>OY796881.1:35716742-36039742 GCA_963680785.1 Diplosoma virens | reverse complement strand
TTTACCACGATATTTTATATTTTTGTTTAAGCGTACACCTTAAAAAGATCTCAGCGTCTGCAATTGAAAGTGAATTAAATCAGCATTGTTATAATTTCTTCGAAAAACGAAGAAATTCAAGTTAAAACTGTAAGGATAGACGGGAGTAAATTTTGAACCACGACTTTATCAATCACGTTCGCCATCAATAAGTCGCTCTTTAACAACAAAGCAACTGTGCCGACTTTTCATAACAAACATGTATTTAGAGACACATTCTTTTCCAAAACATTTCGAAAAATAAAGAAAAAATTAGTTTTTGTATGTAAAATTTAATAAAATAAATTATTTTCAAATTTTGACTTTATTTTGTTCTATAAAACTAAATTAAAAGACTGCTGAACAACCGACACTATAAAGTTATGTAAGTTTCACTGCGAAATAAAGCCGTGAACAAATCGTGACTTTATTTACTTTAGTGGGCTCAGTTATAAAGTCATACCATGCAGACAAAGTAAAAAAAATACTTAATAAAAAGACTTGCATGGTTGCTATTGTTACACTTTTTTTCATATATTTTCGGTGAAGTTACCATTCCAAAAGGGATCTAATAAATCCAAACACACACCAGTATAAAGAAGTTTTAAGAAATTGTCAATAGCGTAAAAAAACGTAAAACTTGATATCAAAAATAAAATGATAAAAAATATTTGTTTGCATATTTAGGGCCTCCAAAATCATACATTCCTTCATTCCTTTAACTTTGCTAAAACATACAAAGTTAGTTTTACGTGGGCTGTAGTTTGCCTATCACTGTTTTACTACAGGTAATTCATGCAATTTTTCACTTACAGAGATTTTAAGAAATAAAACAAAGAAATCACACTCTTAAAAATTAACAAATTTAAAACAGCTTCGTGATATTTTTTTACAAAACTAAATATATTTGTGTTTTTGTTTCTCCTCTGTTTGATACGAAATGTTGATATTTTTATCTTGTTATTATAAAATAAATATAGCAAGTTTGTTAAATTTACAATGACATCTAAATTTGAATCAGACAGTCAAAACTTGACATTTGATTTTTCGGGTAAGTTTGTTTCAATTTTTAACTTTACTTAATTGTTTTGTGTTCTACAGTAAATTTTAAAAAAAAAGTGTTTTTGTTTTCAGAAGTCAATTAAAATTATATTATCCAATTAATGATAAAAATTATCAAAATAATTTTTTGCATAAGTTTCGAAAATAACATTTTGAAGCAAGTATTCTGAGTATTTAATTTAATTGTAAGTTTGAAAATGTTTTTTATATTAAATCACGCCAAACAATTTTGTTAACAGGGCTTTTAAATTCCGATAGCACAAAATTGCTTTCAAATTACTGACATGATACCAATATTGTTTTAGGGAAATGATAAAATTGTCACACGTTTTTAAGAGAACAATGAAATTTTATTAAAAAATTTTTTAAACTTACAATATATAAATAAAATCGAAGGAAGGCGTCTTATTATTTTAATTATTTTTATATTTTAATTTGTTGATCTCGTCGTCTTATGGTAAAGCATCCACGTCGGGTCAGACGCAGACAACACTGGGATGAGATTTCACTCTTACTTTTCCAGGCTGCTGTACTGCCAAGATCAGATGCTGGTAGTGATGGTGTTGAGCCAGCATCGCATTATATTATTCAAAACCATCCGACCGCGAAAGATCTGTATTCCAAAGACAAATTTTTATACACCTTCATCTACTGTAGTTTGTGCTACGATTAAGGAGGCCTGCGACATCTTTATAGGTTGGCATAAAGTAAAAAATTTGTATCATAAAATTCACTCGAGAAAAATGCCGTTTTCATCTGTCAGTTTAAAAATTTGATATATGCAAGTCCGGGATACAGTTTTCAAATGCGTTTATTTAGCCATAAATCATTTCACAAATTGAAAGCGAGAAAGAGCGAAGGATCATTACTTCTATATTGTATTACTGTAGAATAATCCCTGAATGGTATCTTAGTAATTTTAAAGTCTTACAATAGACTAGCTTTAAAGATTAATCTTAAAGTCTTATATACAAGTTTTATAATTGATTTCAGAAAACAAGCAATCAACTTTGAAATCCAAAAAAACTCTTTTTGTGATTTTTACATATATTGTTATTATCACAGCTTTTGTTTTGGCTGCATTATCAATGTCAAAGGTGAGGTAGAATTTTTATTATTTTTTTACCAATACGCAAGTATTGTAATGCAGCTGTAAAAGCTTTTTTTAAATAACCTTAAATTTAATAGAACTGTGTTAACCATTAGTTTTAAGACAAGTAAAAATCATTATAAAAAAATGAACTAGTGATTCCTTACTCACTTTAATAATTGTTTTTAATCATTCAGATTTCTTCCATAAAATATAATACATCTGCTCAAAAACAACTACGTGTGTCCTCTTTAAACCAAACATACACGTGGCAAATGAATTCAATTAAAAGTTTTTTTACCAAGCAAATCAAACAACTGGATGAAAAGTTCAACATGACACAGAGTATACTGATAAACAAAATCAATAATCTCCGAAATCAATTTACTTTGTACAAAAATCAGTCCAATCGACAAATTCAAGAGCTTGACAAAAAGTTAAACATAACAAATAATTTTCGAGGTAAGAGTTGTAAGTTTTTAGAAAAGTTTATTTTAAAAGACATTCTCCAGTTTGTATTACTTTCAAAAAGTTAGAAATTTTTGATTTTGCTTTTGTTTCAAAATCTTATGATAAGTGTTTGAACCAAAGCTAAAGGTTTACTTTAAATATTTGCAATTGAAATTTATATAAGAGGCAGACAACTCTTTCAATTTAAATTTAAAGTTATTGTAAAAACTGTTATCAGAGATTACTTGTCTAAAATCCTTTTTTTTCTCTACTGCTAAGAAACTTAAAGAGGTTATTCTTAAATTTAAAAATCAACAACAAAAATATATTTTTATTAAAAGCAAAACTGAAAGCACGACGTTTTCTCCGTTCTATTTGGCGAACTTTTTCAAGCGTGAAGAAAACAAAAAGTACATCTGCCGTTTTTATAATGTATTTTTTGCTATTTTTAAAAAAGATTGCGTTTTACGCTTTGTTCATATTTGAAGAAATCCGCCTGATGGAACGGAAAATGCGACGAAGTTTTAGTTTTGCTTTTAAAAACTATACTTTTTTATTGTTGTTTTTTTAAATTAAGAATAGCATTTTAAGTTGCTTACCAGAAGTGCAAAAACAGCTTTTAGAAAAATTTAAAGTTGTTGTTACGAATCAGATCAATGTAAACCCGGATGGTATCAATTTGAAGACAACTGTTATTTCTTTCAAATGGCATTGCGTTTGCCTTGGTCACAAGCCGAACAGAAATGCATCTCCAAAGGAGGACATCTAGCGAGTGTTCATAACGAAGAAGAAAACAGTTTTATTAAACGTTGGTATCTTATTCATAACAATGTAACTGCAGCTTTTTTAAAATATCATCATTAAAAGTTTACAAAATACGTAAAGGCATTAAATAATAGTGTAGTAAAAAGCTCTATAAAATATACAGGGTTTCCCAGAAGTCACGCAACATCCAGTTTTTTTTACAGTACATATAAATATTATTTTTATTGATTATAATCATAAGATGTTATCAAATTGTTCATGTCCTGCATTGATAAGTGCATCGATTCTCTTTATAAAACTGTGTTTTACTCTTCTGAGAGTTCTAGTGTTGATTTTTGACACTCAGTTGTAAACGTATCCTTCAAATTATCAAGAGAGCATGGACGATTCTGGTAGCAACAGATTTGATATGTCTTTCAATGAAATAGTCTAGGGGAGACAGATGTGGTGATCGGGATGGGAATTTCACGGGAACTCTTCAAAAAATTACGCAAATCTTTCAGTAAAGGTCTGGTTCAAGTAGTTACGCAGGCAAATGCAAAGTGTGAGGAAATTGTAAAAATTAGTATGTGGTGTGCAACTTCTGGAACACCTTGTTTTCTTTAGCAAAGTTTTTAAAAGAATGTGGAAGAAATCGAGTTTGGATTGGAGCCCAGTTTTTGTTTGCTGTTTGACTTACTTGTGAATTTTGCAACATGAGAAACAACACTAATCTGTTTGTTTAAAACACGACATTTGTAACTTCAAGTAATTGTAAGAATTTGACTTGAATGAGGCTAGTCGACAAAGCAAGAAATGCTATTTTCGTACTCGTCTACTCCTCACAAAAAAAGTTTACACAAAACTTTACTTTATCGAAAAATAATTTGTTCCTTCTATATTAAAAAACGGCACACCCACACGCACACGCAAGCATATTTACACACGAACCATTGCTTTGATAAGATTATTACGAGATGTGTTTAGCTTTATACGAACTTTTGCATATTTCTTGATTTTGTTATTCCAAATCATCATTAATTTGCATGAATCTCAGACTCCTTTTAGCGGTCTATATAAAGTTTGATTGTATTACTTTTCGCTTCCATAATTAAATAATGGTTATTGATGACACAATTTCAACTTAATTACTTCTGCGTAACATCAAAAATATGGTCAAATCGAATTTTTATCGCAACCTGAGATCGACATGACAAGATTCCTATTCTTGTCATATTGTTGCGCTCTTTGAAAAGTAGTTTAAGTTATCTTTTCTTGAATGTCTTTACAACAGTTCAAAAGTACAGTCTTGTCACTTTATAAAGGATGTCTGAATAAAATAGCTTGAGGTTGTTGTAAACCAAAGTTTCTTAAAGTGAGCCACTTGGCTCCCTTAAGAGGAATTCAAAATCTCAAGCGAAGAAAAATCACAAAGGAGAAAAATGGAGAAGAATTTGAGAATTTTTGTACAATGTAAGTTGACCAATGAAATCGGTACGTTTTTTAAATGATAGCAGTTTTCAAATGCCTTTCCAAATGCTGAAAAATGCTTCTTTTATCATGCAATAAAGTAAAAACTTCTTAATGTTTTTGTCTTTACTTAAATTTGAATGTTAATTTTACTGTAAACATTTTGGGATAACCGGAATTTGGATTACAAACTTGGATGAAGACAAAAAATTAAAAAGTCTTCACTTTGATCATTGAAGTATTTTTCAGTGAAAAAGAAATAATGGAAGGTTAGAAGGAATGCAGCAAAAACTTTGAGAACCATTGTTTTAGAAAAAGCACTTAGTTACGAGGTTGTTCTGTATGTCAAGAGAATAAATTCCTCGTGTGACTATGTCATATTTCATTCAAAATAATTTAATCATGACGATGTAATTTATTCCCGTTAAAAGTAATCCACAGTTTTATTATGAATTAATAATCGCGTCGAGTGAATCCTCAAGCTTTTATTACATAGTATAATGCCTCGGTTCGCTTGATTTATTTCATGTATCCTTTTTCTCTTTACGCCTGACAGTATGAAGTAATATGCTTTTGTCCAAGCTTTGCCTTCTCGAAGAAAGTGGAATGTTCTGGTGCATTTGAGCATAGCGCTTTCTTTAGGGAATTCGAGTTAAGTCTCGAATATACTAGTAAATTTGCATCACGTGATCTTTTTTCTATATAAAGGCGATGCGTAGCGAGACGTATTATTATTAGGTTATTTGAAACGACTCGAGAGACGGCTCGAGTAAAAGTGATTTGTTTGGGCACCGGAGGTGGCCCGGTTGGCGATTGCTGAATTTATTTTGCCCCAGTGGTTGGGAGTTGTGTTCTACAGAGGTAGAATTATTTTTATTGATTGAATCAAATTATAGCGTTGAGTTCGCTTTGCAGTGTGCCAAAGCGTGGAATAGAATTTTTGTCAGTCGTGATTTTTGTAATATATTTGTTCCTATTAGAGAAAGTGGTCTCTGTTTGTTTGTGAAGAAGTGTCTTCAACGGATCAATCCGAGTTTTTGTTCAAACGAACTGTATAAAACCGTCAGCGCATAGCAGACTACTTCTTGAGCCAGAATAAAATAAAATTTAGACACAGCTTTGTTTCAGCGCAGGTATTCGAGTTACCTAGCTCAACTGATCCTTTGGGATTCCCAAACAAAGTATGTGACAGACTATAATGTTTTGAAAAACTTTAACGAAAGCATTAGATTTGGGGAAATAAAATAGGGCAAAGGTTCTAGAGCAGCTGAACAATTATTATTTTGTCAAATAGATAACCTTGTCGATTTAAAGTTTAGAAATTAAAATAAGTTGTTATCAACACTGCACTGGACTTTTAAAATATCTTTCAAGAAGTTTTATATCCGTATAATAACGACGTAACTGCTCCTATGTACAATTCATTTTTGCTATTTATTAAAGTTTAAGTTTAAGTCTTGCAAAATTTTTTTCATCTTGTCCGAAAACAAAAATCGTTTAGCTTCTTTTATCTTGTTTCTAAATTGCGAGTATATTTATAGAAAATCGCTTTTGTTTAATATTGGATACTTGAAACGTACGAGTATAATGTACCGTAATTTTCAAGTACTATTTCTACCATTCAATTGTTATATTGTTCTATCAAAATTTTATTTAAAGCTTTTAGAATACAATTCGAAGTTATTCTACTAGATTTTAAATTATTTTAGTATATTTTCTTGCCTAAAGTAAAGTTACAATTTCAGAAAATATAAGATACTCGTCTTGGATGGGAGGAAGTGAGCAACAAACCGAATGGAATTACAGATGGACTGATGGAACTTCGTTCGTACGTGTTAATATTCATCTTTGTTTACTTTTGTTTCAATAATTTATGATTGCTGTTTCATGCTTTGTGACTAGTAATGTCACAAGAACTTGCAAGCAGGGCAGGCGTGTCCATTGGGCTAACTAAAAAGTTGCCTATAAAGGCGCATAATTTGTTTTTCAGTTTACCAGTTTTTCAAATTTTTAAAAGTAGTTTATCAGAAGTATCGTTACAAATGTGGAAATAATTATTTTGTTTGCTATATACTTGTGGAGCAATATGGCACAGAAATTGAAGCTTGTCTTGGGCGCAAAATCGCCCTGCGCCTGCCGTGCTTTAAGAATGAACAGAAAATTTTAATTCTTTATGAAATTTAGCTTTTGTCTTTTACAATGTTTGACTAAAATACAATGACAATTATCGATATTACTTATTTCACAAAACTAATTAGATAATTTTTTGACAGAATTTCACTGATTGGGCACCAGGACAACCAAATGCTAGACAAGACTGTCTCCAATTTTGGGCTTCCAGACAATATAGATGGGACGATGATTTTTGTAATATTGCTCATACTTTCGTTTGCAAAACTCCTGTCAATAATTAGACGATCTGTTGTCTAACTTTAAATTATTTTTCACATCTTTTGGTTTTCCCAGCAAATCATTTAATTTTTATTTCATTTGCATAGAACAGTGGTTTCCAGACTTTTTGAACGCCACTCAGGTAATCATCTTGCGACCCAAGCCTTTAACACATCGAATGCCAAGTATCTACTGTATAATGTGGGACAGTAGTTTAAATAAAACTTCAAAGTGCAAGAATTTCTTTATTTTTGCCACTTGGCTCTGAAATTGGTACCAATCGTCTACATACACCCTGTACGGTCTAAATATGGAGAAAAATTGCCAATTTTGAAGCTTCCCCCCGAACACCTTGATGCACATTCGAAGTTTACCAAAAAATAGCTTGGGATTCAACAGTGGTACCAGTACTTGGTACTTTTCAATAATACGAATTAATGGTAATGACTAAAACTCTGTCATACATTGGATTTCATTTGACATTTAAAAATTGTATTTAAAAAAGCGGAAACAATATTGTACGTATCCAACTGTTCACTTTCAAAAATCAATTATGTTTTGGATGTAAAAAACATGCAGTGAATATGTTTTTAACTTGATTTTTCGAATAAATTATGCCTTGGATATATGAAAGGCCTAATGAATATGTTGTCTTCTGCTTTGTTTTTTATATTAAAAAAAGTTTGTCAAGAATCATACTAATTTCCATATAACCTATTACAGTGGTTTAGTCAAAGTTATTCCCACACTTTTTGGGTCATGAACCTCCATTTACAAATCTTTTTTATCATGAACCCCAATCTTATGTCACTTCAATTTTTTGCCCAACCAACGAGGAAAGATAAAACAAACCCAAAAATAAATAACACAAAATCCGTTAAAAAATAAATGCTTATAAACAAGCATACCATATTTTCGTAGGGGCAAACCGGGACGCTCGTTTATAGGCAAAATTTGTCCCTAAAAAGAAGTGTTCTCTAAAAAAAAGGTCTTCACTTCGAATCTCTCTCGGATTTTATGGTATGGATTACTTTACCAGGTATATATGTTGACAAATTTTGTCATATCGTCGCGGACCCTCGTGCGCTCATCACGGACCTCATTTTGGGAAACTCTGGTTTTGGTAGTTTAGTAAAATTACTCAACCTTCGCTGGTCGTTAATTATTATGGTAATTTTTTATATTTTTGCTCGCAAAACAACGAAATCAAAATCTCATCAAGTCCCTTTTGCATTGGTATGAATATGAAACCTGGTGTTTAGTGGATTTTTGATTTTATGCAAAATATTTCTATTTTTACAATTAGACAACTAGAATGTTCCTTGCAAATGCAATACCTTCAGAAAATATTTACTACACTAAGATCAAGTCTCTGATATACCATATTTAGCGTTAAAAGCGCTAAAGATTTGACATAATTGCACGCAAAAATGCTACTTTTTCCAAAGCTACAATGTCTTTTTTGCACAATAATTACCATATGCACATTAAACACGATAATCACTCTTTTTTTGCACAACTGGTGCGGTGACCATGCACAATTGTTTTTGTACATGTTATAACGTATATAGTTTAATGAAAACAATGCACTACCAGCGTAACTATTATAAGCACCGCTAAGCCACAAGGGCATACTGACGGTGGTTTCGATATGCTAACCACATCATCGAGTCAGCTAACGCGGATCGGGTAAGTCAAGCTAAACCCTGCAGTTCAATTGCAAACATTAAGTAAAAATAGTCAAGCCAATCAACAAGCAAGTGCCGACACATCTGTTTCGTCCTTGTTAGGATTTGTCAGGACACTACAGCTTGTTGTTGACCCCAGTTGATTTCAGCTGGGGTCAACAAAAGTGTTATTTAAGGTTGCATAGAAAAAAAATTTCATACTCTTTGGATAAAGATATTTCAATGTTTTAATAAAATATTATTTCGGATTGAAAAAGCAAGTTTTCGAAAGGTAGTCAACTTTCGAAAATTGGCCGAAAAGCAAAGATTGGTTTCAGAAAGTTAACGACTTCGGCGATTTGATTGATCGTATGATTAAAAGTAAAATTCTTTCACAGTTGGAATCCCTTTAGGGAGGTTACTGGAGTTCACAGAAGAAGAAACTCTATTTCAGCAAAATCTGATTTCATTATTAAAATGCTTCAATCTTAACAACAACGAATGTTTTCAAAATTCACTGGACTTTTTAAACAATTTTGGAAATGAACATATAATAAAAAAAAATACAATTCATTCTAAGAAAAAAATTGAAATTTTAAGTGTCACATCGTACTTTTTATAATTATTTCAAAATTTTATAATAAGCCTAATTTAAAAAATTTAGTTAGGATTGATTACTTTGATGAAATTAACTTTTTTGGATTTTTGCAAACTTTTTTCTTTTTTAGTAGGTTAGTCAAGCCTACCTCATATAATATTTTATAGTTCAGGAATGGCGAACCAGTGACCCGCTGGTCAGGTTGTGACCCACTAGTTGAAATTTAATGACCCGCCTGATGTTCTGAAATTTCTGGCATTTTTAGTCTGCAACATTAATTTAGGACGGGATAGAATTATGTCGGAAGAAAGATAGTCAAATCAGAGATTGAATCGAAGTGAAGACCATTCTTTTTTAGAGATCACCATGATTTTGGGAGAAAAATGGTGAAATCAGAGACCGAATCGAAGTGAAGACCTTTTTTTTTTTAGAGATCATTATGATTTTGAGGGAAAAATTTTAGATATTGATGGGAAGTGAAGACTTTTTTTTAGTCTTCAACTTTTTTTAGCCAATGACCCACTTAACGTAAGTTTCAAAAAACTGTCATTTTTTGACCCACTGTATAACAAAGGTTCGCCATACCTGTTATAGTTGAACTTGAATAATGCTCTGGCGTATATTTTTTGATTTTAAATTTACCGTTCATTGAATTATTTACATTTCGTCAGAGCAGGGCTGCCTAATCCGAGACCCGCAAAGTCTATTGTTGAAGCCTACCAAAGAATTTGTAATTACATAATCGATCAAATTATGTATTGCTTTAAATCAATCCAATGGCGCGCAGAAAAATAATAAGGCAGAAAAAAGAAAATAAATAGGCTAATTTTCGTTCCACTAGAGATTTCGCTTTATATAAGAATAAAACACGTAGATATAACAAACTGGTGACCTTTTTTGTTTGGTCTTTAACTAAATTTGTAGTCCGAATTCCTGTTATCAAGGAGGTTCATTTAAAAATAACACATAAAAAATAAGTAAAGACTTTGATTTCTGCATCGATTGCGACTCGCAAAAACTTTTCGACAAAAATTGGACCATTATGGTTAAAAGATTGAGCATCCCTGCGTCAGAGTATAAAACAACCTAACATTTTCCAAAACAGTCATTATCATCAAAATGAATGTTTACCGAGAGTAATTTTGGATTTTAATATTGATCTTGTCACAACTTACTACACCGACATTTTTTCTTTCAGAATTATTTAATTTAAAGTACGAATTTTGACATTAGAATGAAAAATAAAACATCGGTACAACCAATTATTGCCGTACCTGCCGGGGGGGCAAAGGGGGCAATTGCCCACCCAAGTTTCTAAGATTTGGGCAAAATTGAAATTATTCGGGCAGTAACAAGAAAATAGTTGGGAAAAGTCAGAAATTTTAGGACAGTGACAATGATCAAACTCCAAAAAATAGCTACCAAATTTAGGTGAAGACTTTTTTTAAAGAACACCTTGCTTTTGGGTCGAAAATTGAAAAATATGAGACTGAATTTAAGTAAAGACTTTCCTTTTTTTTTAGAGATCACCATAATTTTAGGACAAAATTTGTTTTTGGTTCGCGAATCTCAGACAATTTTTTTGTCCTATCCGTAATGTGCTAGAAAATTATGATTTGGGCAAACGTCACAAAATTTGGGCAAAACTTCATTGCTGTCTTGCAAATTTTTCGGCTGGTACGCCTATGCAACCAATTAATGATATTGCACTCAAGCATAGCACAATATGTATGCTATTCGAATGTCTTTTGACTTGGTTTACGTAAATGTTCCAAACAGTCCCCGGCATAATTCAAAAGCAGGACGGAAGTCCTTTGATAATTTTCGATTACCTCAAGCAAACTGCGATAAATATTTCTTAAAACTTCAATTTTTAAATGAATCTATATAGTTCGATTTTTTGGTCATTTTCATCAAACGCTCAGTGCAACAAAAAGAAGTAGGCTATTCTATTTAAAGTTATTTCAAACATAAACTTACAAGGAGGAAAAACAAACGCACATTTATCTAGATATTGTACTGTACAGAAAGTAACATAAAAAAATTAAATAGCTATTCATGCCAAGTCATTTATGCTAAATTTTAATACCGGTGCACAGTGTTGTTGCCTTGAAAAAGATACTTCAAAATAAATACCCGAATGTGGTTCAGCTCAGCTTTAAAAAAAAAGCAGTAACCAAGAAAATACAACCATACAAATATTGCAAGTTTATAAACATTACAGTGAAATTATTTTAACCCGAATCAGCCCAGCGTGACATATATGTCACGCATTTGGTGTTCTCACTAAAACGGTTGCAGTGGTTTTAATTAAAAAGATAATCGGACTAAATTTGATACAAAAGTCACCAAATGCATTTGCAAGGCAGTGGTAAAATTGATTTTGTAGATAAGTTTTTAGTTTGCCAGTGAGTAGAAGTCGAAAACGCACGTTTATTTTTCAAGAAGCAAAATGGCGTTCCGAAAAGGGTAGGTATTTATAAAGCTATGATATTTGCATTATAGTAAAAATATTTTGGTTTTATTGTATGGAAAAGTTTACAGTAATAAAATTAAGATTGTTAATATTTTTTTTTCACTAATTATCTTTTGTCGCTTTTTTTTAATTGCTTGTTGTATTTTGCGTTACATATATGCTACACTGGGCAGAAGCCAGTACAAATTTTAGTGTTAAACGTCTGTTGCAGGTATCTGGTTTGCACGATGTTCTATCAGCCTTTGAAGAAGAAATAAGTGCAATGGCAATGGTGTAGACAGATCCGAAAGACGGTGGAATTACCGATGAGGATTCTGCTGATGAAGACGATGCAAGGCTAGTAGATAACTTATCAGGAAACCAACTCAACACAGCGGCGGAAGCTATTTAACTGATGGAAGACGTATAAACAATCGCAGTGAACGAAGTGAAACTGTTAGCAACGAAGGACTGCAGACATCTCCGTGATGAATTGTTATCATCTACCAATGAATTTTTTCAGAATCTAAATATTTTTCATACAGAAACATAGCAGTAGAGCTGTTCGAAAAGTTCTTTCATGAAGGGTTCTGGAGTTCATAGTGAGTCGAACAATTTTATACGCCACGTCCAAATGTGATATTGGTTTTACTGTAACAGTTGAAGAAATCCGCGTGTTTCTTGGAATCGTGGATTCTGCACACAAAGGCAGGCGGAAAGTTACGTCAAATTAAATTCAAGAAGGAAATTGCTGAGGTTTATTTGAAGAGTTGCAGCGTTCTATCTAAGCGTGAGAGAGAGAGAGAGAGATTTGTTTATTTGCATCAAGCCTTTTCAATAAATTACCGCTTAAAACACAAAAAAAAAAGCAATGACTTTACATTTTAAAATTAAATAAACTGATAATAAGCCATATAGGTATATCAAATCAAAGAGCACTATTAAGATATGATGCAAGAGTAGGAGGGGACAAAAGTCATTTAATCACTACCCCCAGCTTATTTAAAAGTTTCATTACAAACAATTTAATAAATTAATTAAGTTTTTGGTATGTGAAATTGATTATTAACTAAGAAAAAGATCAGCATAAGACATTTTACATCATAAATTAAAAATCACCTTACAAATATGATGAAAACAAAACAAACAACAATAAAAACAAAGGCCGCATACATGTAGATAAAATTGAACAACAGAAAATAACTTGGCATAAATTCGATTTGAAATAAAAGCAAATAGTGTAAAAAAAACGACAGCACAACGATGGAAAAAAAACAACAACAACAATGAAACAGTCAATAAAAGGACAAAAAAAACAAAATCTTATAAGATTTCTTATCATAAATTAAATTGAAAATAAAAGTAGTAGCATAAAACAAACAACATAACAGATTTCAGAGTAGATACAAATAGCACAAATTCAACAGCACAATAACGAAAAGGAGCATAAAAAAAAAAGTACAAAAACAAAACAAAACAAAGGCCAATAAGATTAAATCAAACAACAGAATAGGTCTCAACATAAAATTTATTGAAATAAGGCAGTTAGCATAAAACAAAAAAACAATAGATTTCAGCAGGCAATTAAGGATTAAAGAGGTGCACAAAGAGCAATACAAAACATAATATTTCTTTAAGTAAAACCTTAGAACGTTAAATTAATTTTACAGTATATCTGCATGTAGTTCATTTTGTATTAATACTAAGAATTTATAATTTATATAGGTAAAATTTGGATGTTGATTAAATTTCATAGGTATCTAGAAGGTATTTGTACAATAATCTATTAAATGGTTTAATTCTTTGTTCAGTTCTTATATTAATTGGAAGCTTGTTCCACATTTTCATACAATTTACTACAGGGTGATTCAGCGAAGTGTGCACAAATAAAAACTCATCTTTCGGACTTATAATTAGGTCAAATGAAACAAGTTATATGCTGTGAAGATAGTAAATTTAATAAGCTTTCAGAAAATATACAAGTTATTCAATATAACCCCCTTTGTTTTTGATTACTTTCCGAAGTCGTGGTAGAACCTGGGCACATGTGGCACGCACCACTTCTGGGTAAATTTCGTCCCATGCCGATGTCAATTTTCGCTTTAGAGAGTCCAGATTTGGATGAGAAGTACGGCAGGCTTTTGTCTTAATAATATTGTCTTAATAGACCATAATTAATAATATTGTAATAATAGACCATTATTAATAATATTGTCTTAATAGACCATAACCCAAAATCCATAGGGTTCAAGTCTGGTGAAGACGGCGGCCAAAGCTCTTTCTCCCAAAAACCTTTGAAATTGCATTGACACCAAGCTTGAACTGAGTTGGCCGTGTGGGAGGTTGCACCGTCCTGTTGAAGAGTAACTCCTTGTTCTCCGACTACTTCTTGGACCCAGGGAAGGACTTTCTCCTCCAGCATTCGCCTATAGACGGTCCAGTTTATCTTGACCCCATCTTCAATGAATATGAGAGGAGTTTTCAGCCCTTTTGATGTTGAGCCTGCCCATACCATTACGGAGGCGGGTTTTTGTCTTCTGAAAGAGCTGCGACGCTCAACTGGGACCATGTTTATGTCTGGAAGCCAAATCCTGTCATTTTGATGGTTATGGACAGCTTGAACAGTGAAAAGTTTTTCGTCTGTCCATAAAACTTGAGGCTGCGTGCCATCGACAAGTTTCTTGACCAAAACCTTTGCTCTATCGAGCCTTTTCTTCTTAGTGGCCTCCGACAAGAGATGTCTTTTGGTGAACTTGTATGGGTAGCTCTGGAGATCATCCTTGAGAATCCTTTGCATGCTGGACACGCTTACAGAGTAGTCTTTAGCAAGTTGTCTGGCACTTCTTGCAGGATTTCTCCTCAACTTCTCTCTGACCTTTTTGATCAGTTTCTTCGTCCTTACGGTTCTTTCAGGGTCACTCCTGATTCTTGGAGCACAAGTCCCAGTGTCCTTGAACCTTTTCACGGCTTTATAAACTCCTCTACGGCTTACAACCTCCTTCATCAACCGGAAAATTTCACTTGGTGGGAGCTTCTTCTTGCAATACTCTTCTATCACGTCATTGATCGTTTTACTCATCGCTTATTTTTACTTCAAATAATACCAGATTTTAAATTTTAACTCTTAAATAATAAGAAACTGAAATGTTAATAATTGAAAGTTAATAATGGACGAAATACATGTACATAAAACTGAGAAAAGTATTTGTGCACACTTCGCTGAATCACCCTGTATAATACTATTAGAAGATTTACAAGCCAAAAAATGTGAAATAAAGATGTTGTTATTACTTGATTGCCGTGTGTTATTAGCATGAATTTCATTTATTAAAGGGATTTTATCTTTAAACTCTCTGTCATTGTATAATCGAAACATGAATTTCATTGCAGAATATTGGTACAATTTATTTATCTTTAATAATTTAGAAAATGCATATAATTTATTTAATCTTGTTCTATGTGGTTGCATACTATTGTATCGTATAGCTCTATTATGCATTTTATTAAGGTTTTTTAGTGCTGATTGATTTGCATTTCCCCACAGAACTATGCCGTATTGCAATCTGCTTTTTATAAGTGCATGGTACACGAGCTTTAGATTATTAAAGGAAAAGTATTTTTTTAAATGATATAGCATTCCCACAGATTGAGATATTTGGGTAGTTAATTTATCTTATTCAAGACCAATTTTCGTCCTAGATTCAAGGCGATCTCTAAAAAAAGTCATTACTTAAAAACAGTGGTGGATATTCCAATTTAGGGGCCCGAGGCAAGAATTTTCAAAAATTGATGTAGTCTGAGAAAAAAAAGAGGTCTGATCTGGGCTTGCATATTTTTCTCCCAAAATCAAAGTGTTCTCTAAAAAAAAAAAAGGTCTTCACTTCAATTTCATCTCCAATTTCTCTATTTTTCTCCTAAAATCAAAGTGTTCTCTAAAAAAAAAAAAAGGTCTTCACCTAGAATCGTTCTTTACGTTTTTCGTTTTTCGTCCCGACTTGATCATACCCTCTAAACCAGACATGGCAAACCTTTATCACCGTCCAATCCATCCTAAATTTCTTGCAGAGTAAAATTGCCAGAAATTTGAGAACATCAGGTGGGTCACTTAATTTCAAGTAGTGGGTCACGACGTGACCCGCGGGTCAGTGGTTCGCCATCCCTGCCCTAAGTCATGGTTCGAATGAAAGCGAGAAGTGATTGGTCAAGAAAAAAAATACATGTATTATTAAATATACATTGTTATGTAAATTTTTATGCTATATGAAGTTATGTAAATGTACATTACTTGCTATGTTTTGTTTTATTTACTCTTGGAAGAAATGGTTTTATTTTATGATTTACAAGGCATATTGTAAACAGGTAAATAAGTTATTCTTTTGGCGCGTGGAATGAATTAATCTTTTTACCTTATTTATAATGGGAAAATATGATTCGGTTTTCGAACAGCTTTCCAGAACGTAAACCGAGGTTTGACTGTACTTTGAATATCTAAATTTTTATGAAATATTTAAACAAATTTACTTTTAAGGAATCTTTTAAAGATAAAAAGTATATTAACAATTTCTTTGATAAATCTTGATTACTGTTTGAGATTTTAACAGCAATGTTTTTCTCAAAACAAATTCATCTATTGAATGACCCGTGAAGTGTTGATAAAAAGTTTGAAGATTTGATAGATAGATTGTTAAAAAAACAATAAATTATTTTTTATGTTTTTTTAAAAAACCTTCATATGCATGCTTCTGAAAATTATCAGTGCTTTTATGATTAGGCCTAAATAAAACGCACTGTCGTCTGCAAAAAATGTCACTCTGAAATCATAAATGTACACTAAGAAAAGCAATAGCTCAAGAAAACTACATTGTGGCACTCGTGCTTCAATATTTGGAAATCCGAATTGAATATAACGTTAACAATATCCTGCTTTGTCTCTACTGGATAAATAGTTATAAGAGAAAGTTTTAATAAAGTTTTAATAGACAGTTTTAATAGTAACTCTCTGACACATGGTTGTACAACTTCCGGCCGTGAAAAACTGTAGTTTTAAAATTGTGTGAGTTGTTGCCTTCAAATTAATGTTGAATGGTTTTATTGCTAAAATTTAGATAGAGTGATTGGCAAAATAAGCCTATCACTAAAGTAAATGCAAATACTTTTTCATGATTTGCAATAAAAGTAAATTACTTTTTCAAGATTGCACTTTACTAAGGCCCCAAACTATGTCTTTAATTTTTCTGATGTTTTATGTCTAGATAAATTTTTTCGACATTAGCAATCTTGATATTTGTTTGCACTTTACCAAGTCAATTTTCACCAGTAATTGTCCTGGTTGTTGAAAATTAGCGCAATGTGGTCGTTAACACCAAAGTACCAATGCAATATTGGTCGAAATCAAATAACTCATTGTACTTTGCACAATAATGTGTCGTTTGTTTCAATGGTGAGGGATCATGTGTGTGCATTTTCTTAATTGGTTGAATATATTTCAGACCAAAAGTGATTTTGTTCATATTAATTAAAGCATTGGAAAAGTTAAAAATGATTCCCTACTCATCTTTCTATATTAATTTTTTGTTAGCCATAAACCTAACGTTCTCTAAAATTTACAAACATTGTAACTTTGAAACTGTATAAAAAGCGATGAAGGTGTTATACTTGATAACTTACCAATAATCCAAGTCTGTGACTTTTCTGGTCATTTCTTAATAGTTTATTCTTTTTATGCTTCCCAGAAGGTTTCCTTATTATCATTTGTTTAGTCCGAAATATTCCATTTTCAAAAATTTGTTCAATAACAATATATTACTTTTGTAGTAACAAACATATAGTCCAGTGGTTTTCAACCAGTGGGCCATGGCGCTGTTTTCAGTGGGCCACAGAGCATTAATCAAAATGAAAGTAATACATGAGACTTGTATAATATGCCATTATGATCGAGAAATCGGAAACAAATTCCAAGCAAATACTCGTTTTTTATATTTCTGGTTGGGGCGAAAGTTGAGAAATCATAGACAAATTTCAAGTGAAGACTTTTTTTTATAGATCACCAGATTTTTGCGACGGAAATTAAATTCTGTTCAACAAAGTGAATTGTTAAGTTGCCTTTAGGTTGGAAAGTAGGCCACGGTATGAAAAAAGTTGAAAACCACTGGTATAGTCGATTAATAACTCTAATTATAGTTATCGCGTCGGCATCGTGATCGACTAAGAACGCCGTAACTGTGATCAACATGGTTTCAGTTCAAAACCTACTCACGTCATTCTAACGACACTTTACAGCACTTTCTTTTGCTTGGCAGTCTTGGCAAGCAATTCTAAATTTTAGTTATGTCTTTAATAAAAGTTTTAAATAATTTAACCAGACAGCAATGTTTTGACATCTCCAGAAGCAGTCAGGGTAATTGCTTGACACTTGCTCTACGTACAGTGGAGGAGCTTTCAACCTTTTTGGGTCAAGGGCCACTTTAACTTGTAAAAAGTATTTGCGGGATGATAAATAAAATAACACAGCCAAATTTTAATAAAAGGTCTTTTTCTTTGATCCTGAAGAAGATTTTGAAACCATTACAACGGAATCGAAGTGGGTAGCAGGCCAGTTCGGTGGGTCGCAAGTTTAACATTCATGCTTTATGCGCGAGTTTCTTAAACTTTTTTATTCACGAACACCTAGACTTATCATTGTAGATTGCGGGACACTTAATGCTCGTTTCAACAGCGAGTGTAGAATGGAGTATTCTTTGTTTTTATTGATTTTTTGCTTCGCTTAGCGCTTAAATGTGGAAAGAAGAAGAAAAAATCAATAGAACAAACAAAAAATGCTCCATTCCACGCGCGTAGTAAAGTTCAGTTCAGTTCAGTTCAGTTCAGTTTATTATTTATCAAGTAATACTGGTACATCACTCAAAAATTAAAAATGAAATACAAATGAATTTATATGAATGAAAAGATCCTTTGTAGAGCACTTTTTTAAGAAATAGCTTAGTAATTAAGCATCCAGTCACTTGACGAGGAGACAGCGAAAGACCATCAGGTCATCTAAGTCAGCTGCCACCCCATAAAAAAGTTAAAAAGAAAAGAGTTATTACTAGAAACGATTTAAGATTTCACTGAAAGATTATTAAGTTCAGATGAACAAGAATTTGCAGATAAAAAAAATAAAAAAAATTAACAATGAGTATGCAAAACAAAAATTAAAAAACAAAAAAAAAACAGAACAAAAAAAATTACACAGAAAAAACAACAGAATCAACAAGTATGTACGGTCAACAACACATAATTAACAACTAACAGTTAGATTTTTTTGATTTTTATTTTTAAAAGCAATAGTCAAGTATAACTGAATCCAAACATGCTTGTACTCCTTTTTTCTTACTCTTTTTTTTTTTTATTTATAAGACTGAAGTAAAAATTTTTTATATGCTTTTTTAAATGTATGTTTTGGATAGTTCTTAATTGCATTTGGAACATCTTGCCACACTTGTGGCCCTGCAAACATGATTGAAGGTTTTCCTAAATTTGTCCGAATCGAGTGAACATAGTAATTGGAATTTTTCGAGATTCTAGTGTTATATTTATGTATTGTGTTTAAATTTGAAAGTTGATAATTTGTGTTGTTAATTTGCCATATATTGTTTTTAAGGTTATGAATTGTGATGGCCATCTGTAATTTGTATATGTCACATAGTTTTAGAATTTGTAGTTGTGTAAATAGGGGACTTGAATTAGTTTGGCAATTACTCCCTGTCATTATCCTAATAACGCGTTTTTGTGTATTTATAATAGGTTGAATATTAGTTTTAGCAGCTTTTCCCCAACTAGTTACACAGTATTTTAGATGGGAATATATCAAACTATAATAAATGATTTTTAATGTATTAATATTAACATATTTCTTTAGCTTTGAGATCACCCATGAACCTTTACAAAGTTTGGCATTTAGATAGTTGATATGCTGTGTCCAATTCATTTTGTTATCAATTATTATGCCCAAGTATTTAACACTATCTTTTTGGATAATTTCATTTTGGCCAATTTTGATTTTAAGCAAGGATTTGTTTATTTTTCGTTTTGTAATTATCATGTAATTTGTTTTTTTGTAATTTATTGTCAATTTATTTGTTTTCATCCAATCTTCAATTTTTTTTAGTTCTGCATTAGTTTTATGTTGTAATGTGTTTGGATTTTTATCAATGCATGTTAGAATTGCATCATCAGCAAATAGGGTCACTTTCAGGTTTGATGCATTTGGCAAATCATTGATATAAATAAGGAATAAAAGAGGCCCTAGGGTTGAACCTTGGGGTACTCCATAATTATTTTCACATTGGTCTGACTTTATTTTATTAATAATAGTGCACTATTGTCTGTTATTTAAATAATTTGCAAGTAGTTTATGAGGTTCACCACGAATGCCATATTTGTGTAATTTATCCAATAGTATTTTGTGATCAACAGTATCAAATGCTTTGGCCAAGTCTAGAAAAATGGAACAAGTAATATCATTATTTTCTAAATTTTCAATTATTTCATTGCATACCTGTGCTACTGCAAGTTCTGTTGAGTAGTTTTCCCTAAAACCAAACTGAGATTTATAAAACACATTATTTTTATTGAAATAAGAAACTAGTTGTTTGTATATGCATTTTTCAAAAATTTTTGAAAATATTGAAATTAGAGATATTGGTCTATAATTATTACAACTGTATATGTCTCCTTGTTTAAATAAAGGTATAATTTCTGATATTTTAAGTGATTTGGGAAAAGTAGAGGTTGTAATGCAATGATTGAATAAGTTAGTTAAAGTTGGTGCAATTACACCAGCAGCCAATTTTATGTATTTTACGGGGGGATTGTCAGATCGTGTACTCTTTGATGGATCTAAATTTCTTAATTCGTGAAGTACTTCTTCTACACTAATTGGTTGCAAGAAGAAAGAATTTATTGTTGTGCAAATTAGTGAAGTGGGTGTAGTTTTAGTGTTTTTTGTTGGGTTTATTTTGTTTGCCATATTTGTTCCAATTGATGAAAAATATTTGTTAAATATGTTGCTGACACGAACAGGATTTTCAATTAAAAACGAGTCCTTAGTCTTAGTTTCTCTGAACTCCCGATTTTCGCCCAAAAAACGTAATGATCTCTAAAAAAAGTTGCCGTTTTGAATCTGTCTCGGGATTTCTCGATTTTCGTTTCTGCTCTATTTGATTTAGGTCATTTCTGAAAATACCGACCAAGCCACTCAATACCTTTACGCGGGCAACAGGTTAGACGCCTCAGGTATAACGCCTTCATTCCATTTCTCTAATAAAGCAAAAGGATTTTTCGGAGAGTTTTCCCAGGACAAGTCATACAAGTGTTGAATTCCCAGCTAGCGAAACAAAGTGAATTCCCAGCTAGCGAAAAAAGGTTTTTAGCTTTCGAGCTATAAACTTATTTATAGAAACCAATATTTATAGAAGCAAGATTTGTTTCCTTCAATAAAGCTTCAATCACGCTTTTAGCTGTAAGGTAATTTTTGCTTTGACTTGGTAGAAAAATTAAGTAAAAGTTAAAGGTAGAATGTTGTGCATTATAATGCCATAAGAAATTTACTATTTATAGAAAGCGTTTCGTACTCCTAATTTTGTGTCTAGTTCGCTGGTAGGGTTTAAACCTTCCCCCCTTTGAAGAAAGGTGATCAGAGATATGCACTTATACGTAAGTAACATATTAGCGACAAATAAACTACAATAATATGGTATAAGCTTTTATCAATTTGGCACTTTGTTCTATTTAAATTTTATTAGTAATTTTATTAAAAATCGTTTTTTTATCCCCCCAATTGCGTCAAAGTTTGCCAATCTGATTAAAACTTTCAAAACCGAAAAATATTTTAACACAAAGTCAGGTATTCTATGCTTCACTTTTGATGACTATTATTTTATTTGATGTCTATTGTTTTATCTCAATGTTTTCGCGAGAGATGCGAACCTTTGTACGTTGCTATGTAAAGCGAATTTTAGGAAGATCTCTAAAAGAAACTCGATTATACTTTGGAAAGCAAATGGAAAAAATTCAAAATATACGCCATAATAACAAAAATGGTTTTTCATTTTTACAAAAAATATTTCATTATGCTTGTAAATCAGTAGTTTTTTCAAAGTTTAAATCGTATATTTCCCTTTCAAGGCTTTGCCATTCCCCAATAGTATATGACAGAAATTTTTTGAAAAAAATCCCGTTATGTTTTTAAGTAAAAAACTTTTTTTTTAATGTGAATCACCATGGTCTTACCTGCAAGCTGCTAAAACTTCTATTAGATAAGCACATGATTAGAATGATCATGGAACTTGTTCGGAACAGAAGTTTTACTCCTACTACTTGACAGCAAGCGAAGCAAGCTTCTCCGTCAGAGAAATAGTGTCCCACGGAAATCGGTATTGGCTCCTCTTATCATTAATACCTACATACAACGGTAATCTGCCTTCCGCAATCTTAAAAAAATTTGTTTTTACATCCAATCCAGCATTGTTGGACTCTTTCAGAGACTGAAAAGACTTGGAAGTCAAGGCATGACTACAGTTTCTGCGTATTGCCAGATCTAGAACTTAAAACTCAATCTTTTAAAGATGATAAGAGCAGGCTTTCATTTAAATAACTGGGAGACAAAACGTGAGTAAAATTCTTATAACCTCAATAAACTTTTACCATTCTGTCCGGTCCCGACTTATTTGGGGTAAAACCTAACAGATCGATAACTTTCGTCACCGTTTTGTGGCATTGCGTAAAAAATTGTATCTTCTCGCGTCACACTGCTGAGGCGACTTGCAAAGATGGGATACTGGGTCAAAACATTGTAAACAGTTGCCCTATCTCTGGCCTACTCAACAGCTGAATACTGCGTGCCAGTCTGATCTCGCCCAGTGGAAGAATTACAGATGGAACACGGAGTACTGTAAGAATACATCAGGCTTTATACTTTCATACCCATGACCAGTACCAAGCCTGTTGGAATAGGCTTGCTTCGAACAGCTTGGGTTAAGCTCAATCGCCTGCTAGATTGGTGTTGGGTGATTCCTTTCGTCCGTGCACGATGGGGTCTTGTTTCTTTACCAAATTGCAAGTGCGTCGCTATTGAACAAACCGCAGACCACGTTTTAACAGCGTGCCTAGCAGACAGCATTGGGCATGGCATGAAGTATGTGGTCAGATGGTTCTTAATGATGAAACCCGATGCTGGCTCAAGACTATCGCTGCCAGCATCTTTCCGGAAAGTGGGATAGTACAAGAATAAACCTTCGGCCCCAGCCCTGTTTGTGTTTGACCCATATTTGATGGCCTTCCATACTACGACAACAACTGTTTTTTCAATTTTCACTTTAGTAAAGCAATTTTTATGAATTGTTAAAGTGCAACTATAAAGGACCTGACTTGCCAGTTAATAATTTAAAATCAATTTAAATTCATATTCGAGTGCGGCGCCGCTGAACAAACCGAAAATCACGTTATAATAGCGTGCCCCATACATCGGGCATCACATGGAGCACGAAATCTGACGATTTTGGATGATGAAACTTGATGCTGGCTAAACAACAACACTCCCAGCATCTGATCCGGGAAGTACAGCAGCCTGGGGTAATTAAAGGATAAACCCTCGGCCTTAGCCCTGTTTGTGTCTGACCTAGAGTGGATGCTCTTCCAAACGACCACGACGAACTTAAATGTTGTTCATATTCTTCCCTCAACGATTATTTCTTTCTAAAGATTACGAATTTCTTCCTAGACAGCCTTAAATTTTTCCCTTTTTCGAAGCAATCATAACCAAATTAAGCTGCTTTTGTTTACTTTTACCACAAACTTTTGACTATACTATTTTTTTGATAGCCTTAGTGTGACAATAGCTGCTTTGGTTAATTGATTTTGCAAGTTTATTTGTTTGCAAGTAAGATTTAAAAAATCATCAATAGGCCTACAATGTTTTACGATTTGTGTTTGAATAAATTCGATCGTTAAAAATTGTTCCATTACAATCGGAAGGAGTAAAAACTTATTTTCAATAAAAATTTCATCTATTCAATACATACCCTATAACTCACTAGCGGCCACTAGTTAAAACTAACTCAATAATAGCCAACAACAACAAAAAAGTTGTTCATGTTGTATTGAGATATTTAATAATTATCATCATTGTCGTAAGGTCTGATTTTTGTCTATGACTTTGTTTTGTTATTTTTGGGGCGTCTCCATTTCAAAGAATTTTTCATTTTACTGTTTTAACATACTATCTATTGCAAACGGCGCTTTCTTTATTCAGGCCACTTCACCAATGTTTTGCTTTAATTTATCGCCTATAGGAAGTTGTTTTTAATGTTTTCTGTTTTGCCACACCGCAAGTCAGTAACCAAACAAATTGTAATAACTTGAAATACAAAAATGTGATTTATCTGGCTTAACAAAAAATTAAATAAAAGCGTCAAACCGGATCCGTTTAAAATAAAGTTCCGGTTCAGGCTCGGTAAATTTAATTTTTACGAGTTCAGCTCCAGTTCAGGTTTAGCAAATTTTATTTTACGGGTTTAGTTCCGATTCAAGTTTAGAAAATTTAATTTTTACGAGTTCAGCTCCGGTTCAGGTTCATCAAATTTTATTTTTACGGGTTTAGTTCCGGTTCAAGTTTAGAAGATTTTATTTTTTCGGGTTCAGTTCCGGTTCAGGTTTAAAGAATAATAAAATTTAATACCGTTTTACAAACTCGGTTCGGTTCGACGCACTGGCTTTTAGTTAAATCGAAAAAACAGATTTTTCCACATTGTTTAATCCAAACTCTTATTTTACACCTAAATTGTGTTTTTTCGTGAGAGTTACTATGCCGCTGTCAGTTCGGGAATTAAAAGTAATAATATACAATTCAGTTGATAAGAATAACATTAAAAGAACAAAAAAAAATGTGATCAATGCGGTAAAGAAAAACAACCGTTGTAAACAACTTTAAAAAAAAAGTTCTAATTCAAACCAAAAACAAACTTTTTTTAGTAGCAGAAAGTCTGACATAGACATTAGTTTACTTTTGCCATCAAATAACATTAGGCTAGCAAATGCAAAATAATAAAAAAAAAGCAAACAAAAAACAAGCACATAATAAGAAATAAACAAAATAGTAATAAAATAGCATTTAAATGTGTTGTTTGACAACGGGAAAGCTGCGAATAGACCTCGTCACTCTTCAAGTCGAACAGCCACCCTTCAAACTTAAAATTAAAAACACAGAAGACAACTGCCACCACATCTACGTCAGCGTGGTCGAGTGGTTAAAGTACCGGACTGATGATCAACATGGTCTTGGTTCAAAAACCACTTGCACCATTCTGTTGTGTCCTTGGGAAAGACATTCTACGCCACTTTCCCCTGCTTGATGGTCTTGGCAGGCAGTTCTAAATTACAGTAATATGTCTTAAATTACTAGCGGACAGCAATATCTTGGCATCTCCAGAAGCAGGTCGGGGTAATTGCTTACCCTATGTATAGCGCCTCCGTCGCTTTCTGCGAGTCAGGAGGATAGATATAGAGATAAAAATAAAAATCTAGATGTTAAAGAAGGATTAGAATTAAAATTGAGTGGAGGGTTAAAAATTTATTGTATTATAAGATTGTAATAAAAAATCTTGTTTTAATTTAATCTTGAAAGAAGTTTTTGAATTGTTTGTGAAATAGAGGTTCATATCTTAACCCTATTCTCCTCAACGGCCTGGCTTTTGAAGCGCGGCCTTTGCAAAAGCGCTTGTAATTGCTTTATTATTTCAGATAATCTACAGCAAGAAATGGTTTGCATAGGCGAATCTACAGCAAGAAATGGTTTGCGAAGTTCAAAAATGGCAATTTTGACATCGATGGCACGCCCCGCAGCAGAAGACCTTCTGAATTTGACGAAGACCATCTCAAAGTACTTTTGAAGGAGGAAAGTCGCCAAACAAATCGTGAATTCGCCGAAAAAATGAACTGCGATTAAAAAACAATTGTCAATCATCTTCATTCAATGGGATTTGCCGAAAAATTGGGAGTCTGGGTGCCTCATGAGCTTAGCGAAAACAACAAAGAAAATCTCCTTCAAATTGCTTCTCAACATCTCGCCCGCCATCGAGCAACACGCGGTCACAAACAGCGCTTTTTGTACCGAATCGTCACGGGAGATGAAAAATGGTGCCTATATATGAATATGAAGCAAAGAAAGGAATGGGTGGCTCCTGGAGATAAGCCAAAGCCGAGAGTTGAGCTTGACCTCTATCCAAGGAAGACTATGATCTGCGTTTGGTGGGACTGGGAGGGCATGGTGCATTGAGAAATGCTCAAAAGGAATGCCATGGTCAACAAGGAGCTCTACGTAACCCAACTACATCACGTGAATGAGGCTATTCGACTGAAAAGACCCCATCGACAAGGCCAAACCATACTTCTTCACGACAACGCCAGGCCTCATGTTGCACAAGTTGTCAAAGCCTCACTCCAAAAGTTTGAATGAGAGGTCCTTTAGCATCCGCCGTATTCTCCGGACCTTGCACCCACAGATTACTATCTTTTCCATTCTTTTTCAAACCATATGAAAGGCGTTACCTTCAACAATGAAGAGGACCTTAAAAACTGGCTCAACAAATTCTTCGATACCAAACCCGGGGATTTTTGGCGGAACGGCATCGACAAATTGGTCGAGAGGTGGGAGGAGGTCGTAAACAGCAACGGAGAATACATAATTTATTAATTTATAGCCATAACTTTTCATTTTTGTTTAAATAAAAATCTTTGACGAAAACATATTCCTCAACCTAATATATGCAACACAAAAGTCATCTTTAAACCAACATTCTAATTGCTATCTGTTAAAACATGAACATTTTGCGGCAAACTTCAATTGTTCTTTCACTGCACATGATCAGAAAAGTGTAAATCCTTAAAAAGCAGTTTACTAGTGTTTAGATATGATTGCAAGGTCAGAAACCTTGGTTGAAAAATTTTTGTAAAGGCGAAAAAAAGCGGATAAAATTAAGAACCACAAGAACATTGTGTCGTGGCTCTGATACTATACCAAGTGTTATGGCTCTGATACTATTAAGTTAAATAAATGCTGAAAGTTTTTTTTCTTATGCATAGATATAACCATATCTGCTCAGGCAGGGGTAGGCATTTTTGTAAGCCCTCGCTTGGCCCCCTGTGTCCCTCTCGGAGAAAGGATTTATCACCTTAAGCTAAGGCTACAGGAGCAGTCACTGTGGATTTTGAAGGTGTACACACCAAACGATGAAGCACAGTACCATCTTTCTTAGATGAAGTAGGTGTTTCTTTACAGAAACATCTACAGAATCAATTGTCCTACTGGGTGGTTTTATCGCACACGTGGGTATTGACGACAAGACGTAGAAGGGTGTAAAGGAGACTCTGACATTAGAAGAAACAAAAAGTGTTTGCTACAGTTCTGTACCACCAACGGACTGTGCGTAATGAATACCTTTTTTCGGCACAAGAGGATTCACGAGTACACTTGGTACAGAGATTCGGTGGGACAGCGTTCTATCATTAATTCCTGTATTGTCTCAGAGATCTTGTTTTCTTCTGTGGTTGATGTTCGCGTTAAAAAAGGAACTGAACTGTCCAGTGACTATCAACTAGTCATCTGCATTTTGAAAGACCTGAACCATCCAAGAGCAAGAAAACAATTCAGAGCACGAAGAGCATACAGAATAAAGTGAGAGTTACTAGCCGAAAAAAGGTGAGGCAAATTTTGTGCAAGCAAAATTGCTTCCCTGTTCAGAGAACTCCCTGACTTTACTGAAGACGTTGAGTGGAATTTATTTAAATCAGCAGTCATTACATCTGCAGCTGCTGGTTGTGGCGGCAAACGTGTACGAGGTCAAACAGGTAGTGAGAAAACAACTGCTTGGTGGAACCAAGAAGTAAAAGAAATCTGCACTTAGAGTTTGGTTAACAAACAAGTCAACTGAGCTGCATCGATTGAGGTACTCCGCAGCACGTAAGACTGCTGTTACTATTGTAAAAAATCTGAAGAAAAGTTATGGAAAGAATTAGACAAAAGTTGGATACAGACTATAGATCGGCAGACAAAGTATTTTGGTAAAACATACGTTATTTGCGCGGCAAACGAAGAATAGTTGCCATCTTCATGGAGGATACTAATGGTGTGCTTCTGAACAGGGCTGCGAACTCGAAGCATTTTTAATCGAGTTCGAGTTCGAGTTCGATTTCACAAAAAATTTGCAAGTCCGAGTTCGAGTTCTTTAAATTTCAATTTTTCGAGTTCGAGTTCGAGTTTGAGTTCACAAAATAAAGTTGAAAAAATACAGTCGAAATAGAGTTAAGAGAATAATTCAACCGCGAAAAACTGAGCACATGTTAAAAATGCTTTGTCATCAATGTTACCAATTTTAATTTATTATTAAACAAAATAAAAGAGGATAGCAAATTATAATTTGGCACCAACGCTGAGAAATGTTATAGTTAAATTTACTCATTAAATGAACTCAAACATCACAAATTTTTTCAAGTTCGAGTTCAAGTTCGAGTTCAGAAATTTTTATTTTTCGAGTTCGAGTTCGAGTTCGGCCAAAATTGCCGAGTTCTTCGAGTTCGAGTTCGAGTTCGAGTTCGCATCCCTGCTTCTGAAGCATCAAAAGGACATCCTAAATTATTGGAGAGAATCTTTTTAATCGAAACAGAGGCGAGCACAGCAATTAAATCTTTGAAAGCTGGCAATAGTAAAGACATTATTCGGCCCGAAATGTTAAAGGCCATGAACAACTTTGGGGTTCTTTGGCTAACTCGTGTGTTCCAAGTAGCTTGGAAAACTGGCAAGGTACCAAAGCAACAGCAGACCAGTGTGTTGATATCTATTAACAAAAAAGGAAACAAGAAGAAGTGTATCGATTACAGTGGCATTTCTTTATTAAGTCTTCCTGTAAAAGATCTATGCAAAGTGCCTTGAAAAGAGATGTCGTGAAATAGTCAAACCTCAAATTTAGGATGCACATTGCGGATTTCGTTCTGGCAGATCCACCATGAACCAGTTCTTTTCCCTTCAGCAAGTTTTCAAGAAATAGTGGTAATAAGCCAAAGAGGTGTATACATGCTTTGTAGACCTTGAAAAGCATATGAACGTGTTCCAAGCGACAGTATGAACGTGTGGGCAGTACTGCTGCAGTATGACGTGAGAGTTCAGCTATTAGCTGCTATCTAATCGTTGTACAAACAGTCAGAAATCTGAGTTTGTGTCAATGAAATGAAAACAAAGCCTTTTAGTGTCAGCGTTGGACTACAACAAGGTTGTGTTCTTTCTCCTCTCCCATTTATTACATACAAGGACATGATGAAAAAAGACAGTTCCTCCAGTAGTGGTGTCACATTTAGGGAGTTTAATCTTCGGCGCCTGCTGTTTGCAGATGATCTTGCATTGTTAAGCTCAAACAAAAGTGATCTCCAATATGCACTTAATTGATTTTCTGACGCATGCGTGGATGCTAAGATGAAAATTAGTACGGCTAAAACTGAGATTATCTGCGTGTGATGCAGTGTTCTTTCCAAAAAAATGGAGTAAATTTCCAGCAGACGGATTAGTTTAAATATCTAGGAGTCACATTCTCGAGTAATGGTAGACAGGACAACGTACTGGACACTCGTATTGGAAAAGCAGGAGCAGTAATGCACAGCTTTGCCGATCGATTGTACTGAAACCTGAGCTGTGATCAGAAGTAAAGCTTTCTGTTTTTAGATCGTTTTTGTTCCTATCCTCACCAATGGTCATGAGTGTTGGATAATGACTAAAAGAGTGAGATCCCGAGCACAGGCGGTCGAAATGGGTTTCTTGAAAAAAGTAAGAAGTTTATTTCTACTTGACAAAGTTAAAAGCATTGACATCTGTTAATCTCTCAACATCGAACTGCTACTACTCCGCATAGAACGATCGCAACTGCGATGGTATGGCCATGTAACACAAATATCCCACGAACGAACATTAAAGCAATTAATGGGTGCTCTTCCGAGTGCCAAAAGGTCTACAGAGCAACTCAGAACTCGCTGGCGGAATTAAACTGAAGACCTAGCCTATTCACGTTTTGGAATCCCACCGGCAAAATTGCCGCTAGTTGCAGGAGATCTGGATGCTTGGAAATCCCAACTCGATTTACTGCTCCGGCAACCCCAAAAGGACAAGTGGGAAAAGAAAATACATTGAATTAATTCATAATGATGATGATGATGATAATCATGAGGCACATTGTGAATTTATTTTCAACATTCTTGACTGCAAAATTTTATTATAAAATAAGTTTTGAACTGGCAATCAAATTTTCTACGATGATGATATTTCGTGGAGGCACAGACACTTTTAAAAGTAAATCTTTATGCTTTGTGGTTTTATTATAAGGCTAGTGTGATATGTTTTTTGATATGGATAAGAGCAGAACTTAATTACTTTGTTATTGGGTGAAAATTGTTTCATTTGTTTTTACTGGTCAAACTGCACTTGGTCGGCTTGGGAATATCCAGCTTTTACAAACCGTAACTTTTGTTAAATTTATGTACTCTGTACATTGTACACTAAAAAAATGTAAAATTTTGCATGACTATTGAGTACAACGTATTTATCAGACAGTATATCACTTTGACGTGATTAACAAGTCTTTCCCTTCAATCTGCTTTAAAGTTGTTCAAAATTATGTTTAAAATGTCCAGCACGTCGTAAGTATCAATACTCGATATCATGATGACGATAAAAATATTTACAACATTTGTTTTTTACAAGTACAATGTGTTCTCTAAAAAAATCACAATATAACCGATCGAATATAATTTCAACGAGTTAAATAGGAACAGTAAAAAAGCGACTAAAACAAATTAACAGAAAGGACGATTATGATGTGACAGGCCTGTTTTGGTCTGATGGACCTCATCAGACATAACTTATCGTAACCTTTCAGACGAATTGATAGCGCGCAAAAGTTAAGGTGAGAATTCCATAAAATGACTCTTTTGGAAATGGGAATTCTAAATAATAATCTGCAATTACGAGGTTAAATATTAACAGCCAACATCGAAAAAGCACCAATCAAAAAGAGAATTGAAAAATTGAATTTCGGACGGCAGCGAGCCTTTCGATGCTGTTTCAACGTTTTCGTTTCAATGCTTTCAACCATTCACAAACCTTTTCGATGCTGCTTCAACATCCCTTTCAATCAAATCTATTCCAAATGGTTCACTGCCGTCCGAAATTCAATTTTTTAACTCTTTTTGATTGGTGCTTTTTCGATGTTGGCTGTTAATATTTAACCTCGTAACTGCAAATTATTAATTAGAATTCCCATTTCCAAAAGAGTCATTTTATGGAATTCTCACCTTAACTTTTGCACGCTATCAATTCGTCTGAAAGGTTACGATAAGTTATGTCTGATGAGGTCCATCAGACCAAAACAGGCCTGTCACATCATAATCGTCCTTTCTGTTAATTTGTTTTAGTCGCTTTTTTACTGTTCCTATTTAACTCGTTGAAATTATATTCGATCGTTTACATTGTGATCTCATTAGAGAATGCATTGTATTTGTTAAGAATTGATTTTTCACATGTTGCATCCGCTTCGGCCTGGATCTCTCTCAAATGTTTTTCACATTAATTGTGTTGATCAAGTTACAGCATCGTTTTTTTATTCTCAGTAATTTTACTTCTTTGTTGCTAAAAAACGTTTTTTTCCCGTTATCAAGATAGGCATATTACTGATTTTTGAAGTGGTGAATCGCGATTAATGTTTCCTTTAATTTTTAGTTGTGTGTACAACACACTTTATTCTTTATTTTGCGAAGTAAAACTTGTCATATTCACTCTGATTTCTTGATTTTCGTCTCAAAATCATAATGATCTTTAAAAAATAAAACAAATAAATCACACTCTTAAAAATTAACAAATTTAAAACAGCTTCGTGATATTTTTTTACAAAATTATATATATTTGTGTTTTTGTTTCTCCTCTGTTTGATACGAAATATTGATATTTTTTATCTTGTTATTATAAAATAATTATAGCAAGTTTGTTAAATTTACAATGACATCTAAATTTGAATCAGACAGTCAACACTGGACACTTGATTTTTCGGGTAAGTTTGTTTCAACTTTCAACTTTATTTACTTGTTTTGTGTTGTATAGTAAATTTAAAAAAAAAGTTTTTGTTTTCAGAAGTCAAATTAAAATTATATTATCCAATTAATGATAAACTTATCAAAATAAAATAATTTTTTGCATAAGTTTCGAAAACAACATTTTGAAGCAAGTATTCTGAGTATTTTTATTTGATTGTAAGTTTGAAAATGTGTTTTTTATTAAGTCACGCCAAACAATTTTGTTTACAGGGCTTTAAAATTCCGATAGCACAAAATTGCTTCCAAATTACTGACATGATACCATTCTCGTTTTAGGGGAATGTTGACAAATGTCACAAGTTTTTGCGAGAACAAAGGAAATTTTAAAAAATTTAAGATCGAAAAAACGCGTTTTATTATTTTAATCATTTTTATATTTTAATTTGTCGATCTCGTCGTCTTATGGTAAAGCATCCACGTCGGGTCAGACGCAGACAAGACTGGGATGAGGTTTCACTCTTTTACTTCCCCAGGCTGCTGTACTGCCAAGATCAGATGGAGGTAGTGATGGTGTTGAGCCAGCATTGCATTATATTATTCAAAAACATCCGACCGTGAAAGATCTGTATTCCAAAGACAAAGTTTTATTGCGTGAAGTAAAAGATTTTTCTTCCCAAAGCTTTTCATCTGACACTCTTCAGGGCAAATCGTCAGAATGAAGCAGAATTGAAACCGAACTAAGTTATAAAGGGGGAAAGTAGAGTTCTCATTGGCTGAAAGAAGTTAGCCAATGAGAGAAAAGATTAAGAAATTTTCAAAGAGTAGACGAATTCTTTTTGCTTACACAGAAGAGGATTGAGAGATTTAATGAAAGTCGCTTCAAGAGCAGAAAGGTGAAAGGAAGAGCGACCTCGAGCGAGAATAGAAAATTTTTCGTTGCTGTAATGAAGGGCGCATTGGGCGTTGTCAAGAAGATGTTGACCAATAGCGGATTCGTAAAATTGTTGTGGGCGTGTGTTGTTCTTGCAAGACTTTGGCGGTTGGCCGAGGCACGAGGATTGGTGATGGATCTAGGAACGTGTTGTTTAATTCGCTCTTATAGCCGTTGAGACGTGCGACCAACGTACCGACTATCGCAGTGGCACAAAAACTGGTAAATAACATTGCTGTGATGATGGGAAGGTAACACGTCTTTCTTAATCGCTGGAAGGAGCTGTCGGGTGTTGAAAATAACACGTGGTTCGACGGAGAAAAAGCAGCGTTTTACAGCAGACGTAATCTGCTTTTCGAACTTCATCGAGACGTTTCCAATCCATGGGATGTGTAGGTAGACAGGGCACTTTTTTACTGTGTGGACCGGGTTAGAATTTAGTTGTTAAAGTTTTCGCTTGAAAGCCGAATTGATTACACGTTCCGGGTAGCCATTTTCCAAAAGAATTGAACGAATTTTGCCAAGCTCTTGGTCCAGTTTGCTTTTAGAACAAATCATAAAAGCTCTGTGAACGAGAGTACCAATTAGATTGATTTTCCGTTTCTAGGGACTAAAAGAGTTCCAACGTAGATATTGGCCAGTGAAGTTGGGTTTCCTGTATACTGAAGTTAGAATTTCTGAATCATGCCTTTCTACCAACACGTCAAGGAAAGGGAGAGAGTGATTAGATTCCTTTTCATAGGTGAAGTAATGGCATGATTCAGAAATTCTAATTTCAGTATACAGGAAACCCAACTTCACTGGCCAATATCTACGTTGGAACTCTTTTAGTCCCTAGAAACGGAAAATCAATCTAATTGGTACTCTCGTTCACAGAGCTTTTATGATTTGTTCTAAAAGCAAATTGGACCAAGAGCTTGGCAAAATTCGTTCAATTCTTTTGGAAAATGGCTACCCGGAACGTGTAATCAATTCGGCTTTCAAGCGAAAACTTTAACAACTAAATTCTAACCCGGTCCACACAGTAAAAAAGTGCCCTGTCTACCTACACATCCCATGGATTGGAAACGTCTCGATGAAGTTCGAAAAAGCAGATTACGTCTGCTGTAAAACGCTGCTTTTTCTCCGTCGAACCACGTGTTATTTTCAACACCCGACAGCTCCTTTCCAGCGATTAAGAAAGACGTGTTACCTTCCCATCATCACAGCAATGTTATTTACCAGTTTTTGTGCCACTGCGATAGTCGGTACGTTGGTCGCACGTCTCAACGGCTATAAGAGCAATATAAACAACACGTTTTTTAGATCCATCACCAATCCTCGTGCCTCGGCCAACCGCCAAAGTCTTGCAAGAACAACACACGCCCACAACAATTTTACGAATCCGCCATTGGTCAACATCTTCTTGACAACGCCCAATGCGCCCTTCATTACAGCAACGAAAAATTTTCTATTCTCGCTCGAGGTCGCTCTTCCTTTCACCTTTCTGCTCTTGAAGCGACTTTCATTAAATCTCTCAATCCTCTTCTGTGTAAGCAAAAAGAATTCGTCTACTCTTTGAAAATTTCTTAATCTTTTCCTCTCATTGGCTAACTTCTTTCAGCCAATGAGAACTCTACTTTCCCCCCTTTATAACTTAGTTCGGTTTCAATTCTGCTTCATTCTGACGATTTGCCCTGAAGAGTGTCAGATGAAAAGCTTTTGGGAAGAAAAATCTTTTACTTCACGCAATCTTCAAATTCTGTACCACCAAATGTTTATACAAAGTTTTATACACCTTCATCTAGTTTGTGCTGCGATTAAGGAGACCTGCGACATCTTTATAGGTTGGCATGAAGTAAAAAATTTTATCATAAAATTCACTCGAGAAAAATGCCGTTTTCATCTGCCAGTTTGAAAATTCGATGTATGCAAGTCCGGGATATAGTTTTCAAATGCGTTTATTTAGCCATAAGTCATTTTTCTAATTGAAAGCGAGAAAGAGTGAATCCTGGAAGTCACTACTTCTATATTCTATTACTGAAGAATAATTCCTGAATGGCATTTTAGTAATTTTAAAGTCTTATAATAGGCAAAGTTTAAAAATTAATCTTAAAGTCTTATGCAGGGTATTTTATTTCAATATGTCACTCTACAATAACGCACCCAAATCTGAGTTTGGTAATCATCTCGCAACCCAAGCCTTAAAGGATGTATTTTAGCACAAAAAAAAATTAATAAATATATCGATGATTTTTGCTCAATTCAACATTTTGCATTTTCTTGGCATATGAACGGCGACAAGCAAAGAAAAACGAAGAAGTATGGCAAAGTGAAAAACAAATTTTCTCTGTTCGATATTTTCTCTCTGTTCAATATTCTTTACAACCTTTTTCACTTGATTTACTTTTACCCGAAAATCATTTAGATTTTATGTTATTGGTATAGAATTTACTCACGTTTATTTTTTGAACTAATACAATACAACCCTGAAAATCATATAAATTTTGTTTCAGTAAGTAACAAAGTCGCGTATCAAATCTTGTCAGTGCTATCGTTACTAGCAAACGTGAAGCTCGATGTTCGTGTTTTTTAATCAGAAATAACATTCTTTATCATCTTAAAATAGACACAATGACATTTTGAAATGAAGCAAAACAAAAACACATGTTGCCCGATCGCTTGTCAGACAAAAAAGAATAATTGTTCATGCAACTTAAAAATAGCATTGAAAAGTCGACTGAATTTTAAAAAAAACATAGCTATGACGTTTTCTCAAAAAATAGTGGCCGTACACTGTAAAGTCCCAACAAAATAAAACATCACACCTCAAATCTTGTACTGTACAAGTACGTTTATTAGAGACTATTTGCACCAAATCCTTGATAAATAATAAAAAACAATTTTTGTATTTGTACAACCGTTTACGCTAGTTTGTTTTTAAAGGATCGTTAACAAAATTTGATAATTAAATTTTTGATTTGGCAACGGCAGAAATTCTAAGAAAAACAGCTGAAACTGTACTGGGAGTGACATTTGGGAAACGAAAAGAAGACAAGGAGACATAGTGGTGGAATGAGGAAGTTCAAAAGAGCATAAAAGAAAAGAAAAAGGCAAAGAAAACATGGGACAAAATAAGAAATGAAAATACTAAAAAGATATAAAAAGAAAAAAAGAATAAGGCAAAGAAGGCAGTTGCAATGGCAAAGGGACGTATGTATGACAATTTGTATGCTAGATTGGAAACAAAAGAAGGTGAAAAAGAGTTGCACAGATTGGCTAGCCAGAGAGACAGAGCAGGGAAAGATGTACAGCACATAAGGGTTATAAAGGATGAAAATGGTAATGTTATGGTAAATTCAGAAGCAGTGTTAAAGAGATGGAAAGAGTACTTTGAGAAACTGATGAACGAGGAAAATAACAGAGAGCCTAGGACAGAGGAACCAGAAGTGGTTAATGAAGAGGTAAATTGTGTCAGTAGAGAAGAAGTAAAGAACGCACTAAGAAGGATGAAAAAAGGTAAAGCGGTTGGGCCAGATGAGTTGCCAATAGAAGTTTGGAAGTGCATGGGGGAGATGGGGATAAAGTTTTTGACCAGACTGTTCAACAGACTATTAATGGGCGAACGGATGCCAGAAGAGTGGAGAAGGAGTGTGCTTATCCCAATCTATAAAAACTAAGGGGATGCACAGTGCTGTGGAAACTACAGAGGAATAAAGCTAATGAGCCACACAATGAAAGCATGGGAAAGAGTTATTGAAACCAGGTTAAGGGATAGAGTGGAGATCAGCAAACAGCAATATGGATTTATGCCAGGAAAGGGAACCACCGATGCCATGTTTGCCTCAAGAATGTTAATGGAAAAATACAGGGAAGGTCAAAGAGAGCTACATTGTGTATTCGTGGACCTAGAGAAAGCTTACGACAGGGTTTTACGGGAAGAGCTGTGGTACTGTATGAGAAAATCCGGAATAGTGGAAAAGTATGTGCGACTAGTACAGGATATGTATGAGGGAAGCGAAACAGTGGTGAGGTGTGCAGTAGGGACTACAGAAAGTTTCAAGGTTAAGGAGGTTGGACTGCACCAGGGATCAGCGTTAAGTCCATTCCTGTTTGCAGTGATAATGGACAGGCTAACGGATGAAGTAAGGAGAGAACCACCATGGACGATGCTGTTTGCTGATGATATTGTGATTTGTGAAGAGACCAGGGAAGAAGTGGAGCGGAGATTAGAATCCTGGAAGTATGCATTGGAAAGAAGAGGGATGAAAGTAAGTAGATCAAAGACCGAATATCTGTGTATAAATGGAGGAAATGACGACAATACAGTGAAGATGGAGGATACAAAAGTGCCAAGAGTAAAGGAATTTAAGTATTTGGGATCAACGGTGCAAGAAAGTGATGGTTGTGAGAGGGAGGTAAAGAAGGGAGTACAGGCAGGATGGAACGGATGGAGAAGAGTATCAGGAGTAATCTGCGACAAGAGGTTACCAACTAGAGTAAAAGGAAAAGTGTACAGTTCAGTGGTAAGACCAGCAATGGTGTATGGACTTGAGACAGTAGCATTCACAAAGAAACAAGTGGAAGAGATGGAAGTCGCAGAGATGAAAATGCTGAGGTTTACTATGGGAGTGACGAGAAAAGACAAGATTAGAAAGGAGCACATCAGGAGTACTGTTAAGGTAGAATGGTTAGGAATGAAGATGAGGGAGGGCAGGCTGAGGTAGTATGGACATGTCATGAGGAGAGACCAAGAGTATGTAGGAAGAAAGATGATGGAAATGGAGTTACCAGGAAAGAGGAAAAGAGGGAGACCAAAGAGAAGATTTTTAGATGTGGTAAAAGAAGATATGGAGGAAGTTGGTGCAAAGGAGATGGACATTGAAGACAGAAAGATGTAGAGAATGATGATACGCTGTGGCCATCCCTGACTAATGGGAAAGGCCGAAAGGAGAAGAAAGAAGATTTGGCAACAATCCAAGTAACGTAAAAAAAGACAGCAAAACAATTCGTTAGTAAAACGTGTTTAAAAGCATGCTTAAAAGTAATTGATAATATTCTAATTTATTTAATGGTGATTTGTTATTATTTAACGTGGATTTTCAGCAAACCGATAAATGGTTTTAAAAAGTAAATTTTGTTAATTTGACGCTACTTGTGTGAGTGAATTTGGCGGATAGTTATAGCAAGGGTTTAGTTCAATTTATATTCGTTTCAGAGTTTCATTTCCGATATTTATTAGTTCGCTTGCTTGTTACCAGAGAATAGAATAAGTAGTAGTTTAAACTCCTTGCCTCCTGAGATTCAATCACAAAATCAGGAGTGACTACAACATTAAAATAATTTCACTATAATGTTTATAAAATTGCAACATTCGTATGGTCGTATTTACTTGGTTACTGCTTTTTTTTAAAGCTGAGCTGACCCACATTCGGGAATTTATTTTGATGTGTCTTTTTCAAGGCAACAACATGAATCACTCAGATAGACTGAGTATCGAACGAATATATTTTTACTCGCAAAGCGAGGTGTTATTATACGAAACTATTTCGCAGACATATCCGGTGAGAAGACAAGAAAGATTATCTTACCGGACTAGTCGAGTCAGGTGGACGCCAACTTAGTCGATGAATCTGCGCTTCCTCAAGAAAATATGCAAAAGGAAACAGGCAATATTACAAAAAAGATGAATAAGCGGGCAATTAAACAAAACAACATAATTGTATTGAACAAAAATAATGTTATACTCATAGGGAATAAATGCACAAAGTCAATCACTAAAGCTTTAAACTAAGATTCTATTGGTCACTTTAACCGACGTAGGCCTACATTATATGGATCTGTGTGCAATTAGGTGTTTAAATACAGTCCCAAATATTTGAAATTTGTGTTTATTTGTTATATTTTTTTATTTCAATACCAAATTAGTCAAAACCTAGCAATCAATAGCAATAGCAAGTCCACTTTTATCCCGCTGGTTTGGGTAAAGTTGACCTCTTATTAAACTTTTTTTAATGTCAAAAATAAACTATAAAAGCGAATGTAATTTTGAATCAAATACGTTTGTTATAAAGCAAAGTTCACAAAATAACAATTACTATCATCACATTCAACAGATGGCACCGAAGCTCACTTAAAACATCGATAGCACGTAATCTAATCATCAATTTTCTTCAGCTTTCAATAAAATTTGTTTCAGTAAATGCATAAGTTGTCCGGGATTAGATTGTTTTGCAGTACTTATTTAAACAAAAATTTAATAATTAAACAAATTAAATAAACTCTTATTGACTTGTTTGCAAACCACTAAACCATTTTTGTGAGAAAACCTGAAGAACATAAAAAATTAGTTGTTTTTGTTGATTCTCAATCAAAACAAAACAAAAACAGTCAACATTTTGATTGACTCTTTTGTAATGCTATTTGTTTCTGTACCTCATCTTATACTTATTATGAACTTTTACTCCAACCAGTCTTTAAACAAAATTTCCTGTTCTTACGCTTTGTATGGAATCATCCACAAATTAGCTCCTCTAATTTTGCTGATTCAGTTTTTTTTAATTAATCTTGACCATTTGTTAATTTCTATATTTCAATAGTAGACTAATTACCGTAAAATCTAGAAAATGATAAATTTAAAAAACTGAAAATACGGAGAACAAAGATGAGACCATCCGTGTCCACTTTATATTCTCTTGTAGTTTTACATTCGTTTTGCTCTTCTGATTATGCAGAACTATTTAGGTCAAAATGAGCTATCATATAAAAATGCTGTTTTTTTTTGCTTTCCTGTTGAGATTCAAAATTTCCTATTGACATTACAAGTGCTTTGGGGAAAGCTTTTGCTGGCAAAGCAAAACTTAGATCGAATTATGCGAAAATAAAGGTATTTTTGTGAAAACCTAAAATACTTTGTTCAATTAGCGGCGACAATGTGGCAAAAAAAAGTTTTGGTATAGTTGAAAAACAATCAAAGTTTCCGAATATTCAGGTAAAGTTAAAAGAAAATAGATGGTAAGTGTCACACTTCATTCACAACTTAATCTTAACCACATAAATCTGTAATTAATTTTATGCTTTTTTTAGTAATTTTAGTATGACTTAATCTTTTTATGGCCAAGTAATTAACTGCATAGTCGGTAGGACCCACTTAATAAAATTTGTTTAAGCAACAGAGTGTAAACGCCAGGTGTGAACAAAGTAAAATCCTCACAAATATTCTATTATTTAAGCGTTTTTATTTAATTATGGGTCAAATTAGTGGCAAAAAAATATTAATTTGATTCACTCAAGTTTTATTGAATATAACCTGGTTTAGCATGAATTACATGCCGAAGTCTGCAGGAAACATGGAAACATGTTGCACGCAAAGTTTTAGCGTCTATTTCATCCCAGCATTTAAGCAACAAGCGTCTCAATGATATAACATTCTTGCGGAAGATCGCACAAGCCTTCTGCTCTAATATTGACCACACTGCCAAAGTCCATCGAGTTATACTGGAAAAGATGGGGACAAAGTTCCTTTGATCAGAACCCTTTGTAATTCCCCGACAAAATGTTTAAATCAATTTGGCAGTATGGGAGGTTTCTCCGTCTCGCTGAAGTATCATTCCGCGGTCTCCCATGGTTTTTTCAACCCAGGAAACCACTGTATTCTTTAACCCAAATCCTCCTGAATCAAAGTTTTTTGTTCATTTTTCTATTGTAGCTTTGGAATGATGTAACTTGAAGGGAAAAAACGCTTTTTTTGTGAGAAACCTTTTTTTTCGTGAGATATGAATGATTTCACTTCCGTCAGTTTGAACTGACGCTAGTAGCAGGAGGGTAATTGTAAAACAAAACACAAGATTGCTTTTCTTTAATGCTTTTATTTTTAAACCAAACCAATTTTTGATAACAAGCAAACCTACAAACAAATAACATCGTTAATAAACAAAAAACTGTAGTTCACAATCTTTCGTTCACATGTCCAACTACATATCATTGTCTAATTGAAATGGTATTTTTTAAAACAATCAGGATTTAGATAAACATTGCAGGCTTTGCAGGAGTACCGGGAGGTTCAGAGCATTTTAATTTGGCACATCATTGTGCGTCCCCTTAACAATCCAGTGATAGGTAGCATTGAAACATACATGTTCACACTGCTGTGACCTTGATCCAAGAAATAAAACCTGTAACATATCTTTACAGTATTACAAGTGTCTTTACTAACGGACGAAATTGAACACAGCATCGCGACGGTTTTGCCTGTACCCACAGCTGAGGTAGCCAAACTTAATTGGTTTCCATGAATATGATATAATTGTTTGGCTCCGTGCTTTCCAAAGTATGGTACCATGAATTTGTCAACGCTTAGATGTTTCTTGGGTTTGTAGTAAGTCACGCACTGCTTGTTTATCACATCAAACTGGTCTAAACAGATCTAACTTTGCAAATATGTCAGTTTTGTCCAAGCTTTTATTATCAGCAAGATAAAGAAAGTGTTGCTTTCTTCAAACTCATTCTTAATCATCAGTGCCGTGACTATTCAGTCCTGGTTGTCCTCTCTCCTCTGCCAATACATTTCTTGTCGAGGCAATTGATTATAACCGCTCAGCACAAGGATGGCAATGAATTATTTCAACATTTTATGGTTATCATGAACAAGCGTTTGCTTTTGTATCAAGCATACTTATTTGATTTCAAACATATTTTTTCCATCTCTTTAGTCGTCAAAAACTTTTCAAATATTTCATGTGGCAAGATATGCTTTTCAAAGGAAGGGTGTGTCAAGGTCCAGTTATCAAGAACTCTGTGCACATCTATTTTACCCTTCTTCCATTTCAGTTTTGAAATAAGAAGTTTCATCACCTTCTCTAAAAAACATATTATAAAGTTGAATACCAACATGAAATACAAAATTATACAATTTAAAAACATTTGGCGTTGTGTACCAAGTTCACATAATGCAAGCATTGCAGCAAGATTACATAAAACAGTTGAATGAAGATACTGTATATCATAGTATAGCAAGATCTATAAATTTATTGTTGAAATATGTATATATGCTACTTTTTTGTTGCTGGCGGAACACCACTGGTTTTTTCTGACAGGGAAACATTTTTGGTTGAAAGTCACCAATAGGTAGCCTAGTATTCCTGAAACAAGAGAAAATACAGAACTTTACGTGACCGCTTGCTAAAGGTTGCGATTTATCAGTAATCAGTTTTGTGCCTCCTGTTCCTTGCAAATCCTATTGAGCATCTGATGGAAGTTGCCTTCCGCAAAGGTTGTCCGGAATACAATTAACATTATTTTCATCATCTTTATCGGTGTCTATACGATCATTCTTTGGGAGGAAAATGATAATATTTGCGGTAGACACAGATTTACCAGCAACAAAGCTGACTTAGACTCCAAAGCTTCAAGTACATCTAATGCTTCAAAAACGGTCATCGTTTCGTTTTCGTGCAACAGGTTAGCTATAGTGGCCTAATGGATATAGCCTAGGAATGCTAGTATTAGCAGTTGTAAATATTATTTTTGTCGCTTATAAAAAACAACTCAAGCTACCCAATACTTTTGGTCAACTGCTTCGTTTCATTTATAGTGATTTTCAGTGTCAATAAACAGACACAAGTAAACAATTAAATCCTAGATTATTTAGCTCTAATTAACAACTTCAAAGTTAACACTATTCAACTGGATTTAAATTGCTAGGCTGACTGTTAAAACAATAATCCCAGTAAAGTGTATCCGACCAAAATAAAAAAATTTTTATGTATATTACTCTACCTCCTGGCAAGAGTTGCTCCCAGCGTGCTTTTTGTCTAGATAAGCAAATAACAAGAAACTTGGCTTGTTAACTAGTTATCGACTAGTCCTGTATCAGTTCTCAATTACCAGGGGTCGGCAACCTGCGGCTCTTTGATACTTCTGTTGCGGCACTCTGTGGCTATCAAAAAATGAAGGATGATTTACCCGTATGTGCATATCTATTAAAATTTTATTGTTGCTTTAGCGAGCGCTTAACTAAGTTTGTAATTCATCCATTCTGTTGTTTCAGTTCTTGTTTTTAGCTTATAATATGTGATAGTGATACTGTAAAGTTTCGACCATGTATAAAGCGAAACAGAGGAACAAACACTCACGTCTTATATCACTGAGCACATGTAATGAATGAAAGCATAACCACATGTGCGCGGTTTAGTTCATGGCATAATTGACATGGGGATCAATTACTATCAGACAACATGGTACAACGAAAGGAATTTGAGGTCAACCAATTTTACAGATGCCGCTCGAAGAAAAATCAGCTCACTGCTGAAAACTCAAAAAGCCATTATAATGCCCGGATATTTTTGATTGTGACGTGATAATTAATGAATGACATAGTTTCTAGGAGTCTACTAGCAGCGGTGAGAAAGGACGCACGCAGTAAAACTGCGCTGTAAATAAGTGTAACAAAGAAAGCAACTATTATACTTTTTGCGCACCATATTAGTCAATTTAAAATTATTTTTTAGGTTGCTAGTTTTGCTAGTTTTAGAAAGATAACTTTGTAAAATCCAACAACTATGAGTAAATCTAAGAAAAGAAAAGTATCTGAAGAAAACAGAACGTTCAATGATTCGTGGACAAATTCATTTGCTTTCATCGCTGATAAGACCGGTTTACCAGTGTGCTTAATATGTAGGAGAAATTAGCAAAGAACGAAAAGTCAAATGTTGAAAGACATTTTCAAAATAAGCATTTATCTTTTGCTCAAATATATTCAGAAGAAAATGCGAGAAAAAAAGCTGTTTTAGAACTAATGCGGAACGCTGATTGAAGCAAACATCAATTCAATAAGTGGATCAAGTCTGCAAATTCAACCACGTATGCCAGTTTTGTGGCCGCTCAGGAAATAGTCAAGCATAGTAAGCCATTCACTGATGGAGAATATATAAAAAATTCATTCATTAAGATATCTGAATATTTATTCACGGACTTTAAAAACAAGAGTGAAATCGTGCAAAAAATCCGTGACATGCCACTCTCTGCAAAAACTGTTCAAGAAAGAACCTCCAAAATGGCACAAGACATCACCAAACAGCAAATTAAAGATATAAATTCCGCAGTAGCGTACTCTATTGCCTGTGATGAGTCTAAAGACAAAAGTGATATTGAACAAATAGCACTATTTTGCCGATATGCAAACTCTGCTGGGCCACAAGAAGAATTAATTGAGTTAATACCTCTGAAAGGCCAAACACGTGGGGAAAACATCTGTGAGGCTGTCTTGGAATGTTTAAAAACAAAAGGCATAAATACAAACCACCTGGTGTCGGTAGCTACTGATGGGGCACCAAGCATGACAGGTGCGCACAAGGGCTTTGCAGTTTTATTGCAAATGTCGTTGGACAGACAGCTGCTGACTTTTCATTGCATCTTACATCAAGAGGCCCTGTGTGCTCAAACGTTTCCCCCAGAATGCACGCAAGTAATGAATGTAGTCATTCAAATTACCAATAAAATAATGGCAAAAGCTTTAAATCACCGTCAGTTCCGTATGTTATTGGACGAGGTGGATAGCATGTACTCTGATCTCTTGTTGTACAATCGTCGTCGTCGTCGTCGTTTGAAGGGTATCCACTCCAGGTCAGACACAAACAGGACTGGGGCCGAGGGTTTATCCTTTTACTACCCCAGACTGCTGTACTGCCTGGATCAGATGCTGGCAGTGATGTCATTAAGCCAGCATCGAGTTTCGTCATCGAAAACCGTCAGACCTCGTGCTCCATGTGGTGACCGATGTATAGGGCACACTGTTAGTACATGGTCTGCGGTTTGCTCAGAGGCGCCACACTCGCAATTTGGTGAAGGAGTTGTACAATAAAGTACGGTAGTATCCAGAAGGGAAGTGTTGAAACGCTTTGTGGTATGTTTGAAAGAAGTGAAAACCTTTTTGGACAGCAAAGGGCTTAATTATCCTCAACTAAAACAGGCGGAATGGCTGGAAAAGCTACACTTTATAGTAGACATGACGGCGCACCTAAACACGCTCAACACAGCTCTTCAAGGGAGAGGACGCACAGCCTTGCATATGCTGGAAGATATTTTGGCATTCGAACGAAAGTTCACGGTTTATGCCAGAGATTTACATAGAGGTACATTATCTCACTTCTCTTGTTTGAGAGAGTTCAAACAAACTCACAGTGACATTACAATAAATTTGGAATGTTTGCAATCCGCAATCATAGCAATGCAAAGCTCATTTGGGAGACGCTTCTGTGAGTTTAGAAAAGAAAAGAAAACTTTATCCTTCCCTATTTCTCCCTTCAGAATCGATCCATCGGAACTAAATATGGTTACATTGGCAGGTGTGAGTCAACCTGATTTTGAAATAGAATTGGCCGACATAGCGGACAAAGACATATGGATATCCAAGTTTAGACGCCTGGCAGCTGACCTTGAAGATGAAGCCCGTCAGAAGGAGTAAAATTGAAAAACTCCCAAAACCGGACCAATTGATTTTCAAAACATGGAATGCTCTCCCCGATACGTACGATAACATGACATTTTTTTATTAAAATCAAAAATAAAGTAGAAGTAATGCACAGTGTTGTTTTCCTTTGATTGTGAAAATAGTTTTGCGGCTCACAGTGCTTTTTATTTTTTGGAATATTGGTTAAAATGGCTCTTTAAGTGCAAAAGGTTGCCGACCCCTGTCAATTACCAATTAACTGACGAAGTATTTGCAAATACTCGAAAACCACAACCTTTCTGTGACATCACAATGAAACGATATAATTCTATGAGGTTTTCGCATTTGATAAAAGAAATCGTGTTTAACGCCTGAGTGTACCCTCCTGCTCCTAGCATCAGTTTAAACTGACGGAAGTAAATGAATCGCAAAACTTTTACAAGCCTGTTTTTGATTCTTTTTTCGCTTGTTACCACTTCAATAATATATGTTTTAGCTATCTTTAGTAATTTTTCAATTCATTTCCAATTCACAATTGTTTGATGGCAGTTACACTGTTAAAAAAACATCAAAGAAAAGTTGCAAAATTCTGCAAACATCAAAAACGTCGACTGCAATGATCAAAGAACTCGCAGCAGTTTTTTTAACAATGTACTTCTTTTTGCAATATAAAAAATGCTTTTTTTTAATTAGGCTGTTGTACATATCGCAATAGCTTTTTATTTATAATTTAAAACGGTCAGACAATTAGCTTGATTCCTCATTGTTAATTTAATCTAAAAACTGGAGTCCTACAAGTATCAATGTGCTTAAAATCTTTCTTTTTGCGCCGTCAGTTTAAACTGACTCTAGGAGGATATGGGTTAAAATGTACAAGTAAACTTGCTGGTTGATTTTGACACCCTGATCAGTGGAGATAAGGGGTGTTTTGTGTCCATATGATGTCACATCGGCTCATACCATCACGGACGCTAGTTTTGGGCACTGGAATAATGTGTATTGTTCTGCAGATATCTTTTTAATATTATTGCACTAAATCCGGTCATTCTGTGGATTATGAACTGCCTGAAACGTAAATTACTTCTTGTTAATCCACAGAATAGTCGGTTGCTTGCTATCCTACAAACGTTGCGAGAAGTATCGTGCTTTTTTTACCTTTTTTTTATGTGTTTGAGCTGACAAAAGACATTTGAGATTTGAGAAAACATTTCAGATCCTTTTTCAGGACATTTTGTATGTTCATATGACTTACATTTACTTCTTTTTACATTTGATTCTAACATCATTTTAAAGAAAATATATAATCTAAAATTTTGTCTACACTTGGCGTTTACACCTTGTATTTGCAAGTTGTTTCATAATTGTTGTTTAAATTGTTTGTTTTATCAATTGTAAACTTAAGCACGCGTCAAGCAGATTAAGACCACGTGACCTTACTTCAATAGCGTTTTTTTCCTTTCTGGAATTAATGAATGGAATTTTTTTAGCTAACGAAACTTCTCATTACTAAATTTATTCGCTGGCGCGTCTCTGATTGGCTGTTGTAAACTGTGCCCTTTCTGATCTATAAATTTTTGAATTTTTTGAATCGGTAATTAAAATAAAATGTCAAACCACAAGAAAATGCCCCTCGACTTCCGTATTGCATTTACAATCGCATGAGTTTTGTTTTCGACTGCAGAATGACGTTATTTTATTTACGACAAGGTTCGAGAATTGAAAGTTACAGAAAGAAAACTTCTTGATTAAGAATTGAAGCCTGGGAATTCCAAAGAGTCTGTCGTCACAGTTAGGGCAAAGTTTGGTTGAAAGTTATTCTTTTAAAACAAGTTTTTTGAGAGAAAAAGCATTGGTTTTAAGTAAGGGTCGAATCTTCTCTGAATAGATTGGTATAGAGCGCGCGTACGTAGTAAACAAAAAGTCAAATCATTCTTTGAAGTTCTTTGTTAGTTTGCAAAAGAGGCACATGAAATCAAGATTGCACTATCTCAAGGTCGGGCTTAATTAAATTGCGCTTAATGGGATATCAATGTATCGAAATTTCTGTTTGTGAAAACAACGTTTTGCTTTTGTTGATCGTCATCTTAGCAGCAGCTGCAGCAGTGGCTTTCAAAAACGCATTTAAATTTTTGTCATAATATTCTGATCGGTTGTTTCGCCAGGTTGTTGCTCGCATGACCTCAATTCGTGACGAGCAGCAACAATATTTCTTGGCTTGACATAGATTCCTTCCAAATCTGCCATAGCTCTGTAGACGTCACGTTTTTCAACATATGCCACGTCACGTTTTTTTAGAGGTTTTGACCAATTTGGTGTTGCCGAAAGTACAATATATATCAGGCTACCCCTGATATATATTGTACTTTCGGCGACAACAATTAGGGGAAAATATTTCAAATGAAAAATGTTCCACAATTTACATCTAGCTATATCAGATGTGGCTAACCTGCGGCGGATTGCACCCTGATTTCCAGCGATGACCTTTTTTTGGTTTCAGTAGGAAAAGTAAAAATTTAGAGAATTTTTTCCAGCGTTGAAGTTTCGTTTGTGTGGCGGATATGAACTGGACTTGGGACTTGACTAAAATTGGAGCTTGAGGAAAAAAGGTTGACCACCCCTGCTATATATTGTACTTTCGGCGACATCAAATTAGTCAAAACCTCTAACCGGTTAAACTGAAGCTCAGCTGAAGTTAATGCTCTAATACAATGTCGGAAAGTTTTTAGTCAAGAATTAAATTCTTTTGTAGCATTAAAAAATTCTGGATCGACGTCTAACCTTTCTGGCCGCAGAATTTTAGCCATGGCAGTATAATATTAAGTTAAATTAAATTGCTATAAAAATTCAATTAGTTTGACTTAAACGAGGCTTTAATTGAACTTAAAATTTGAGTCTGGATATAAAGAAACACATTACAAACTACAAGAAACAGATATCAATGTAGCTAACGGAATTCAAACGAAGGACCGAAAGGAAAAACTAAATTTAAAAAGAGAATTTATGCTTTAAGTGCATGAGCGCAGCGTGTTGATTATATCTTGATTATATCAAGCATTAGAGAAAAATGCTAGCTAATTTATACATTAATGATTATTTTAAACTTTGTTAAATAATATAGTACAGATATGCATAACTTTATTCTTGTTTCCGGCCGCATTATAGTGTTAATTTTAACTAATGGCCACTAGTAAGTTATGGTAAGAAGATGAATTTATGTGTGAGGTGCATAAAATTATAACTTAAGTTGTATTGATAATATGCTTTTTGCTTCTATCAATTGTAATGGAACAAAATATTACCATTTTTTAACGATCGAATTTATTTCAAACACAATTCGAGAAACAATGAAGACCTGTTAATGATTTCTTTTTTCTTACATGCTTGCAAATAAACTTGCAAATAAACTTGCAAACTAACCAACCTAAGTTGATTTGGGTTTTAATTTACCACGATATTTTATATTTTTGTTTAAGCGTACACCTTAAAAAGATCTCAGCGTCTGCAATTGAAAGTGAATTAAATCAGCATTGTTATAATTTCTTCGAAAAACGAAGAAATTCAAGTTAAAACTGTAAGGATAGACGAGAGTAAATTTCGAACCACGACTTTATCAATCACGTTTCTCATTAATAAGTCGCTCTTTAACAACAAAGCAACTGTGCCGACTTTTTATAACAAACATGTATTTAGAGACACATTCTTTTCACTTACATGAGAATAATACTTTATTTTCATTGGATATTAAATAGAAAAACAATTGTACCCTAGATATAGATCAAAGATTTCAAAATAAAAATTGTGCACCGCAGGGTGGAGATGTTAAAATTTCTACGAGTGTTCAAAGTTAATGGAATATTGTAAAACGAGCAAAACTTAAAGTGTTGATTCGGATATCATAAAAAGGCAAAAATATTGACGCTAAGGGATTGCAAATCCAGAAGTTTTTTAATAGGCCCACCTGCTATAAAATGAAGAAACAAAATATTAAAACTGTCATAGCAACTCAAAACATTCCCAAAAATAAATAAAAAAATGAGTTTTTGTATGTAAAATTTAATAAAATAAAATATTTTCAAATTTTGACTTTATTTTGTTCTATAAAACTAAATTAAAAGACTCCTGGACAACCGACACTACAGTATAAAGTTATGTAAGTTTCACTGCGAAATAAAGCCGTGAACAAATCGTGACTTTATCTACTTTAGTGGGCTTAAGTTATAAAGTCATACCATGCAGACAAAGTAAAATAGATACTTAATAAAAAGACTTGGATGGTTGCTATTGTTTCACCTTTTTTTCATATATTTTTGGTGAAATCGCCATTCCAAAAGGGATCTAATAAATCCAAACACACACCAGTATAAAGAAGCTTTAAGAAACTGTCAATAGCATGAAAAAACCATAAAACTTGATATCAAAAATAAAATGATAAAAAATATTTGTTTGCATATTTAGGGCCTCCAAAATCATACATTCCTTCATTCCTTCAACTTTGCTAAAACATACAAAGTTAATTTTACGTGGGCTGTAGTTTGCCTATCACTGTTTTACTAAGATGCAAGGTAATTCATGCAATTTTTTACTTACAAAGATTTTAAAAAATAAAACAAAGAAATCACACTCTTAAAAATTAACAAATTTAAAACAGCTTCGTGATATTTTTTTACAAAATTATATATATTTGTGTTTTTGTTTCTCCTCTGTTTGATACGAAATGCTGATATTTTTTATCTTGTTATAATAAAATAAATATAGCAAGTTTGTTAAATTTACAATGACATCTAAATTTGAATCAGACAGTCAACACTTGACATTTGATTTTTCGGGTAAGTTTGTTTCAACTTTTAACTTTATTTACTTGTTTTGTGATCTACAGTTAATTTTTTAAAAACAGTTTTTGTTTTCAAAAGTCAAATTAAAATTATATTATCCAATTAATGATAAACTTATCAAAATAAAATAATTTTTTGCATAAGTTTCGAAAATAACATTTTGAAGCAAGTATTCTGAGTATTTTTATTTGATTGTAAGTTTGAAAATGTTTTTTTTTATTAAGTCACGCCAAACAATTTTGTTTACAGGGATTTCAACTTTCGATAGCACAAAATTGCTTCCAAATTACTGGCGTGATACCATTCTCGTTTTAGGGAAATGTTGACAAATGTCACACGTTTTTGAGAGAACAAAGAAAATATAAAAAATTTTTTTTTAAATTTACATTATATAAATAAGATCGAAGACACGTTTTATTATTTTAATCATTTTTATATTTTAATTTGTTTATCTCTTCGTCTTATGGTAAAGCATCCACGTCGGGTCAGACACAGATAAGACTGGAATGAGATTTCACTCTTTTACTATCCCAGGCTGCTGTACTGCCAAGATCAGATGGAGGTAGTGATGGTGTTGAGCCAGCATCGCATTATATTATTTAAAACCGTCCGACCACAAAAGACCTGTATTCCAAATACAAATTTTTATATAGCTTCATCCAGTTTGTTATACGATTAAGGAGACCTGCGACATCTTTATAGATTGGCATGAAGTAAAAAATTTGTATCATAAAATTCACTCTAGAAAAATGCCCTTTTTATCTGTCAGTTTAAAAATTTGATGTATTCGAGTCCGGGACAGAGTTGTAAACGGGCCGACTAGTTCAGGCCCGAAAAAGCTCGAAAATTAAGTTTAATTGAATCACTGTCAATCAAAAACACAAAATTGTTGAATCAAAGACACAAAAACACAAAACTGAAACGTGTTTTTGATTAAACTTAATTCTCGGACTTTTTCGTGCCTGAACTAATCGGCCCGTTTACATCTCTGGTCCGGGATATATTTTCAAATGCGTGTATTTAGCCATAAGTCATTTTACGAATTGAAAGCGAGAAAGAGCGAATCCCGGAGATCACTACTTCTATATTCTATTACTGTAAATAATTCCGGATTGGCATCTTAGTAATTTTAAAGTCTTATAATAGGTAAAGTTTAAAGTTTAATCTTAGAGTCTTTTATACAAGTTTTACAATTGATTTCAGAAAACAAGCAATCAACTTTGAAATCCAAAAAAACTCTTTTTGTGATTTTTACATATATTGTTATTATCACAGCTTTTGTTTTGGCTGCATTATCAATGTCAAAGGTGAGGTAGAATTTTTATTATTTTTTTACCAATACGCAAGTATTGTAATGCAGCTGTAAAAGCTTTTTTTGAATAACCTTAAGTTTAATAGAACTGTGTTAACCATTAGTTTTAAGACAAGCAAAAATCATTATAAAAAAGTAAACTAGTGATTCCTTACTCACTTTAATAATTATTTTTAATCATTCAGATTTCTTCCATAAAATATAATACATCTGCTCAAAAACAACTACGTGTGTTCTCTTTAAACCAAACATACACGTGGCAAATGAATTCAATTAAAAGTTTTTTTACCAAGCAAATCAAACAACTGGATGAAAAGTTCAACATGACACAGAGTGTACTGACAAACAAAATCAATAATCTCCAAAATCAATTTACTTTCTATAAAAATCAGTCCAATCGACAAATTCAAGAGCTTGACAAAAAGTTAAACATAACAAATAATTTTCGAGGTAAGAGTTGTAAGTTTTTAGAAAAGTTTATTTTAAAAGACATTCTCCAGTTTGTATTACTTTCAAAAAGAAATTTTTGATTTTGCTTTTGTTTTAAGATCTTATGATAAGTGTTTGAACCAAAGCTGAAGATTTACTTTAAATATTTGCAATTGAAGTTTATATAAGAGGCAGACAACTCTTTCAATTTAAATTTAAAGTTATTGTAAAAACTATTACCAGAGATTACTTGTCTAAAATTCTTTTTTTGCTCTACTGCTAAGAAACTTAAAAAGGTTATTCTTAAATTTAAAAATCAACAACAAAAATATATTTTTATTGAAAGCAAAACTGAAAACACGACGTTTTGTCCGTTCTATTCGGCGAACTTTTTCAAGGGTGAAGAAAACAAAAATACTGTACATTTGCCGTTTTTATAATGTATTTTTTGCTATTTTTAGAAAAGATATGCTTTGTTTACATTTGAAAAAGTCCGCCTGATGAAACGGAAAAAGCATCGAAGTTTTAGTTTTGCTTTTAAAAACTATACTTTTTTATTGTTGTATTTTAAAATAAGAATAGCATTTTAAGTTGCTTACCAGAAGTGCAAAAACAGCTTTTAGAAAAATTTAAAGTTGTTGTTACGAATCAGATCAATGTAAACCCGGATGGTATCAATTTGAAGACAGCTGCTATTTCTTTCAAATGGCATTGCGTTTGCCTTGGTCACAAGCCGAACAGAAATGCATCTCCAAAGGAGGACATCTAGCGAGTGTTCATAACGAAGAAGAAAACAATTTTATTAAACGTTGGTATCTTATTCATAACAATGTAACTGCAGCTTTTTTAAAATATCATCATTAAAAGTTTACCAAATACGTAAAGGCATTAAGTAATAGTGTAGTAAAAAGCTCTATAAAATATACAGGGTGTCACAGAAGTCACGCAATACCCAGGTTTTTTTTACAGTACATATAAATATCAATTTTATTGATTATAATCATAAGAAGTTCTCGAATTGTTCATGTCCTACATTGATAAGTGCATCGATTCTCTTTATAAAACTGTCTTTCACTCTTCTGAAAGTTTTAGTGTTAATTTTTGACACTCAGTTGTAAACGCATCCTTCAAATTATCAAGAGAGCATATCAAATCTGGATATCAAGTCCTTCAAGGAAATAGTTAAGGGGAGACAGATGTGGTGATCGGGGTAGGCATTTCAAGAAAATTCTTCAGAAAATCACGCAAACCTTTCAGTAAAGGTCTGGTTCAAGTAGTTACGCAGGCAAATGCAAAGTGTGGTGAAGTTATAAAGATTAGTACCGGTATATGGTGCGCAACTTCTGGAACACCTTGTATTTTGTAGCAAAGTTTTTTAAAAAGAATGTGGAAGAAATCGAGTTTGGATTGGAGCCCAGTTTTTGTTTGCTGTTTGACTTACCTGTGAATTTTGGAACATGTGAAACAACACTTATCTGTTTGTTTAAAACACGACATTTTTAACTTCATGTAATTGTAAGAATCTGGCTTGAATGCAGGGCTGCAAACTCGGAGCATTTTCAATCGAGTTCAAGTTCGAGTTCGAGTTCACAAAAAAATTGCAAGTCCGAGTTCGAGTTCGAGTTCACAAAATAGAGTTGAAAAAATACAGTCGGAATAGAGTTAAGAGGATAATTTAACCGCGAAAAACTGAGCACATGTTAGAAATTGCTTTGTCATCAATGTTACCAATTTTAATCTATTATTAAACAAAATAAAAGAGGGTAGCAAATTATAATTGGGCACCATCGCTGAGAAATATTGTAGTCAAATTTACTCATTAAATGAACTCAAACTTCACAAACTTTTTTCGAGTTCAAGTTCGAGTTCAGAAATTTTTATTTTTTGAGTTCGAGTTCGAGTTCGGCCAAAATTGCCGAGTTCTTTGAGTTTGAGTTCGAGTTCGAGTTCGCAGCCCTGCTTGAATGACGCTAGTCGACAAAGCAAGAAATGTTATTCTCGTACTCGTCTACCCCTTACAAAAAAAGTTTAGACAAAACTTTATTTTATCGAAAAATAATCTGTTCCTTGTATATTAAAAAACGGTACAGCCACACGCACACGCAAACATATTTACACACGAACCATTGCTTTCATAAAACTATTACGAGATGTGTTTAGCTTTACACGAACTTTTACATATTTCCTGATTTTGTTATTTCAAATTATCATTAATTAGCATGAATCTCAGACTTCCTTTTAGCGGCCCATATAAAGTTTGATTGTTTTACTTTTCGCTTTCCTAATTAAATAATGGTTATTAATGCGCAATGTCAACTTAATTACTTCTGCGTAACATCAAAAATATGGTCAAATCAAATTTTTATCGCAACCTGAGATCGACATGACAAGATTCTTGTCCTTGTCATATTGTTGCGCTCTTTGAAAAGTAGATTAAGTTATCTTTTCTTGACTGTCTTTACAAACAGTTCAAAAGTACAGTCTTGTCACTTTATAAAGGATGTCTGAATAAAATAGCTTGAGGTTATTGTAAACCAATGTTTTTTAAAGTGAGCCACTTGGCTCCCTTAGGAGAAATTCAAAATCTCAAGGGAAGAAAAATTACTAAGGAGGAAAATATAGAGGACTTTGAGAATTTCTGTACAATGTAAGTTGACCAATGAGATCGGTGCGTCTTTTTAAGTGATAGCAGTTTTCAAATGCCTTTCCAAATGCTGAAAAATGCTTCTTTTATTATGCAATCATAATAAAAGCAACAACACTTGCTCTGCCAGGTAAAGGCCTAATTTTTAGAGATCACTTTTTTTAGGGACAAAAATTGAAAAATCGGAGACCCTTTCAAAGTGAAGACATCTTCATTTTTGTGTTTACTTAAATTTGAATGTTAATTTTACTGTAAACATTTTGGGATAACCGGAATTTGGATTACAAATTTGGATGAAGACAAAAAATCAAAAAGTCTTCTCTTTGATCATTGAAGAATTTTTTATGGGGAGAGAAATAATGGAAGGTTAGGAGGAATGCAGCAAAAACTTTGAGAATTACTGTTGTAGAAAAAGCACTTAATTATGAGGTTGTTCTGCATGTCAAGAGAATAAATTGCTTATATGACGATAATGTTTTGAAAAACTTTAACAACAGCATTATATTTGTGGAAATGCGTAATTATATTATATTTATACAAATGCGCAATCATTGTCAATACATACCATATCGGTCGCGGCCCGGGTTACCAAAGACCGTCTCAACTGTCGCACAGCAGGGCACCTGCTGTGCGACACTTGAGACAATGCAATTATGCTACTGCTAAACAAAGTAAAAATAAGAGCAGAAAGAGAGGAGGAAGGTGAGTAAAGAAGCAGCGAGAAGCATGAAAAGGAAGATGCTCACTCATAAGGGTGGGTACCTTAAATATTGGAACGATGACTGGAAGGGGAAGAGAGCTGGCAGATATGATGGAGCGAAGGAATGTAGACATATTGTGCCTACAAGAAAGTAAGTGGAAAGAGAGTAAAGCAAGGAACATTGGCGGTCGACGTAAAATATTTTACAACGGAGCTGATGAAAGAAAAAATGGGATAGGGATAGTGCTGAGGGAGGAGCTGGCTGAAAGTGTTCTGGAGGTGAAGAGGGTGTCGGACAAACTGATGGCCATGAAGCTGGAGGTAAATGGGTCCATTCTAAATATAGTAAGCGCATATGCTCCACAGGTTAACAAAAGCATGGAAAAGAAAAATGATTTTTGGGAAGACCTGGATGGATTGATAGAAAGTATATCAAAAGAAAAGAGGATAGATCTTGGTGCAGATCTTAATGGACATGTGGGCGAAGAAAACATAGGAGATGAGGAAATAATGGGGAGGTATGGTGCTGGAACAAGAAATAAGGAAGGATCAATAGTTGTGGATTTTGGGAAAAGGATGGATTTGGCGATTGTCAATACTTATTTCAAGAAGAAAGATGAACACAGGGTGACGTATAAAAGTGGAGGAAAAAGTACCCAAGTAGATTATGTGATGTGCAGAAGGAGGAACCTGAAGGAAATGTGCGATTGTAAGATAATAGTGAATGAGTGTGTCGCAAAGCAGCACCGTATGGTGGTATGCAAAATGGCTCTTATGGCGAAAAAGAAAAAAGCAGAGAAAGTAAAACCAATGATACGATGGTGTAAACTGAAAAAGACAAGCTGTCAAGAAGCGTTTAGACAAGAGGTGACCAGGATTTTGGGAGGCAAGTATGGGTTACCTGATGAGTGGGACAAAACAGCAGAAATGCTAAGAAAAACAGCTGAAACTGTACTGGGAGTGATATCTGGAAAACGAAAAGAAGACAAGGAGACATAGTGGTGGAATGAGGAAGTTCAAAAGAGCATAAAAGAAAAGAAAAAGGCAAAGAAAACATGGGACAAAATAAGAAATGAAAATACTAAAAAAGGTATACAAAGAAAAGAAGAATAAGGCAAAGAAGGCAGTTGCAATGGCAAAGGGACGTATGTATGACAATTTGTATGCTAGATTGGAAACAAAAGAAGGTGAAAAAGAGTTGCACAGATTGGCTAGCCAGAGAGACAGAGCAGGGAAAGATGTACAGCACATAAGGGTTATAAAGGATGAAAACGGTAATGTTATGGTAAATTCAGAAGCAGTGTTAAAGAGATGGAAAGAGTACTTTGAGAAACTGATGAACGAGGAAAATAACAGAGAGCCTAGGACAGAGGAACCAGAAGTGGTTAATGAAGAGGTAAATTGTGTCAGTAGAGAAGAAGTAAAGAACGCACTAAGAAGGATGAAAAAAGGTAAAGCGGTTGGGCCAGATGAGTTGCCAATAGAAGTTTGGAAGTGCATGGGGGAGATGGGGATAAAGTTTTTGACCAGACTGTTCAACAGACTATTAATGGGCGAACGGATGCCAGAAGAGTGGAGAAGGAGTGTGCTTATCCCAATCTATAAAAACTAAGGGGATGCACAGTGCTGTGGAAACTACAGAGGAATAAAGCTAATGAGCCACACAATGAAAGCATGGGAAAGAGTTATTGAAACCAGGTTAAGGGATAGAGTGGAGATCAGCAAACAGCAATATGGATTTATGCCAGGAAAGGGAACCACCGATGCCATGTTTGCCTCAAGAATGTTAATGGAAAAATACAGGGAAGGTCAAAGAGAGCTACATTGTGTATTCGTGGACCTAGAGAAAGCTTACAACAGGGTTGCACGGGAAGAGCTGTGGTACTGCATGAGAAAATCCGGAATAGTGGAAAAGTATGTGCGACTAGTACAGGATATGTATGAGGGAAGCGAAACAGTGGTGAGGTGTGCAGTAGGGACTACAGAAAGTTTCAAGGTTAAGGAGGTTGGACTGCACCAGGGATCAGCGTTAAGTCCATTCCTGTTTGCAGTGATAATGGACAGGCTAACGGATGAAGTAAGGAGAGAACCACCATGGACGATGCTGTTTGCTGATGATATTGTGATTTGTGAAGAGACCAGGGAAGAAGTGGAGCGGAGATTAGAATCCTGGAAGTATGCATTGGAAAGAAGAGGGATGAAAGTAAGTAGATCAAAGACCGAATATCTGTGTATAAATGGAGGAAATGACGACAATACAGTGAAGATGGAGGATACAAAAGTGCCAAGAGTAAAGGAATTTAAGTATTTGGGATCAACGGTGCAAGAAAGTGATGGTTGTGAGAGGGAGGTAAAGAAGAGAGTACAGGCAGGATGGAACGGATGGAGAAGAGTATCAGGAGTAATCTGCGACAAGAGGTTACCAACTAGAGTAAAAGGAAAAGTGTACAGTTCAGTGGTAAGACCAGCAATGGTGTATGGACTTGAGACAGTAGCATTCACAAAGAAACAAGTGGAAGAGATGGAAGTCGCAGAGATGAAAATGCTGAAGTTTGCTATGGGAGTGACGAGAAAAGACATGATTAGAAACGAGCACGTCAGGAGTACTGTTAAGGTAGAACGGTTAGGAATGAAGATGAGGGAGGGCAGGAGGAGGTGGTATGGAGATGTCATGAGGAGAGACCAAGAGTATGTAGGAAGAAAGATGATGGAAATGGAGTTACCAGGAAAGAGGAAAAGAGGGAGACCAAAGAGAAGATTTTTAGATGTGGTAAAAGAAGATATGGAGGAAGTTGGTGCAAAGGAGACGGACATTGAAGACAGAAAGATTTGAAGAATAATGATAGGCTGGGCCCACCCCTGACTAAAAGGAAAGGCCGAAAGGAGAAGAAGAAGAAGATTATATTTGTGGAAATAGAATAGGGCAAAGGTTCTAGAGCAGCTGAACAATTATTATTTTGTCAAATAGATATCCTTGTCGATTTAAAGTTTAGGAATTAAAACAAATTGTTATCAACACTGTACTGGACTTTTAAAATATTTTTCAAAGGATTTTATATCCGTGTAATAACGACGTAACTGCTCCCATGTACGATTCATTTTTGCTATTTTATTAAAGTTTGAGTTTAAATCTTGCAAAATTTTTTTATTTTGTCCTAAAACAAGAATGGTTTAGCTTCTTTTTTTATCTTATAATTAAATTGCGAATGTATTTATAGAAAATCGTTTTTGTTTAATTTTGAAGTACTATTTCTACCATTCAATTGTTATATTGTTGTATCAAAATTTTTTTTAAAGCTTTTAAAATACAATTCGAAGTTATGTTACTAGATTTTAAGTTATTTTAGTATATTTTGTTGCCTGAAGTAAAATTACAATTTTAGAAAATATAAGATCCTCGTCTTGGATGGGAGGAAGTGATCAACAAACCGAAGGGAATTACAGATGGACTGATGGAACTTCGTTCGTACGTGCTAATATTTATCTTTGCTTACTTTTGTTTTAATAATTTATGATTGCTGTTTCTTGCTTTGTGACTAGTAATGTTACAAGAACCTGCAAGCAGGGCAGGCGTGTCCATTGGGCAAACTAAAAAGTTGCCTATAAAGGGGCATAACTTGTTTTTCAGTTTACCCGTTTTTCAAATTTTTAAAAGTAGTTTATCGAAAGAATCGTTACAAATGTGGAAAAAATTTTTTGTTTGCTATAGCGTATACTTGTGGAGCAATGGGGCACACAAATTGAAAGTTGTCTTGGGCGAAAAATTGCCCAGCGCCTGCCGTGCTTTAAGAATGAACAGAAAATTTTAATTGTTTATGAAATTTAGCTTTTGTCTTTTACGATGTTTGACTAAAACACAATAACATTTGTCAATATTACTTATTTCACAAAATTAATTAGATAATTTTTAAACAGAATTACACTAATTGGGCACCAGGAGAACCAAATAATGATGATGGACAAGACTGTCTCCAATTTTTGTCTTCCAGACAATACAAATGGGACGATGATCATTGTCGTAACGCTCGTAATTTCGTTTGCAAAACTCCTCTCAATAATTACAGTAGATGATCTGCGTTCTATAAACTTTCAATTATTTTTCACATATTTTGCTTTTCCCAGTAAATCATTTAATTTCCATTTTATTGTATAGAACAGTGGCTCCCAAACTTTTTGAATGCCACTCAGGTAATCATTTTGCGACCCAAGGCTTTAACACATTAAATGCCAAGCATTTATAATGTTTAGACCAGGGTGTCCAAGGTTGCCGGCATCGCGGGCCACGAAAATATTTTTGTATAGTTCGCTGGCCACATTAGAGCTAATAAGCAGTAAACACCACAAATCCCATGACAAAAAAATTTTATTGCAGAAACACATTTAATGACTAGACATTATTAAAGTAATCTTTCAATGACATTAATATTAGTTGGTAATAATCAAAAACAAGCGTCCAACGTTTCGTCTCCCAGTCTGTTTCTTGTGCTTGATTTTAGCCTTATGACGGAGAAAATGCTTTCACAACATTAACAGCATTCTCAAAGCAAAATCTCTTAAGTTTGGAAACTGTTCAATGTTTACAAGCTTCCAAAATGCTTCATATCTCTCATTCTTCTTTGATCAGAGAAAGGGATCTGATTGCAAATCACATAATTCTAATTGAAATGCAGTAGCTTGACTTTCGATTTTTATTTCGACGGGATTGATGAAGAGCTCAATTTGTTATTTAATCGAATCAAACTCAACGAATCTGTCATCAAACTCATTGGTCACGTTATCAAGCATATCTGCAAAAGCAGAAAAGTCTACCGTTTTTCCCTCTGCGAGTAGCTCTTTACAAGATGAAAAGTGAGTAACAACATTGTTTTGTAAGTCGACCGATAGTAGCTTCAGCTTCTTTCGAAAAGCTTCAATATGTCCAAAAAGTTGACATATGTTTTGATCTTTTTGTTGGAGCTTTTTGTTCAAAATATTCAGTTGACTTATAAAATCTGTAAGAAACGCTAAGGAAGCAATAAACTTTTTATCGCTCAAAAGGGTTTCATACTTTTTTATTCCTTCCACTTCGTCCTGCAGAAAAAATAAGATTTCTTTGCGCAAAGCAGAGAAATGCTGTAACGTGCTTCCTGCATTTAACCATCGAATTTTCGAATACAGTGGCACATCTTCATATTTTGCGTTCATATCATTCAAAAACTGAACAAATTTTTTATGTCTTTGGGCCTTATTTCCACCTCTAATGACATTCAATATTCCCATTACGCTACTCATAATGTCACTCATTTGCAAGGTCTTAGTGCACAATACTTCCTGGTGGATGATACAATGGAATGTTGGCCCAACCATCGCCGGAGCGCCATCTGTCACGACACTGAAACACTTTTCAAAGCCACGCATACGCATTGACGACAGACACAAGACTGTTATAAATGTCTGAACCTTTTGTTGTACCATGAAGTGGAATTGTCTTAAGTAACTCTTTATTAATCGTAAACTCTTCATCGATGGTGCGGATAAAAATTAAAAGCTGGCTAACTTTGCAAACATCAGTGCTTTCGTCCAAAGCCAGCGAGTAATATTTACACTGCTAAACTATGTCTTTAGTTTTTGCAGACACATGTTCACTTAATTTCATCACCCTTCTTGCAACGGTTTGGTGAAAGAGAGGCACAGTTTCAAATTGTTTTGCCATTTTTTCATCACCAAAAGCAAGGGCCATCTTAATTGAGCACTCCTTTATAATTTTACCATCTCTAAACGCTTTTCCATTTTTTGCTAATATTAAAGAAACTTCGTAAAATGCTTTTTGGTCAGATAAAGTAGTTTTGGTAAAGTTATTCATACAACTTCTTTGCCTGTCATATTTACTTTTCAGATCTTTTACAACCGCTTCCCTTGCAGCTTTCTCGTATTTTTCAAATTGATTTTTATGGCGTGTTTCGTAATGCCGCTTTAAATTGTATTCTTTTGGCACTATTCTTTTGACACACTTGCAGACATACCAAGCATTGCGGCTTACCCTTGTTTTCCACAAACAAGTACTTTTCCTCCCATACCAAGTTAAAAAATCTGTTCGAATTGGTTAGCGTTAGCTTTCTTTTTAAACTCATGTTTACAAAACAACTTACAAATTACTGCAAAACGAATAAATTACAATTAGCATTATTTATTTAAAAGTAATTCAAACAAACAAATATAAACTCAAATCTATATTTTAATTAATTTTTATCTATTTCAATGTTAATTAATTTTTATCTGTTTTAATTACTTTTAAATAAATACCGGTAATTAATTTGGTCTAACTGTCTGGTTATCGAGCACCCTTCAATGCACTATAACTAAAGTATCGCTGAACACACATTAATATCTTTATACTACTCAAATAACAAATTTTTTTATATTATAATCACATGATTAGAAATAACCTAGTTAGGCTACTCTCAGTTGACTGTTTCAAATAGCCACGGCACACAGACTAGAAGCCTACTACAATAAAACAAAGATGCTAGTGATGTAACAATAAATCAATAGAAAATTTTAAGAAAACTACAGCAAAAAGCAATGCTTTTAATTACGACGTTCAGCGATTGTTACCTATTCCACCAAATGTAACGCGGGCCACAAAAAATGACCCCGTGGGCCTGGGTTTGGACCACCCCGGTCTAGACAGTGGTTTAAATAAAACTTCAAAGTGCAATAATTTCTTTATTTTTGCCACTTGGCTCTGAAATTGGTACCAATCGTCTACATATATCCTGTACGGTCTAAATATGGAAAAAATTTGCCAATTCTGAAGCTTTCCCAGAAATACATTGATGCACATTAGAAGTTTACCAAAAATAGCTTGGCACTCAATATGCATTTTAGTACGAAATAATTTGATGAATGTATCGATGATTTTTGCTCAATTGAAAATTTTGCACTTTTTTGGCATGTAAAGGGCGACAACCAAAAAATAAAAATCAGGAAAATCAAAACAACAAATTTTTTGTCTATTCAATTCTCTTTTCAACTTTAGCATTGTTTTTCACTTCATTTACTTCTACCCACAAATCGTTTAGTTTTTTTATGTCACTGAAAACTTATATAAAATTTATACTTCTGTTTATTTTTGACTTAATACAGTACAATCTAAAAAGCATATAAAGTTTGATTTTGTAACAGAGTCGCGTATGAAATCTTGTCAGTTTATCGCTGATGGCAAACGTGATTTACGATTTGCTCGATGTTCGTGTTTTAAGAATCCAAAATGGCTTTCTTCATTATGTTTGAATAAACACATTGACATTTTGAAATGAAACGAAACATGCTGTCCGATCACTTGTGGAACGAATAACAATAATTGTTTATGCAAATTAAAAACAGCATTTTCAATTCCACCAACTTCTAATAAAAACATAGCTATAACGCTGTCTCAAAGTATAGAGGTCGCACACTGCAAAGTCCCAACAAAAAAACATAATCAAAATCTTTATGTTCAAGTACAAAATCTTTAATGAATAAATAAAACAAATTTTTGTATTTGTACAGCTTTAAGACAATAGCATTATAATGCTACAAAATCAAGTATTTACCTGGTTACTTCTTTCTTTTTTTTTTTTTTTTTTTTGTAGCAGAGTCTATCATTGTGGATACGCAGCTAAATCCCTTAAAATAGCTTTTTCAAAAAAACAACAAAAAACACTCAGATAAACTAAGTATCGAACGAACAATTTTTTTCGCTCGCGAGTCAGAGTGTTATCATATTGATCCATCCATTGACATATCTGGTGAGGAGACACGAGAGACTATCTGGTGGGACTAGTCGAGTCAGGTTGACGCCGACTTGGGTCGCTGAATCTGCGCTTTCTCAAATAAGTACGGAAAAGCAAACAGTTAGTATTACACACTAAAAAATAAGAGAAGAAGCATACAAGACAATGTATTGAACAAAAATAATGCTATGCTCCTAGGTTATAGGTATACAAAACGGACCACTTAAGATTTAAACTGAGATTTTTTTAATCACTTTGACTGAACTTAAACCTACTTTACATGTATATAAATCTGTATGCAATTAGGTGTTTATTTACAGTACGAAAGATATAAAATTTGTGTTGATCTGTTATATTTTTTATTTTAAAAACTAACCAAGAAGAAAGTCCACTTTATCCCACTAAGTTTGGTTAAAGTTGACCTTCATGTAGAAATGTAATTGTTTAGTTCGTACTATTACATCATAATATATCGTTTGCCTGTACATTATTTTTGCTTCAGTTTTAGTTTAAGCGTGTAAGCTTTAGTTCAGTAGTGTATTGAATTTTTAGTCGTTTTTGTTATTAATAAGTCAATGATTTACATAACCGTTCCTGCACTGCACATTTTTTGTCATTTTTTTTTGTCTTGTCATTTTTTTGTGTCTTTTTTGTCTTTTTAAATAATAATATTTAGTTGAATTAGGTAACGCGGCCGTGCTTTTTATTTTTTCTCTTTCTTACCCCCTCTCTATACTTTGTGCATGTTTAACGTTCGTCGTTGTGTCGCGTTTCCTTTTCATGCTTTGCTTAATGTACATTGCATATACTTAAATATTGTTACTAAGCGTGAATAAAATATCATCATCATCATCATCATCATCTTTTTCCTTGAGACATAAGCTTACGAAAATTTTGTAAAATCTCTAAACCATAAAGGTTTTTGAAGTTTTAAATCCGTTAGATGTCGTTTTAGATCACAAATGTACTTTTATTATTATTATTTTTTGCACCACTCTGGTTTTATTACGGATGATATTTGTATTTCATTTAATCTCCTGATGAAGGTTTACTAAATCATAGTACACCGAAACGTTGAGTTTTTATTATTGTTTTTACTCAGATTTTACCAGAAGATCATGAATAAAGATTTTAATAATATACCTGGTATAAAGAAAAGCGGAGTTTATTAATAGATAGCATTTGCTTAAACGTTATTGTTTTATTCGTGTGTCATTATTTCATTATCTTATTAATTTAAAGTGAGGAAAAGGTGCACAAAGTGAGCTACCTGGGTAAAGTGCAACACCCCAGTTATTGTCTTTTAACTTTACCTGAATATTTGGAAAATTTGATTGTTAGCCAACCATGCCAAAACTTTTGCCGGCCATATTGTCGTCGCTAATTCAATAACGTACAGTATTTTAAGTCTTCACAAAACTACCTTATTTCAGCATACTTCAATCCAATTTTTGCATTGAAGCAAAAGTATTTTCAAAGGACTTGTAATGTTAATAGAAAATGTTGAATCTCATCAGGAAAGTAAAATGTTGAATCTCATCAGGAAAGTAAAACTCAAAATTGATATTTTTATAGGGTAGCTCACTTAAGCTAAATAGTTTTGCATATTTAGAAGAGCAGAATGAATGCAAAATTACGAGAGATGGTAAAATGGACACTGCCTCCGCAGTTTTAATTTTTTAAATTTATCAATTTTGAGTTTTACGGTAATTACTAAGGCAAGTTTTTGTTGCGCTAAAAAATTGAAAAAATTGCATTTATTTTTAATGAAAGTTGCAAAAAGTTGCATTTATGCACAAGCATTTTAAAAGACAATGATTTATTCAAGCGATTTATTTACGTATATATAATGCTAAATATTTGCAAACATTATTTGGGGAGAAATGGCAATCTTTTGCCAATAGTTTTTCCTAGCATGCTAGAACTTCACTCCACAGTACATAAAGTTGTTTGGCAATTTAACAATTTTGCATACAGTTCTGGATTGATGTTTGGCCGGGTCATTTCTACAATTGCTTTCAGGTCACTATTCAGTTCGAATCAGTGAGCCAAATACAATTTAATTAATGAAATTAATGAATGGAATTTTTTTAGCTAACGAAACTTCTCATTACTTAATTCGTTTGTTGGTGCGTCTCTGATTGGCTGTTGTAAATTGTGCCCTTTTCAATCTGTAAATTTTGGAATTTTTTGAATCGGTAATTAAAGTAAAATATCAACCAACAAGAAAATGCTTCTCGATTTCCGTATTGCATTTACAATCGCATGAGTTTTGTTTTCGACTGCAGAATGACGCTATTGTGTTTGCAACAAGGTTCGAAAATTAAAAGTTACAGAACGAACTTCTTGATAAAGAATTGAAGCATGGGAATACGGAAGCGTCTGTCGTCACAGTTAGGGCAAAGATTGATTGAAAGTTATTCTTTTAAAACAAGTTTTTGAGAGAAAAAGCATTGGTTTTCAAGTAAAGGTCGAATCTTCTCGAAATAGTTTGGTATCCAGCGCGCGTACGTAGTAAACAAAAAGTCAAATCATTCTTTGAAGTTCTTTGTTAGTTTGCGAAAGAGGCACATGAAATCAAGACAGTACTCTCTCAGGGTCCGGCTTAATTAAATTGCGCTTAATGGGATATCAATGTATCGAAATTTCTGTTTGTAAAAACAACGTTTTGCTTTTGTTGATCGTCATCTTAGCAGTAGCTGCAGCAGTGGCTTTCAAAAACGCATTTAAATTTTTGTCATGATGTTCTGATCGGTTGTTTCGCCAGGTTGTTGCTTGCATGACCTCAATTCGTGACGAGCAGCAACAATATTTCTTGGCTTGACATAGGTTCCTTCCAAATCTGCCATAGCTCTGTAGAAGTCACGTTTTTCAACATATGCCACGTCATGTTTTTTTAGAGGTTTTGACTAATTTGGTGTCGCCGAAGTACAATAAATATCAGGGGTAGCCTAATATATTTGTACTTTTGGCGACATCAATTAGGGGAAAACATTTCAAATGAAAAATGTTTCACAATTTACATCTAGCTATATCAGAGGTGGCTAACCTGTGGCGGATTGTACCCTGATTTCCAGCGATGACCTTTTTTTGGTTTCAGTAGGAAAAGTAAAAATTTAGAGAATTTTTTCCAGCGTTGAAGTTTTGTTTGTGTGGCGGATGTGAACTGGACTTGGGACTTGACTAAAATTAGCGCTTGAGGAAAAAAGGTTGACCACCCCTGCTATATATTGTACTTTCGGCCACACGAAATTAATCAAAACCTCTAACCGGTTAAACAGAACCTCAGCTGAAGTTAATGCTCTAATACAATGTCGGAAAGTTTTTAGTCAAGGATTAAATTCTTCTGTAGCATTAAAAAATTCTGGATCGACGTCTAACCTTTCTGGCCGCAGAATTTTAGCCATGGCATATAATATTAAGTTAAATTAAATTGCTATAAAAATTCAATTAGTTTGACTTAAACGAGGCTTTAATTGAACTTAAAAGTTAAGTCTGAATATAAAGAAACACATTACAAACTACAAAAAACAGATATCAATGTAGTTAACCAAATTCAAACGAAGGACCGAAAAGAAAAACTAAATTTAAAAAGAGAATTTATGCTTTAGGTGCAGCGTGTTGATTATAACAAGCATTAGAGAAAAATGCTAGCTAATTTATACATTAATGATTATTTTAAACTTTATTAAATAATATAGTATACAGGGATGCATAACTTTATTCTTGTTTCCGGCCGCATTATAGTGTTAATTTTAACTAATGGCCACTACTAAGTTATGGTAAGAAGATGAATTTATGTATTAGGCACAGAAAATTATAATATAAGTTGTTTTGATAATATGCTTTTTACTCCTATCAATTGTAATGGAACAAAATATTACCATTTTTTAACGATCGAATTTATTTCAAACACAATTCGAGAAACAATGAAGACCTATTAATAATTTCTTTTTTCTTACATGCTTGCAAATAAACTTGCAAATAAACTTGCAAAATCAACCAACCTAAGTTGATTTGGGTTTTAATTTACCATGATATTTTATATTTTCGTTTAAGCGCGCACCTTAAAAAGATCTCAGCGTCTGCAATTGAAAGTGAATCAAATCAGCATTGTTATAATTTCTTTCGAAAAACGAAAAAATTCAAGTTAAAACTGTAAGGATAGACGGGAGTAAATTTTGAACCACGACTTTATCAATCACGTTCACCATCAATAAGTCGCTCTTTAACAACAAAGAAACTGTGCCGACTTTTTATAACAAACATGTATTTAGAGACACATTTTTTTTACTTACATGAGAATAATACTTTATTTTCATTGGATCTTAAATCAGAAACAATTGTACCCTAGATATAGATCAAAGATTTTTAAAAAAAATTGTGCACCGCAGGGTGGAGATGCTAAAATTTTTACGATTGTTAGAAGTTAATGGAATATTGTAAAACGAGCAATACTTATAGTGTTGATTCAGATATCATACGAAGGCAAAAATATTGACGCTAAGGAATTGCAAATCCAGAAGTTTTTTAATAGGCCTACTTTGTATAAAATGAAGAAACAAAATATTAAAACTGTCATAGCAACTCAAAACATTCCCAAAAATAAATAAAAAAATGAGTTTTTGTATGTAAAATTTAATAAAATAAAATATTTTCAAATTTTGACTTTATTTTGTTCTATAAAACTAAATTAAAAGACTCCTGAACAACCGACACTATAAAGTTATGTAAGTTTCACTGCGAAATAAAGCCGTGAACAAATCGTGACTTTATTTACAGTGGGCTTAAGTTATAAAGTCATACCATGCAGACAAAGCAAAAAAGATACTTAATAAAAAGACTTGGATGGTTGTTATTGTTTCACCTTTTTTTCATATATTTTTGGTGAAATCGCCATTCCAAAAGGGATCTAATAAATCCAAACACACACCAGTATAAAGAAGTTTTAAGAAACTGTCAATAGCATGAAAAAACCATAAAACTTGATATCAAAAATAAAATGATAAAAAATATTTGTTTGCATATTTAGGGCCTCCAAAATCATACATTCCTTCATTCCTTCAACTTTGCTAAAACATACAAAGTTAGTTTTACGTGGGCTGTAGTTTGCCTATCACTGTTTTACTAAGATGCAAGGTAATTCATGCAATTTTTTACTTATAAAGATTTTAAAAAATAAAACAAAGAAATCACACTCTTAAAAATTAACAAATTTAAAACAGCTTCGTGATATTTTTTTACAAAATTATATATATTTGTGTTTTTGTTTCTCCTCTGTTTGATACGAAATGCTGATATTTTTTATCTTGTTATTATAAAATAAATATAGCAAGTTTGTTAAATTTACAATGACATCTAAATTTGAATCAGACAGTCAACACTTGACATTTGATTTTTCGGGTAAGTTTGTTTCAACTTTTAACTTTATTTACTTGTTTTGTGATCTACAGTTAATTTTTTAAAAACAGTTTTTGTTTTCAAAAGTCAAATTAAAATTATATTATCCAATTAATGATAAACTTATCAAAATAAAATAATTTTTTGCATAAGTTTCGAAAATAACATTTTGAAGCAAGTATTCTGAGTATTTTTATTTGATTGTAAGTTTGAAAATGTTTTTTTTTATTAAGTCACGCCAAACAATTTTGTTTACAGGGATTTCAACTTTCGATAGCACAAAATTGCTTCCAAATTACTGGCGTGATACCATTCTCGTTTTAGGGAAATGTTGACAAATGTCACACGTTTTTGAGAGAACAAAGAAAATATAAAAAATTTTTTTTTAAATTTACATTATATAAATAAGATCGAAGACACGTTTTATTATTTTAATCATTTTTATATTTTAATTTGTTTATCTCTTCGTCTTATGGTAAAGCATCCATGTCAGGTCAGACACAGATAAGACTGGAATGAGATTTCACTCTTTTACTATCCCAGGCTGCTGTACTGCCAAGATCAGATGGAGGTAGTGATGGTGTTGAGCCAGCATCGCATTATATTATTTAAAACCGTCCGACCACGAAAGACCTGTATTCCAAATACAAATTTTTATATAGCTTCATCCAGTTTGTTATACGATTAAGGAGACCTGAGACATCTTTATAGATTGGCATGAAGTAAAAAATTTGTATCATAAAATTCACTCTAGAAAAATACCCTTTTTATCTGTGAGTTTAAAAATTTGATGTATTCGAGTCCGGGACAGAGTTGTAAACGCTCTTAAAAATTAATATTTTTTTACAAAATTATATATATTTGTGTTTTTGTTTCTCCTCTGTTTGATACGAAATGCTGATATTTTTTATCTTGTTATTATAAAATAAATATAGCAAGTTTGTTAAATTTACAATGACATCTAAATTTGAATCAGACAGTCAAAACTTGACATTTGATTTTTCGGGTAAGTTTGTTTCAACTTTTAACTTTACTTACTTGTTTTGTGTTCTACAGTATAGTTAATTTAAAAAAAAAAGTTTTTGTTTTCAGAAGTCAATGAAAATTATATTATCTATTTAATGATAAACTTATCAAAATAAAATAATTTTTTGCATAAGTTTCGAAAATAACATTTTGAAGCAAGTATTCTGAGTATTTTTATTTGATTGTAAGTTTGAAAATGTTTTTTTTATTAAATCACGCCAAACAGTTTTGTTTACAAGGGTTTCAAACTCCGATAGCATAAAATTGCTTCCAAATTACTGGCGTGATACCATTCTCGTTTTAGGGAAATGTTGACAAATGTCACACGTTTTTGAGAGAACAAAGGAAATATAAAATTTTTTTTTTTTATTTACATTATATAAATAAGATCAAAGACGCGTTTTATTATTTTAATCATTTTTATATTTTAATTTGTTGATCTCTTCATCTTATGGTAAAGCATCCACGTCGGATTAGACACAGATAAGACTAATGAGGTTTCACTCTTTTACTATCCCAGGCTGCTGTACTGCCACGATCAGATGGAGGTAGTGATGGTGTTGAGCCGGCATCGCATTATATTATTTAAAACCGTCCGACCACGAAAGACCTGTATTCCAAATACAAATTTTTATATAGCTTCATCCAGTTTGTTATACGATTAAGGAGACCTGCGACATCTTTATAGATTGGCATGAAGTAAAAAATTTGTATCATAAAATTCACTCTAGAAAAATGCCCTTTTTATCTGTCAGTTTAAAAATTTGATGTATTCGAGCCCGGGACAGAGTTGTAAACGGGCCGACTAGTTCAGGCCCGAAAAAGCTCGAAAATTAAGTTTAATTGAATCACTGTCACTGACAGAATCAAAATTGTTTGATTCAAAATTGTTGAATCAAAGACACAAAAACACAAAACTGAAACGTGTTTTTGATTAAACTTAATTCTCGGACTTTTTCGTGCCTGAACTAATCGGCCCGTTTACATCTCTGGTCCGGGATATATTTTCAAATGCGTTTATTTAGCCATAAATCATTTTACGAATTGAAAGCGAGAAAGAGCGAATCCCGGAGCACTACTTCTATATTCTATTACTGTAAATAATTCCTGATTGGCATCTTAGTAATTTTAAAGTCTTATTATAGGCAAAGTTTAAAGTTTAATCTTAGAGTCTTTTATACAAGTTTTACAATTGATTTCAGAAAACAAGCAATCAACTTTGAAATCCAAAAAAACTCTTTTTGTGATTTTTACATATATTGTTATTATCACAGCTTTTGTTTTGGCTGCATTATCAATGTCAAAGGTGAGGTAGAATTTTTATTATTTTTTTACCAATACGCAAGTATCGTAATGCAGCTGTAAAACCTTTTTTTGAATAACCTTAAGTTTAATAGAACTGTGTTAACCATTAGTTTTAAGGCAAGCAAAAATCATTATAAAAAAGTGAACTAGTGATTCCTTACTCACCTTAATAATTGTTTTTAATCATTCAGATTTCTTCCATAAAATATAATACATCTGCTCAAAAACAACTACGTGTGTCCTCTTTAAACCAAACATACACGTGGCAAATGAATTCAATTAAAAGTTTTTTTACCAAGCAAATCAAACAACTGGATGAAAAGTTCAACATGACACAGAGTGTACTGATAAACAAAATCAATAATCTCCAAAATCAATTTACTTTCTATAAAAATCAGTCCATTCGACAAATTCAAGAGCTTGACAAAAAGTTAAACATAACAAATAATTTTCGAGGTAAGAGTTGTAAGTTTTTAGAAAAGTTTATTTTAAAAGACTTTCTCCAGTTTATATTATTTTCGAAAAGAAATTTTTGAGTTTGCTTTTGTTTCAAGATCTTATGATAAGTGTTTGAACCAAAGCTGAAGATTTACTTTAAATATTTGCAATTGAAATTTATATAAGAGGCAGACAACTCTTTCAATTTAAATTTAAAGTTATTGTAAAAACTATTACCAGAGATTACTTGTCTAAAATCCTTTTTTTGCTCTACTGCTAAGTAACTTAAAGAGGTTATTCTTAAATTTAAAAATCAACAACAAAAATATATTTTTATTGAAAGCAAAACTGAAATCACGACGTTTTGTCCATTCTATTCGGCGAACTTTTTCAAGGGTGAAGAAAACGAAAAGTACATTTACCGTTTTTATAATGTATTTTTTGCTATTTTTAGAAAAGATTGCGTTTCGTGGTTTGTTCACATTTGAGGAAGTCCGCCTGATGAAACGGACAAAGCGTCGAAGTTTTAGTTTTGCTTTTAAAAACTATACTTTTTTATTGTTGTTTTTTTAAATTAAGAATAGCATTTTAAGTTGCTTACCAGAAGTGCAAAAACAGCTTTTAGAAAAATTTAAAGTTGTTGTTACGAATCAGATCAATGTAAACCCGGATGGCATCAATTTAAAGACAGCTGCTATTTCTTTCAAATGGCATTGTGTTTGCCTTGGTCACAAGCCGAACAAAACTGCGTCTCCAAAGGAGGACATCTAGCAAGTGTTCACAACGGAGAAGAAAACAATTTTATTAAACGTTAGTATCTTATTCATAACAATGTAACTGCAGCTTTTTTAAAATATCATCATTAAAAGTTTACCAAATACGTAAAGGCATTAAGTAGTAGTGTAGTAAAAAGCTCTATAAAATATACAGGGTGTCCCAGAAGTCACGCAATACCCAGGTTTTTTTTTACAGTACATATAAATATCAATTTTATTGATTATAATCATAAGAAGTTCTTGAATTGTTCATGTCCTACATTGATAAGTGCATCGATTCTCTTTATAAAACTGTGTTTTACTCTTCTGAGAGTTTTAGTGTTGATCCTTTGACACTCAGTTGTAAACACATCCTTCAAATTATCAAGAGAGCATGGACGATTCTGGTAGCAACAGATTTGATATGTCCTTCAAGGAAATAGTTAAGGGGAGACAGATGTGGTGATCGGGGTAGGCATTTCACAGGAATTCTTCAGAAAATCACGCAAATCTTTCAGTAAAGGTCTGGTTCAAGTAGTTACGCAGGCAAATGCAAAGTGTGGTGAAGTTATAAAAATTAGTACCGGTAGGGGAAGGTAAGGTAGTTTGAAACTAAAGGTAATATAATACACCTACCCCACAGGATTCCAGAAAAGAAATTGAATGAAAATATCGCCATCAAGTATTGCACAAAACAAAAAAATAACGTCCATGTTGAATTCTAAGTGCCAGTTAATTTGGAAAAGCTGTTGAAAGTAAAAGTGTAAATTTTGTAGGTTTTTGTAAAAGTTGTGGTCTACGTTTTACTGCTTCTTATGTTGTCAGAAAGCGTGAAAAATAAAAAAGGTTTTATCAGTTGTAAGAACATAAAAGAAAGATTATATTAATGGTAGTTTCATTTTTTAATTCCAACTCATTGTTTCAAAAAAAAATAGTTTGAGTGCAAAATCGGAAAAAAGATATATCGGTACATCAATGGGAAAGTGAATTGATACACGGTATCAAATTACCATCTTTTTGTTTAATACACATTTACATAAATGTTTAGGTAAAACAAAGCTTCAAATAAAAAAACAAACTAGTGTAAGCAGCTAAAACTTATCCAATTACTTTATGTAAGTTTACAGCTTTAGCTGTTTTGTATTTTTGAGTTAGAATACTCTAATCATTCCGTGAAATGGCTTTATGCAAACTAGTATTTAACAAATGTTACCGGTATGTGCTTAATGCTTAGTAACCTGATTGGCTAGGCTAATGAAGAGCTTCAATAATGTTTCATTAGGGATATATACATAGGCTATATTATACTTTATCTAATTAACATATATAAGTTTTACTTGTAATCTTTGCAAACTCTTAGTTAGTTTATCAAGAAGCAATCAAACCTATATAGTTATTAGCAAGTGCTACTAGTAACTAGCAATTGTTTTAACTATAGGTGTTGTAATAAAGACACGTGGAATTGCTTGCTATAGGCCTAATGACACGTTATATTTTCAGCTGCAGATTTATTCTGTAATATTCAGTAAACTTTCCTATTTGTTGCTTTCAAAATTTATATTTATTTTTAACTTCATTACTGAGGTCTATTCTAGACAAATAAGTAGAACATGCCTTCAAAATATATTAAAAAGACCAACAGAAGTGTGCGATTACCAGAGGAAGGTTTTAGAAAAAACTACAAAGTTAATTAATGAAGAAGGATTTTCATATCGCAAAGCTACTGATTATTTTGGGATTGATAAGATTACTTTAATGAGATTTAAGAAAAAAAAGGAAGCCAATCCAAATTGTGCAGTTGGATATTAGTTAACTAGCATTAAAAATAGAATTATTTCACCTGACAAGGAAAAAGACCTTGCCTCTCACATTGGTTACTTGGCAGGTATGTACTTTGGCTTGTCCTTGGAAAAATGCAAAGAGTTGGCATTTGAATATGCTGTGAAAAGCAATGTTGTTTTTCCATAGTTTTGGATAAGATGCAAAAAAGCTGAAACACAATGGTGGCTAGGGTTCAAAAAAAGACAAAAATTGTCTATACGTGCACTTGAAGCAACATCAATTGGTCGAGCATCTGGATTTAATGAGCCTGTTGTTTAGGAGTATTTTAACAACCTTGAGAACGTTTTGGATAAACATCACTTCACTGGTGACCGAATGTTTAATATTGACGAGACGGGGGTTACAACTGTGCAAAACCCAAAAAAAGTTGTAATCCCAACTGGAATGAAAATTGTGGGAGCAATAACTTCTGCAGAGCGAGGGGAGCTGGTAACTGCAGTCTATGCAGTTTGTGCAGCTGGTTATGCTTTGCCCCAATGCTGATTTTCCCATGAGTAAATTACCGAGAATATTTCATTTGTGGTGCTTTAGTTGGTATTATTGGAAAAGCAACAAGATCTGTATGGATCAATGAAAGCGCATTTCTTGACTTTCTTGATCACTTTGGAGATTTAACTTGCAGCTCCCGAGAAAACAAAATTTTGGTTTTATTGGACAATCATGAAACGCACATCTCTTTGAGTGTCATTAATAAAGCTCGTGAAAAAGGTATAGTTTTCTAACAATTCCACCTAAAACCTCTCATAAATTGCAACCGTTGCACAAAACTGTTTTGGCTTTTTTAAATCCAGTTACAACAGAGTTATGGATAATTGTCTAAGGTGCAACCCTGGTAAAAATGTAACCATATATGAGATTCAATGAAAACAATGGACTACCAGCGTAATTGCGATACACCGCTAAGCCGCAAAGACATACTGGCGGTGATTCCGATATGTTGACCACATTATCGAGTCAGCTAACACGGATCGGGTAAAGTCAAGCTAAGCCCTGCAGTTCCATTGCAAAACTTAAGTAAGAATGGTCAAGTCAATCAACAAGCAATTACGACAGACTTTACCCGATCCGTGTTAGCTGACTCGATAATGTGGTCAGCATATAGGAACCACCGCCAGTATGTCTTTGCGGCTTAGTGGTGTATCGCAGTTACGCTGGTAGTCCATTGTTTTCATTGAACTACTCACCCAGCGTTCAGGTCCGCAACTGGCTGTTTGCGGTGTAAAAACCACAAGCAAAAAGTTGTGCCATCTGTTTAAGTTTTCAACTTTTCAGCTGGGGTCAGCAACAAGCTATATTGTCCTAACGAGTTCTAACAAGATATTTAAAAAATATCTAAAATAATATCTAGAATTAAGTATTGAAAAAAAAAAACAAGGAGGAAACAGGTCTGTCGGCAATTGCTTGTTGATTGACTTGACCATTCTTATTTAATGTTTTCATATATGAGATTCCTGGCTTGATAAATGAAGCTCATCAAATATTTGTGGTTCCTCGTAATATCTCATCTGGTTTTAGTTCTACTGGAAACTGGCCTTACAATCCTGAATTGTTTACAAGTGCGACTTTGCTCCATCTTTTGTAACTGACCAAGAGCTTATCTTTGAAACTGTTCCGAACAGTTCTGGCACTACACAGCAGTTTTTTCAAGATGAATTTGCTGTTGAGCAATCCACAAGTTCTTGCATACCAAAAGGTAATCTTGTTGAAAACGTGACAGTTGAACTAATCGCTCAGTCAGTAATTTCATCAGGATATGAGGAAAGCAACTTAGATTCTTGTTATATTCCCCCCTGCTAGCATTATGCCACTTCCAAAAGCATCACCTAAAAAAAGTTCAAACCGGAAAAAAGGCAAAAGCAGAGTGTATACCGATACTCCAAATAGAGATAAAGTTACCAAGCAAGTAATTGAAAAAGCAGGATAGAAGTCAAAGAAGAGTGCAAAGAATGTTAAAAGAAAATTATTTTCTCAAAAAAGAGGGCTGCTAAACATGCTGTTGTGTCGTCGTCATCTAATGAGGGAGATTGTGATTCATTGGATGAAACTGTGGAAGCAAATGTGGGTGATTATGTTGTTGTTTTGGTCTCCGGTAAATCTAGAACATTAAAATACATAGCTCGAGTGGATGAGTTTGATGGGGAAGATTACGAAGGTATATTTTTGAAAAAAGTTAACCGCAAAATTATTCCAGGAAATAACAATACAGTACCCACATTTATAATTAACGAAGCAGATGGTGCTTCATTTGCACCACAAGATATTGTTTTAAAACTTCCGGCTCCACTTATTATTGGCGGTTCAGCCAGAAAGAGCAGTCAGCTACGACTTGATTATGACTTTAGTAAGCTTGATTCAGCTTAATCAATTGCTTGTGCCAAGAACTTCAATGCTTTGCCTATTTTGTTACTCCCATAAATTTGCTTGTTTTTGAAACCGCATTTCAATACTGCATAGAGGTTACTGTATTTTGCAGCCTACATACAAATGCTTCAGAAAATGAATTTTCTTAACAAATTAAACTATGAAATATTAACTTTAAAACTTCTTAGATTATGAAAAACTTGTTTTTTGAAGCAATATTAAAGATGTAACAATCTTTAAGAATTATCATTTTCTAACTATTGAGAAATATTTTAGCAAACTATTACAATTTTAACATATTTTGTTATATCTTGGACATATCGGGGTCAAATAAAGTTTGGCATAAAAGTTTTGAAAATCTCTTTAGTTGAGATTTTGGGGATAAAGCTACAACCAACATGAAACTATCAAACAAAAAAACATGCTGCTCTAGAATGTGACTGGAGTTCAAATATGACTAGAGTCAAATTTATTTTTTTATAACAATTTGCAGAACGACTCAAATGTTACGTTAGGCAGGCTAGTACTTTTTTATGTAGGGTTGTAGACTTTTTATCGGTATATGTAGACTGTCTTTTTATATTTGTTCTTAAATTTTCGTTATGTTTGTTCGTTATGTTCGTTGTATTTATTCAAAGTAATTGTAATGCAAAATTAATTACTTTCCTATGAAGGTAAAAAAATTAAAATACCTTCCTATGAAGGTAATTTGATACGATTGAGTGAGTAATTTCAAAAAGTAATAACAAAAAAATATCACAAGGTGAAGTGCTCAAAGTTTTCTTGAAATGTCGGAAAAGAACCAAACTTTATTATAGATATAAATTTAGAGGTGTAAGTTTAACCACTTTTGCTTAAATGTTATAAATGTCAAAATTGTATCAAACTATCTTACCTTCCCTATGGGGAGCAACATCTGGAACACCTTGTATTTTTTAGCAAAGTTTTTAAAAAAGAATTTGGAAGAAATCGAGTTTGGATTGGAGCCCAGTTTTTGTTTGCTGTTTGACTTACATGTGAATTTTGCAAGATAAGAAACAACACTTATCTGTTTGTTTAAAACAGGGGTCACCAACCTTTTTGAGGCTGAGGGCTACTTCATGAGCATGGAATCACATGAAGGGCACACGACTTGTTTGCTACAAACTTCCTAAATAACAAAACTGCATGGATATTAAATGTTATAATGGTGATATTAAAATAGTAGTAATTATAACGCTGTGAAATTATTTCTCACATATCAATAATAATTGTTTTCCACAATTATCAGTCATTTACATAGCAATAATAATAAATAGAAAAACATGTTTCAACATTAAACATTTATTTACTCAAACATTTGAAGTGCTGTATTTGTAATACAAATGTAACATTTTTTTAACCAAAGAGACAACACTTATTTCCATTAACAAGCTCACAAATGCTTTCTGAACATTTAACATTATGTGCAATATTTCTGATGAATATTGCTGCTCTTTAAACAATGAAAAGAATGTCTGATTTGTCAGATCATTTTCTATGAAAGTGGGAGGCCTGGCACTGCATGCTGCTCACCAGTGCATTATAATCTGGTGAATAATTTGAAACAGCAATTCGCAGTGAATCTTGTAAATGTGCATCAGTCAGGCGTGTTCTGTGTTTGTTCTTGATAAAGTTTATATTGGAAAAGGCTGATTCACACAGATATGTTGAACCAAAAAAGCTGGCAATTTTCGTAGCTGCTGTGCACACACCACTATACTTCTCTTTGTCCACAAGGCACCAAAAGTTTGATGCAGACTGATGAGCTTTAAGGTTTATGTCATTTTGCAGCGTTAAGATTTCCATCTCTACATCAGTAGCGCTCAAACTGAACAAATCACTGAGCTGCTCAGCAGTGGAAGTTACGTCTACGTACATGAAAGGATTTGTAACAAATGACACGCATAGCTCAAGCTTCTCAAAGTCACAAAACCTGTCTTCAAATTCCTGTCCTAATCTGTTTATGATTTGGGAGTACTTTGTTACAACTTCATCCAAAGCTGCAGATGCAGAAACATTGTCTTTTAACACTGCCTGCAAGAAGAAAAATGCAGCATTTTTTTCTTTTCCACCTGCACAGAGAAAATGTTCATCTTAGCTTTAAATGCGTTTATTGCACTGATTATGTGAGCAACAGTTTTGTCTTTACCTTGCAGTTCCCGATTCAAATGGTTCAGCTTCTCAATCAAATCAGTTAAAAATGCGAGGTCAAGTAACCACTCTGGTTCCTCAAGCAGCGATGCGTCTTCTCCCTAGGAAAGCATGAACTCTTTGACTCCACTCAGAAGTGACAAAAAACGCTTTAGAATCCGTCCCCTGCTAAGCCATCTTGTTTCTGTGTGTAATAGCAAGTCACCGTATTCAGCGGACAGCTCATTCAGCAGCATCTTAAACATTCTGTGTTGTTTTGCTTTGGAGCGGATGCTGTTTATGATCCTTACGACAGGAGTTATCACGTGATCAAAGCCGGTGACTTTCGCACAAATCGCCTGTTGATGAATGATGCAGTGGTAGTGCAGAAACGTTGGGAAGTCTGGATCATTCCTGCATTGTGCAATGAATCCCGCATGCCGACCCGTCATGGCTGGTGCCCCGTCTGTTGTTATTGATGCCAACTTATTTAATGGCACCTTTTTCTCGACGAAGAAGTTTTTTGACAGCTGTGTATATGTCAACTCTCCGCGTTGTTGCCTTCAGTGGCAGGAGTGTCAGCAGTTCTTCTTTTGTAGAAAAATCATCAAACACCATTCGGATGAATATCATCAGCTGAGCCGTGCTTGCGCTGTCTGCTGACTCGTCACATTGGATACTGAACCACGTGCACGCAGCAAGATCCCGGTCCACCTGCTCTGTCAAGTTCTCAGACAAAGATGACACTCGTTTTGCCATTGTACTTGCTCCAAGCTGAACATCGGAGAGCGCAGAGATGACTTCAGGACCATGTTTTTTATCTTTGAATAATGTATTAGCAACGAGCATCATAGTTTCTTTAAAAACTTTTCCATCCGAAAAGGTTTTCTTGTTCTTTATCAAAAAATGCGCAGCTCTAAATGAGGCTTCAGTGGTATTCTACAATTTTTTCATCGGCTCATGAAAAAGGTCCGCTGTTTGTCTAAAGATGCCTTTAATCCATGAGCTTTTTCTGTCCGTAATGCGCTGCCAGATGGATAGTTGACATCAAAGTTTCTGTGACAGGTTTTGAAGTGCCTTTCCACATTGGTACTGTAACGGTGCCGCTTTGGTACTGCAACAGTCGTCCCGCAAATAAGGCACAGACATTTATCTTTAAAGAACGTAAAAAAGAACTCTTCTTCCCAACCATCGTTAAAAACGTATGTTCTTTTTCGCTTTTCTGCCATGATTTTTAGGGCAAAAGCACAAGCAAGCTAACTCTTCGTCACTTTGCGTGGTCAATGGGTCAGGAAAAAGCGAGGCGGCACCGCAGGATTGACCTTTGACTTAGAAAGACGCGAGTTTGGTATCAAATATTTCTAATTAAATTTTTTAATTATTTCCACTTGGTAATTTTTATTTTATATAATAATAAAAATAGCACAATGTGAGCAATAATTAAAAATATGTGTATAACATTCATATTGAATTGAAATATGAGCCGTGCTTGTAGAGTCTATTCGAATAAGCTTGTATAGGTGCCGTAGTGATAACCCAACAAAAAATAACTAGTTTTACAGACACAATTTATTTTACAAATTATCACTTAAACTGCAATTTAAAGTTAGGCTATTCCTACACTGGTTGTCCCAGCTAAAAGAACACAAATCGATAATACCATTTAAACACGATAACGCCGGTTTAACTAACTCTCACAATATACCCAGCTACCTGCGCAGTCAGCGGTCACTACTAAATATAGCCAACGCTTGTTCCGAGCAACGAGGAAAGCCTATACGTGGCCGTAAACTATAGCGTCATATAAAGGAGAGTGAAATTATCTTCGGGCGTGGCCCTGAACTACGGCATCATAGAAAGGAGAGAGAAATTATCTTCGCGCCAGAGAAAAGAAAGAATTTGCTTATGTAACAGTGCTATTTTTGGCGCATGCTTCGCGGGCGCCTTAAAGGGGTCCTGGGGGCGCCTTGTCGCCCGCGGGCACTGCGTTGGTGACCCCTGGTTTAAAACATGACATTTGTAACTTCATGTAATTGTAAGAATCTGGCTTGAATGACGCTAGTCGACAAAGCAAGAAATCTTATTCTCGTACTTGTCTACCCATCACAAAAAAAGTTTACACAAAACTTTACTTTATCGAAAAATAATCTGTTCCTTGTATATTAAAAAAACGGCACACACGTAAACATATTTACACACGAACCATTGCTTTGATAAGATTATTACCAGATTTGTTTAGCTTTAAACGAATTTACACATTTCCTGATTTTGTTATTCCAAATCATCATTAATTAGCATGAATCTCAGACTTCCTTTTAGCGGCCCATATAAAGTTTGATTGTATTACTTTTCGCTTCCATAATTAAATAATGGTTATTAATGACACAATGTCAACTTAATTGCTTCTGCGTAACATCAAAAATATGGTCAAATCGAATATTTATCGCAACCTGAGATCGACATGACAAGATTCTTGTCCTCGTCATATTGTTGCGCTCTTTGAAAAGTAGTTTAAGTTATCTTTTCTTGACTGTCTTTACAAACAGTTCAAAAGTACAGTCTTGTCACTTTATAAAGGATGTCTGAATAAAATAATTTGAGGTTGTTGTAAACCAAAGTTTCTTAAAGTGAGCCACTTGGCTCCCTTAGGAGAAATTCAAAATCTCAAGGGAAGAAAAATCACAAAGGAGGAAAATGGAGAGGAATTTGAGAATTTTTGTACAATGTAAGTTGACCAATGAGATCGGTGCGTTTTTTTAAGTAATAGCAGTTTTCAAATGCCTTTCCAAATGCTGAAAAATATTTTTTTTATCATGCAATCATAATAAAAGCAACAACACTTGCTCTGCAAGGTAAAGGCCTAATTTTTAGAGATCACTTTTTTTAGGAACAAGAATTGAGAAATCGGAGACAGATATAAAGTAAAAATCTCTTTATTTTTTTGTCTTTACTTAAATTTGAATGTTAATTTTACTGTAAACATTTTGGGATAATCGGAATTTGGATTACAAATTTGGATGAAGACAAAAAATTAAAAAGTCTTCACTTTGATCATTGAAGAATTTTTTATGGGGAGAGAAATAATGGAAGGTTAGGAGGAATGCAGCAAAAACTTTGAGAATTACTGTTGTAGAAAAAGCACTTAATTATGAGGTTGTTCTGCATGTCAAGAGAATAAATTCCTCATATGACGATAATGTTCAGAAGAACTTTAACGAAAGCATTAGATTTGGGGATATAAAATAGGGCAAAGGTTCTAGAGCAGCTGAACAATTATTATTTTATGAAATAGATAACCTTGTCGATTTAAACTTTAGAAATGAAAACCAATTGTTATCAACACTGTACTGGACTTTTAAAATATCTTTCAAGGGGTTTTATATCCGTGTAATAACGAGGTAACTGCTCCCATGTACGATTCATTTTTGCTATTTTATTAAAGTTTGAGTTTAAATCTTGCGAAATTTTTTTCATCTTGTCCTAAAACAAGAATCGTTTAGCTTTTTCTTTTATCTTGTTACTAAATTGCGAGTATATTTATAGAAAATCGCTTTTGTTTATAGGTGGGCACGGTACTTTTACTCGGTACTTTTGAATAATCCAATTTAATAGTTATAACTATTAACTTCTCTGTCATACATTGAATTTCAATTGATATTCAAAAATAGTGTAATTCAAAAATAAATATAAAAAAAAATTTAAAAAAAATAGTTTTTTTATTACTATTAAATTGGATTATTCGACCGAGTAAAAGTAATGCAGTAACGCGGTATAACTCTGTCATACATTGAATTTCAATTGACATTCAAAAATAGTGTAATTCAAAAATAAAAATAAAAAAATAGTTTTTTTATTACTATTAAATTGGATAATTCAAAAGTACCGAGTAAAAGTACCGCGGTACTTTCGTGCCCACCTATGCTTTTTTTAATATTTAATACTTAAAATGTACGAGTATAATGTAATTTTGAAGTACAATTTCTACCATTCAATTGTTATATTGTTCTAAAAAATTTTTTTAAAGCTTTTAAAATACAATTCTAAGTTCAGCTACTAGATTTTAAGTTATTTTAGTGTATTTTGTTGCCTAAAGTAAAATTACGATTTCAGAAAATCTAAGATCCTCGTCTTGGATGGGAGGAACTGATCAACAAACCGAAGGGAATTTCAGATGGACTGATGGAACTTCGTTCGTACGTGCTAATATTCATCTTTGTTTACTTTTGTTTTAATAATTTATGATTGCTGTTTCTTGCTTTGTGACTAGTAATGTCACAAGAACTTGCAAGCAGGGCAGGCGTGTCCATTGGGCTAACTAAAAAGTTGCCTATAAAGGGGCATAACTTGTTTTTCAGTTTACCAGTTTTTCAAATTTTTAAAAATAGTTTATCAGAAGAATCGTTACAAATGTGGAGAAAATTCTTTTGTTTGTTACGTATATACTTGTGGAGTAATGCGGTACAAAAATTAAAGCTTGTCTTGGGCGAAAAATCGCCCTGCGCCTGCCGTGCTTTAAGAATGAACAAAAAATTTTAATTCTTTATGAAATTTAGCTTTTGTCTTTTACGATGTTTGACTAAAACTCAATGACATTTGTTGATATTACTTATTTCACAAAATTAATTAGATAATTTTTTAACAGAATTACACCGATTGGGCACCAGGGGAACCAAATGTTAATAATGGACAAGACTGTCTCCAATTTTGGTCTGCCAGACAATATAAATGGGACAATCATTTTTGTAGTATTCGTAATACTTTCGTTTGCAAAACTCCTCTCAATAATTAGACGATCTGTTGTCTAACCTTTCAATTATTTTCACATATTTTGCTTTTCCCAGCAAATCATTTAATTTTTATTTCATTGTACGTATAGAACAGTGGTTCCCAAACTTTTTGAACGCCACTCAGGTAATCATCTTCCGAACCAAGCCTTTAACACATTAAATGCCAAGCATCTATAATGTCTAGACAGTGGTTTAAATCGTCGTCGTCGTCGTCGTCGTCGTTGTCGTCGTCGTTTGAAGAGGTATCCACTCCAGGTCAGACACAAACTGGTTTAAATAAAACTTCAAAGTGCAATAAGTTCTTTATTTTTGCCACTTGGCTCTGAAATTGGTACCAATTGTCTACATATATCCTGTACGGTCTAAATATGGAAAAAATTTGCCAATTCTGAAGCTTTCCCAGAACTTGATGCACATTAGAAGTTTACCCAAAAATAGCTTGGCACTCAATGTGCATTTTAGCACGAAATAATTTGATGAATGTATTGATGATTTTTGCTCAATTGAAAATTTTGCACTTTTTTGGCATGTAAAGGGCGACAACCGAAAAATAAAAATCAGGAAAATCAAAACAACAAATTTTCTCTCTATTCCATTCTCTTTTCAACTTTAGCATTGTTTTTCACTTCATTAACTTTTACCACAAATCGTTTAGTTTTTTTATGTCACTGAAAACTGATATAAAATTTATACTTCTGTTTATTTTTGACTTAATACAATACAATCTAAAAAGCATATAAAGTTTGTTTTTGTAACAGAGTCGCATATGAAATCTTGTCAGTTTATCGCTGATGACAAACGTGATTTACAATTTGCTCGATGTTCGTGTTTTAAGAATCCAAAATGGCTTTCTTCATTATATTTGAATGAACACATTGACATTTTGAAATGAAACGAAACATGTTGTCCGATCACTTGTGGAACGAATAACAATAATTGTTTATGCAAATTAAAAATAGCATTCTCAATTCCACCGACTTCTAATAAAAACATAGCTATAACGCTGTCTCAAAGTATAGAGGTCGCACGCTGCAAAGTCCCAACAAAAAAAAAACATAATCAAAATCTTTATGTTCAAGTACAAAATCTTTAATTAATAAATAAAACAAATTTTTTGGTATTTGTACAGCTTTACGACAATAGCATTATAATGCTACAAAATCACGTAGGGGAAGGTGGGGCATAACGGACCCCTTAACTTTAAACGCTTCTACCTCCTACGTTAAAGTTCGCAGAGAAACGATATCCCGAGTTTAGATCAAGGTTGTAGACATAAATCAAACAAACCAAAAGTTGATATAATTGCAATTATAGATTTTGTGAAAAAATTGATTCTTTTTTTTCTGAAAAAAACCGTTTTGCCCCGTATATGGGGCAATATGGAATACCCTATAGGGGCAATGTGGACCGGATCGTCCATCTTGCCCCAACGTATTTTTTTGAGAAATATTGTGAGGTGGATACATAGTTAGCAAGATAAAAGACACGTGATGTGTTTTGAATATTTAATCTACAATAAATCCCAACAAAACAATAAAAAAGAACATAATTTCCAGTAACTTTAGGCCTACTTTAATACTGCAGTTGCATACAAGGCAGTAGTAAAAATTTAGTTTACAAGCAGGCCCATAAAAAGTTTGTTGGTCATTTAACATAGATCACAAACAAATTCTAGGTCATCTTCTTCTATACCAGCGCACTTAAAGTGAGCCCAGTTCAAGCATATATAGTACATTGTATCATACCGTCATGACTGGTCTCACTCCACTTTTCCCAGCAATAGATGCATTGGGCATTCTCTTCTTGCTTTGAATATGTTGTAGTCAAACTTTTCTTAAAAGTTGTTGTTTGTGCACCTTTAAGCTTGCTCTGTAACTTTGCTTTTTTTAATGTCGTTAGTTTTTTACACTTTATATCTATGTCCTTTGCTTTTGCCTTTTTAATGTTATGTAGGTGAGTTTTATAAGGACTACTTATTAAAACAGCAGCAAATCCACGTCGTGTTTTTGGCTTTCTACGAGGTCTTGTAGATGCTTTTGGAGGAGGTGTAATTGCATATGGTGATATGTACGTCGATGCAACGGGAGAGTGGGTATGGCTAGCATTTGGATTACATTCCGTTGTTTTGTTTTCACGACCAGCTTGGTTGCTTTCTTGTGTAGAAATTGGTTGGCTTTGTGGCGTTTGCATTAGTGTGAGTAATTAAGAATTAGATTTATCTGCAAACTTGTTTGATGGTAAGTCAGTCAAAACTTCAATTACAAAAGCTGATTCATTTAGCTGGTCATTCTTTCCAGAATCAATGTTTGTTGGCTGGCATGGAGCAAAATCGAGTGGCTCAAATATGTCTCTATTTGTTGGAAACAATCCAGTTTTCTTAAACCCATTAATGGCTGTTTGTGATGTGGCTGCTTTAGTATAAGCTATTTCAAATAATTCGGCTACTTGAAAAGTAGTTACCACCCGACCAGGATGATTACGAAGCCATTTTTCAAGCTCCTGATCATAGTAAATTGACAATTGCTTCATAAAACTCACATCCAGCGGCTGCATCTTATGAGAGCAATGAGGTGGTAGACAAAGCAAAACTACCCCATTAGCTCTTGCAAGATCAATTACTTCCATGTTCATTGTATGAGTTGAATGACCATCCAGAATTAAAAGAACAGGATTTTCTTTAGTTGCTCCAGTTGATTTTAAAAAATGCTTAAACCATTCTACAAATATTTCAAGTTGCATCCAACCACTTTTATGGCATGCATAAATGGAACCTGGAGAAGCTCCATTCATGAGCTCCGTCTTCATCCTAACTCTAAGAAAAACAAAAAGGGGTGGAATAAATGTCCCTGTTATGTTCATACATATTTCAACCGAAACCAGTTGCCCACGTTCTGCTGAAACTAACCCCCCAACTTGTCACCTTCCAGTTTTGGCTAAAACTTTTGAAGGCTTGCCTTGCACCGTAGTGATGCCAGTTTCATCACAGTTAAAAATTCGCTGTGGAGGAAACTTATATTTATCCATCACTGCTTCAAACAGGTCAAAAAATTTATTGACTGTTTGGGGATTGAAAGACTTAGCTCTAGCAGCAGAAGTAGCTTCTGGTTGTCTTAAAGATAGTTCTTTGTGCCGGTGCATAAACCCTTGCAGCCAATCTTTACCTGCTTTTCTTTTAGCTTTATTGAAAGAATTTGGTAAATTTTTTTTTCTGCTAGCTGAAACGCAAGATTTCTGACATCATTAGTTGTCAAACCAAACATCATGCTCTCCAAAGACAACAAATATTCTATCAACTCTTTTTCCATTGTTGGTGAAAATATGGTCTAAAATATAAACAATTGCATATAAATGAGGCATTTTACAGGTTTCTACTGGTTAAAAATACTTAAGCCTAACTAATCTTTTATACCTTTTTAATACAAAATTATTTGGTTAAACACGGATCGAAAATGCCTTATTGGTGAAGGCACCCAATCAATGAAACATAATATTCACAATTTCAATTTATATTCAACATTGTAATAATACGTAATATACGACAAGCGCCTGTTTCGATCTTGTTTGATCTCATCAGGTATATATAATTACGATTACAAGTAGAAAATTCGCTGTAAATTTGGAAATGATAACATGTCGAAATAGTTCATTGCAGTAAAATTTGATGAAAATTTGATTTCTTTGGCTTTTCATTAAAATTTACTGCAATGAACTATTTCGACATGTTATCATTTCCAAATTTACAGCGAATTTTCTACTTGTAATCGTAATTATATATACCTGATGAGATCAAACAAGATCGAAACAGGCGCTTGTCGTATATTATTATTACAATGTTGAATATAAATTGAAATTGTGAATATTATGTTTCATTGATTGGGTGCCTTCACCAATAAGGCATTTTAGATCCGTGTTTAACCAAATAATTTTGTATACTTGTGATACGAAGCACGAGATCCCTTTTCATTTATGTTACGTAATTTGTCACGCTACTAAATAAGCTTTGATAACGCAAACCTTTGCCTTTTAATCATTATACCTTTTTAATGTTTTTAATAAGCTATATTTATGAACAAAATTATAATTTTTCTTAAAAGGTTAAAAGGTTTATTAAAAATTTAAAATCAAGTTTACCTTGTAGTTACCAAGAATTTTTGTATGGTTTTTGGCATGTTTGTTTTGGTCTTTAAATCTTCTTCGAAGAGTTGTTTTCGGTATCTGAAATTCTTTTGATGCTGCTCTTAAAGAGGTTCCATTTTTCAATGCATGTAATGCTTTTTTCATGGAGTCTTTACTCCATGACTGTCGATTTGATTTGCGCTTGTAATTTCGAACCATGGTAGCCAACAGCAATTTTCATACAACTATTAAAATTGTAAAAAGGTTGAATTAATAAATAAAAAATAAATTCAAATATGGATACAAATAGCAGAATTTAACTAATTTGAAGTTTCTTGTTCGTATAGCTGAAAGCCAATATTCTTATTGGTATATCTGAATGAAAACCAGTTTGAGTTTAGACATGCAATTAACAAATTTACCCTTTGACAAGGCCTGCTAATATTGATAGACTATTATAGGATTAGCCTACTTTATTGATAGATTATAGAAAAGCTATATCATTAAAGAAACATTAATTTTTATAAATAAAAGTTGTTATACTGTAGCGTTTACTTACTAACCACACTATCTGACTTCGCGATACATGACCCGTTTCTAACAATGCACTTTTAATAATGAATGGTCGAACAAAGAACGCGCGTACAAAATCATAGTAAGCGTTTTCACGCATGCTTGCGCACCGACGTCTCTTGTCACATGAGTCTTTCGCGCGCGCCAGCTGATTGGTCGCCACATAGCTTCCCCCCAGCGTTGTTGTACGACTCTTGTATACCAGCGATATAGTCTTTGACAATATGTGGCGGTCGTCGAACTGATCGTCCACTGCGTGTAGTTGTGATGCCTGGAGATTTATTAGGGAGCGGCGACGAAGAGGAAGGCGTCGAAATGTCGTCTTCTTGGTTGTTGAATTGTGGTGGATGTCTTCCTGTGGCCAGGTATGCTGTCTTGAGACGGTCAACTGAAATGTTTTCTGTTCGTCCATTTACGTCGAGGGTGAAAAATTTCTCAGATGTGAAGATAATTCTGTATGGTCCTTCATAAGGTCGTTGCAGGGGTGTCTTGTGTTTATCGATTCGTACATAAACGAAACCTGTATGGCCAAGAGAGGGTGGGTAATAGGATGTAAGAGATGAGTGGTGTGTCGGGGGTGGTGGAAGGGTTTCATGCATCGACTTTTGCAGGTCGCGAAGAAATGTGGTTGAAGGTTGTAGAGAAAGGGGTGGGGTGGGGTCAATGAATTCGCCGGGGATGCGTAGAGTACATCCGTACACTAATTCGGCGGGAGAACATCCCGATTCTTCACGCCAAGTTGCTCGTAAACCAAGAAGTGTGAAAGGTAGGTGTTCCATCCAATGTGGAGATGTAGTGCGGGCTTTGAGGGAATCTTTGAGTTGTCGATGCAAGCGTTCTACCATGCCATTAGCTTGTGGATGGTAAGCTGTGGTGTGTTGTTGTTTAATGCCTAACATTTTATTTAAATTTGACCATAAAGATGAAGTAAATTGTGGACCTCGGTCTGATGTGATATCTGCCGGTACTCCAAACCGGGAGATCCATCCTCGTATGAGAGCATTCACGACCTCGTAGGTGGTGAATGCTCGGTAGGTGTTTTTGCGTCGGAGAGGGGAATGGCCTCGGGCCATCGGGTAAATCGGTCGATAATGGTGAAGAGGTATGTCATTCCTTCGCTCGGAGGAAGTGGACCGACTAAATCTACGTGGATGCTGTGAAAGCGCCCTGTTGGTTGAGACCTATGAGAGAGTGGGGCTCGGATGTGGCGATGCACTTTGGCTGCTTGGCAACTCTGGCATTCTCGGCACCATCTGCGAATGTCTCGTTTAAGGCCGTGCCATACATAGCGGTCTGCAATTGCCCGTTGAGTGGGGCGTGGTCCGGCGTGAGCTAAAGAGTGTATAGCTTGGAAAACTTTGTAGGTCCATTCCTTTGGAAGCACAGGACGAGGTTTCCCAAGTGACATGTCGCAAAGGAGGGAGACGTCGCCGAATGGTATATCTTGAAGCAAAAGGTTGGTTATTGAGGTTCGATACGCTGCAATTTCTTGTGATACTGCTTGGTCGTTTGCTAGTTGTCGAAAGTCAATGGGAGGCTCTGTGATAGTGTTGATTCTTGAGAGTGTATCGGCTACCACGTTAAATTTTCCTTTCACATGTCGTATGTCAGAGGTGAACTCGGCTATAAACGACAGGTGGCGGGATTGACGGGGCGAGCGGTCAGCATTGTTGGACAATGCGAATGTTAATGGCTTGTGGTCGGTGTACAAGGTAAAGGGCTTGCCTTCTACGAAATGCCGAAAGTGGCGTACAGCCTGGTACGCTGCCAGTAGTTCTCTGTCGAAAGTACTGTATTTCTTTTCTGCAGACGACAATTTTCGGGAAAAGAAAGCGATGGGTACCCAGTAACCATTGTGCAATTGGTCAAGTTGTGCTCCAATGGCCAAGTCAGATGCGTCTACAGTTATGCTGGTAGGTGCGTTTGCCTTAGGATGGTGTAGTAAAGTAGCATGTGCCAGCGCTGCCTTGGCGTTTTCGAAGGCCTTCTGACATTCTGTAGTCCACGTAAGTTCTTTGCCTCGGCCAGACGATGCGGCATGCAGAGGCGCAAGCTGCGAGGCGATTGTGGGGAGGAAACGGTGGTAGAAATTTATCATGCCCAAGAAACGTTGAAGAAAAAACGAGAATCTGGCGTGGGAAAATTGCGGATAACCTCAATGCGGCTCGGGAGAGGTCTAACACCTTCGACTGTGATAAGATGTCCTAAATATTCGAGTTCTTGAACGCCAAAAATACATTTGGATTTTTGAATTATTAATCCGTTTGAGGACAACAGTGTAAAAATCTGTCTAAGGTGATTGCAGTGTTCCACCGGTGATTTACTAGCAACCAAAATATCATCTAGGTAGACGAAAACAAAATCTAAGTGTTGGAAAATGCTGTCCATGAGTCGTTGAAAGGTTCGTGCTGCGTTTTTTAACCTGAAAGGCATCCGAAGAAATTCCCAGAGGCCAAAACTAGTGGCGATTGCGGTCTTGGCAACTGAATCTTCGGCCATAGGAATTTGGTGATAACCACGAATGAGGTCTATTTTGGAAAAAATCTTTGCTCCCGCCAGTCGTGTGTTGAAATCGTGAATATGGGGTAGTGGATAACGATCGTCGGTGGTAATTTGGTTAAGGCGGCGATAATCGCCGCACGGTCTCCATCCCCCAGAGGGTTTAGGCACCATGTGTAGGGGGGTGGACCAAGGTGAATTGGAACGGCGAATTATGCCTGCCCGCTCTAATTGTTGGAATTCGGCTTGGGCTAGTTGGGGCAGTTAAACGCCGAGGTCGTGAATGAACTGGTGGGCCGCTGGTGACAATATGGTGTTCGACACCGTGTTTACTCACCTGGTTTTGTAGACTGGGGGCTAAAATTTGTGGAAATTGTAGCAATAGTTGATTAAAGCGGCTAGGTGCGCCCAAAACTAAACCACAGTGACTGTTCGGTGTGCGCTCTGTATGTGCAGCGAAAATATGGCCGTGATTTAAATCGACAAGTCGGCGTCCGCGTAAATCGATGGCAATGTTATTGGCCGTAAAAAAATTGGCGCCTAGTATAGGGCGAGCGACGTCGGCTAAGTAAAATTTCTGACGATATCGCTTTCCTTGTCCGAGAATAAAAGTAATAACACGTTGTCCCCATGTGTTGATTTCGGAACCGTTGGCCGCTGTGAGGTTTTCTGTAGAGGTACGTTTGCGCTTGTCGTTTGGGGAAGCAGGGAAAACGCAAACGTCAGCGCCGGTATCTACTAAGAAAGATGTCCCTGTGGCGCGATCCCACACTGACAAGGTGTTAGTTTTGATTAAGCCGACCGCCGCGGTCATTGGCGGCCGGCTTGCCCGTTTTCCTGCACGGTGATTGACGATGACGTTGCCACTGGGAGTAAGCTCGCAAAGGGGCAGCCGGGTCTGCAGGTACGTGCGTTAGGGCCGAATTTTTTATGGTAGTAGCAGATAATGTGATGGGTGGAGGGATTAGGTTTGGGTTTGTGTTTTGGTTGTAAGTTCTTAAGATGTCTGGGGCTTAACGCCGATACCGAGTTGATAGGGAGTAACTCGTTAGCTTCGATAATACGGTCTGCAGCTAAAGCTAGTTCCTGTAGATTTGGAAATTCTTGGGCCGCTAGAATTGCACGTACCTGTGAAGGAAGTTGTGCTAAAAAAAATGCTCGCCGAAGGGTGTCGGCGTCATTGTTGAGGGACTCGAGATAGCGTAGAAATGCGGAGGGCTTCTTGTTCCCAAGCCCTGAAATATTAATAAGCTCGGCGTCTTTTTGTAGTTGAGATTTACCAAACGCGTTGAGTAAAGCTGTTTTTAAAGCATTATATTTTCCTTGCTCCGGTGGGTTTAGAAGAACTGCTTTAACTTCTGCGGCTGCCCGATTGTCTAATGCTGTAATTATGTAGTCGAATTTAGTTTGATCAATAATTATAGATTTAGATCTAAATTGTGCTTCGGCTCGAAGAAACCAAATCTCCGGGTCGTCTGTCCAAAACTCTGGGAGTTTAACTGCTACTGCTTGAATCTTAGTCGTTGACAAGGCGTTGTTTGTTAACTTGCTGACTGCTTCAGTTAACTGCGTTAAAATTTTACTGTCTGCTGACATATCAATGTTTAACAAAGTTAATCCAGTAATTTCAGCTTATTTTCTGCTATTAGAAAATTTTGGGCGTATTCGACTTCCGGGGTCACCAATGTAGCGTTTACTTACTAACCACACTATCTGACTTCGCGATACATGACCCGTTTCTAACAATGCACTTTTAATAATGAACGGTCGAACAAAGAACGCGCGTACAAAATCATAGTAAGCGTTTTCACGCATGCTTGCGCACCGACGTCTCTTGTCACATGAGTCTTTCGCGCGCGCCAGCTGATTGGTCGCCACAATACTATTTTGATGCAGTTCATGAAGAGAAATATTAATAATGAGGCTTCATACTAAACAGCAGTTTGTGTGGGGCAAAATGAAACTTTGGTCTGTTTTGCCCCACTCATAGCTGACCATTTTGCCCCATTGCCTAGTTTTCACATGTCATCGTATGACAGATATTATTATCAAAGCTGATAAATTCAAAAACATCCGAAGAATAGCCTACTGTATTACTCTTAAAAACATGAAGTCCAATATTTTAACTTCATAACATAAAGCAAACTACTCACTTATTAAAATATGCTCTTTTTAGATCAAGTAGGTCAAAATTCTTCTGATCGTTCTCAGTTCGTCGGTATAAGTTCGACGTTCAAACAAAATGGCTGGAATAACATGGTTCAATGGCTGATTATGTAATCATAGTCAATAGGTGGCTGTATTTTTTTTTTACGAATTTATTTAAATGTTCCGTTTTGCCTCATGGTGCCATATTGCCCCACCTTCCCCTATTTAAGCAGCTAAATCTCATTTGAGATTTATCCTAAAGTGGCTTTTTCAAAAAAACAACAAAAATCACTCAGATAAACTAAGTATCGAACGAACGTTTTTTTTGCTCGCGAGTTAGTGTTATCATATTGATCCATTCCGCTGACATATCTGGTGAGGAGCACATTTGGTGGCACTAGTCGAGTCAGGTTGACGCCGACTTGGGTCGCTGAATCTGCGCTTTCTCAAATAAGTACGGAAAAGCAAAGAGATAGTATTACACACTAAAAAATAAGAGAAGAAGCGTACAAGATAATGTATTGAACAAAAATAATGCTATACTCGTAGGTTATAGGTATACAAAACGGACCACTTAAGATTTAAACTGAGATTTTTTAATCACTTTGACTGAACTTAAACCTACTTTACATGTATATAAATCTGTATGCAATTAGGTGTTTATTTACAGTACGAAATATATAAAATTTGTGTTGATCTTTTATAATTTTTATTTTAAAAACTAACCAAGAAGAAAGTCCACTTTATTTCGTTTGGTTAAAGTGAACCTTCATGTAGAAATGTGATTGTTTAGTTCATACTAGTACATCATAATATATCGTTTGCCTGTACAGTTATTTTTGCTTTAGTTTTAGTTTAGTAAAGGCCCGTTCACACACAATGAGACCAACGAGACATTGAAAAACACCAATCAATGCGACATTTTAGATTGTGTTTATTTTATTATGACGTTCACACACAATGAAACGGTCTCATTGGGTTTCAATCACAAATAGACATTTTAGATTTGTATCTAAAAAGTCTCATTGACAAATGTCATTGAGACATTTTGCTTCAATGAAAAAACTAGTTAGCCAGGTCTCGCTAAGCTAGTTATTTAGCAAATTTACTGGTTTTTAATTTTTTTTGACGGTTTGTGACGTTTTGCACATAAAATGATAGATAAATATAAAATTCTAGGTATAGAAAAGTATAAAAAAAATTTAATCACTGGTTTTTAGTGAAAAAAGACTGTTTTATCATCAAATTTAGACAGAAATTTTTTGAAAAAAAATTTATTTAATTTTTCTTTGGAATTGCACTTAATGCTGCTTAAATGTTGGTATAATTTTTTTAAATAAATTTTTCTTGTTATTTCATCTTATTTTCCACAACTTTGAATATTTTTAACCTAATTAAATTTTGACTTGGTGCTCCAACACTTTCAGTCAAATCCAGTCATTGCTAGTTTTGGATGTTTTTTGTTAAATAAAAGGAAAATAGGCAATTTTCCTGCTAAAAATAAATAGTATAGCAACTTACAAAAAAGTAGAAGGCTAAAGGTTTTTTTTAGATGAGAAAATTGTTTAATACTTTAAGAATAAGCTATTCTGTGTACAATTTTAAGTTTTTTTTTAATTAGTTATTATTCTGGCTTTTGTCCAGCTACAGTTAATTGTATGAACCTGTGAGTTTGTAATAGATCCATAATTTTTACAATAATTGCATTTCTTTTGTGACCTTTCAAATAAATGATTTCAATCAAAGCAAATAATTACAATCTTTTAATGTTTGGTTAAAAAACATTGCCTGGTGCTTGCTTAATTTTGTATAAAAATGAATAATGAAATTTATTGCATTTAAATATTAATAGTTTTTTTATTTGTATTAACAAGATGTTTGCTCACAATGAAATTAGCAAGACATAGAACCCAATAAATCAATCCAACATTTTAGGTTTTTTTTTATTATGATGTTAACACATAAAAATTACATTGGTCTCATTAATTTCAATGACAAATAGACATAATAGATTTGTATCTAAAAAGTTTCTGTAACAAATGTCATTGCGACTTTTTGTTTCATTGAAAAAACTAGTTGACCAAGTCTTGGTAAATTATTGGTTTTCAGTTTTTTTAGACAGTTTTTGACACTCAATTTAGATTATGGTATGTTGCTTGTTTGCATTATTATAAAAATCAAGTGATGGGCTTCATTTGCTTTGAAATATTCTTACATATAATATTTCCTCTTTAAGCTAATACGCAATAATGATTGCTGATCATTTCTTCTTTGACATGATTAAAACTGTAGAATAATATGACATTTTTTTGTTCTGTCCTGTTTTTAGTAGCTCTATTTAAAATATGGATCCTGTTATTTTAACTGCTGCTGTTTTAAACATTAAAAAAAAGAAGGTGTGTTTGGGTCCATCCTATTTTAAAGAGAAGAAAAGCACTAGGTGATTATAAGCTTTTATTGTTTATTTACTTTTGTTACTAAGCTACCCAAACTATGTTAAATTTTTGTGATTAAACTCACAAGTTAAAAAAGTAACATTTTTAGGTAAATATCATCGATTATTGAAAGAATTGGAGCTAGAGAGAGCATCATATTTTAGGGATTACATGAGATGCACCCCTTGCCAATTTAATGACCTGCTCAAAATTGTTAGTCCTTCCATTTTAAAATTGAAAACTAATTGGAGGGAGGCAATTTCACCTGGTGAGCGGCTAGCCATTACTTTAAGGTAATACTTTTAATTGTATAAATTATTATTAAATGTTTTTAAAATTGTTGTCTTTTGTAGATATTTAGCCACTGGAGATTCTTTTCGCACTATCAGTGCATCTTTTCGCATTGGAAAATCTACTGTATCCAGCATCATTCCACAAGTTTATGATGCTCTTTGGGAAAAACTAAGTAAAACCCACTTAATGGCACCAACATGCAAAGATTTACTGGAAATTGCATCACAGTTTGAAGAAATTTGGAATTTTCCTCATTGTATTGGTGCCATGGATGGGAAGCATGTTGTCCTTCAGTGCCCAAAAAACTCTGGTTCTTTGTTTTTCAACTATAAAGGAACATTCAGCATTGTTCTACTTGCTGTAGTTGATGCCCAGTAAGTTTTCCCTTTGTAATAACTTTAAATATTTTATGGGGTACTTAATTACATGCTTTAATAGCAGTTCGATTTAGCATTCTTGCTTAATATTTTATTTATTTCTATTTTATCTCTATATCCTCCTGATTTGCAGGGAAGCAGCGAAGGCGCTAATACATAGGGTAAGCAATTGTCCCGACCTGCTTCTGGAGATGCCAAGATGTTGCTGTCCCCCAGTAATTTACTAGAGATATGACTTCAATTTAAACTGCTTGTCAAGACCACCAAGCAGGGGAAAGTACCGTAAAGTGTCTTTCCCAAGGACACAACAGAATGGCGTAAGTAGGTTTTGAACGGGGACCATGTTGATCGCAATCCCAGCGTTCTAACCACTCGATCACTCTGCCGACACTTTGCTTTTTGTCAGTGCTTTAGTTTAGTTGCTGTGATAGAAATCAGCAAAAAAGTTTAAACTTTGTTACTTTTCCTACAAAATTCTTAGTATTATAATGGTTTACAGCAGAGTAGAAAGGCTGCAAGCAGAAATAGTTTAATAGATCAACTTTTTAGTACTAAAAGTTATGCTCCCGACTCGCTGGTCAACGTCGGGGACCTAAAGCGATTACCCGCACTTTAAAAGAAACTGCTGTTGCGTTGAAGGTTTTATTTATTTGAATTTTTTTGGCTTTAATAAATTGATACGATTGAAATTTAGAACTGCTAAAGCGATAAAATTATAATTATATAGTATTTGAAATTTTTGCGAACCAATGTATTTTTACGCTGAACTTTTGAATTCAAATTTCATTTGTAATATTTTTGCAGATACCCCTTTCGAATTATTGACGTCGGAAGTTATGGGCGAAATTCCGACGGTGGAATATTTGCTTCTTCCAGCTTTGGCCAGGCACTATTAAACGGATCGTTTCCCTTGCCGATCAGTGCGCCCATATACGATGGCGGGCCAGAACTTACTGTTTTGTAGCCGACGAGGCATTTCCTTTAAGGCCTTACTTAATGCGGCCCTATCCTGGACGGTATTTAGAGCAAAAAAAAGTGTGTTCAGTTATCGTCTTTCGCGTGCTCGTCTAGTCGTTGAGAATCCCTTTGGTATTCTTACTCAACGTTTTCGTGTTTTTTTAAGGCTGATTGCTGTACGCGTTGATGTGGCTGATAAAATAGTAAAAGCATCATGTTGTCTACTCTACACAACCTTTTAATGCGTGATTTCTCTCTGATACATGATGTTAATGTAGAAACATCTCGTGGTATGCAGAACATAAGTAACTGCCCCTTGAGACGAATGCCCACTGCTGGTACGAACATAAGAAAAATATTTGCGGAATTTTTTTTTCCCGGGGTTCCGTGGCGTTTCTAAAAGATTAGCTATGTTTTCCAAAATTTATATTTCGTTCAAGTTTAATTTGTTAATTCAATAATTTTGTTTTGTGTTTAGCACTGTATTGTTATATTTCTTGTTTATTACTTATCTTGTATAAGTTCTCTACATATTTCTATTTTGTTTGTTGTTTTATGTTTTTTACTAGTTGCTTATTTTGATTTCTACATATTTGGTTTAGTTCCGTACGTGGTACCTTTTTTAGTTAGTACGTAAATAATTTATATTTTTTTACCTGTTTTTTGCACAAGATCATTGTAGAAAATTAGCAACGCGTATGTTTATTTTCTTTTGCTTTTCTGATCATTATTTGCGCGTGCACTGGTTGTTGCTATTTTTTTATGTTTATCTCTATATTTATTTTCCTGATTTCATACATAGGGTAAGCAATTACTCCGACCTGCTTCCGGAGATGCCAAGATTTTGCTATCCGCTAATAGAAATACGACTGAAACTTAGAACTGGTTGCCAAGACCACCAAGCAGGGAAAAGTGCCGTAAAGTGTCTTTCCCAAGGACACAAAAGAATGGTGCGAGTAGGTTTTGAATTGAGACCATGTTAATCACAACCCCGGCGCTCAAAGCACTCGACCACCATGCTGACAAAACAGTATCTTTTTGTTTTTTACTTAGTTAATTTTTTCCCCGACCATAGTTTGTTTCTGCAGTGTGTTCAATTACTGCTGGCTCATTCGCATTTTTTTTACGCTTCAGTTTGTAAAGCAACCAGCAGCAATAATTGTGGCAGCTACTTGAAGTCTGAGAGATTGTAGTGTAATCCTGATTAAATATTGTGAATTTTACCCGTTTTTATGTTCCCCGTGAGTAAGCGCTGACGTAAACTGCAAGGTAAGGCTACTGTGTGTTTTCTATGTTTGGTTTTTAATTTGTTTTATTTATTTACAGATACTGCTTCGTTTCGTTTATCGTTATTTTCTTTTTATATTAAACATCCTTGGCTATTTTGACTTTTTCTTTTGTCGAAGCAGAACCGCGTTATTCGACTATTCACTTTGCGGCAATCGACCAACTTAAGCGCCTTTTACCGTTACAATCAGTTTTTTAACCCTTTAATAGTAGTTAATTTTTACGTTTGGTCTGAGATTTCTTTACCTCATATTACAGATTTGTACCTACAAATTATAGTTTGTCGACTGTTCAACTTTTTGTAACGAAAATATATTGCAATAAGCTAATTACAAAAAAAAGAAAAGCTACAACAAAATAACGAATCCCATTCTACAAGTTCAATGTCACTTGGCGTAACATGATTTTTCTGCCATATTCAATAATTACCAATTTTACTCTTTAGCATACAACTAGAGAAAATAAATAGAAAAAATTTGTGACTAAATTATAATTAAGATTAATTAAGCTTATAAATAATAGTCCATTAAAATCAAACTGATAAGTAAAAAAATATTCAAAAACTTTACCCTGCTTTTATTTAGGGCTACCGCACTTTGAAAGTAGGCCTAGAAAAATTAAACAAACTAGATTTTCTAACTAGCTTTTCATGAAACTTTGGTAATTATCTAGTTAAACTTGCAAAACCACGAGGTTTGATTATAAAGAACAACCAGAAAAATGTCATAAGCAAAACTATAGTAAAATCCGCCTGTTTTTACAATAGAGATGATTGTGAATGTTAGCCACATGTTAGATTTTCAGCATTTTTCTTACATGTAGGGTCTACGCTTATAAATTACTTTTTTATAAATCTTTAGCGTGTAAATAAAAGCTTAACTAATTTACATTCCTGTTAACTTCTTTTTTGATCAAAATTCATTCATTGAAACAAACTGTCGCATTGCTTCATTCAGTGTGAACCAAATTTTTGTTCAATGTCTCATTGTCAATGAGACAACGTCTCGTTGGTCTCATTGTGTGTGAACGAGCCTTAAGCGTGTAAGCTTTAGTTCAGTAGTGTATTGAATTCTTAGTCGTTTTTGTTATTTAGTCTTTCATGTTGCAGGTAAAACGATTTCGTCACTTTCGTTATATTTATAAAATTATATCGTTTCGAAAATGAGTTTCATTCATGACGAAATCGTTTCGGCTAGTTAAGTTTTTGCTATAAATAGTTATTATAGATTGTGCGTACCCGTTTGCGCTTTTCAATCCGGAGACGCACCAGAAGCCATGGCTTGTGCAACTTTGCAGAGCTACGCATTTAGCCATGCTGCTCCTGGGCCCAATTTCAATCGCGCTCCCTTAGAGGGACCAAATTTAACGAGACCCAGCATCGATGTAGGCGTGTCTTTGTTTGTTAAAATCAGATGTGGAGATTGTCTTTAACACTGGATTGACGGTGAAGTCAATTTGACTGCTTTTCAACATTTTAAATTTAATAAATTCCATATCTTTTATCAGATTTGTTTCATAATTTATGACTTTTATTTACGTATTTCACAATATAAAGGTAGAGTATATGTAAGAGATCTAACCAATATTTCAATTATGTTAAGAGTTATAACACTGTTTACCTAGAATGACGGAGAAGTCAAATTGACTTCTTTAAACAGTAGTAAAGACGCGTGCAAACACGTTGGTCCGAGCGATGTTTTATACTGCTTTCTTTCTAATTCTACTTAACTAAGCTACGTGTTTGCGACATCATTGTTAAGACAATTGCCAATAGTCTCGTAATCAAAGTCAGTCAGTCAGTGTTTTTTTTTATTCTCGATCATTATTAAACAGTTTAACACGAAAATTATAAACATTAAAAAGATCAAGAAAAGGAAGAAGCAGCACAACGTCAGACGTTAAAACATGCATATGACAAACAAAGTAAAAGTACAAGATAGTATAAAGCATGGCTGCAACACCTTAATCATATAAAGACATAAGTGAAAAAAGAAAAAAAACAAAATAAATAAATAAATACGTAAAAATAATATTATGAAACAAACTGAACAATTAAATAACCAGTGCATGACTAGGCTGCGTAATGATGATGGGTGGCACAGCTAGCCAAGATGGGAATTTAGCTCAACTGAGCAAGGTGAGTAAAGAAAAACCACCCAAAAAAGAAACCTCACCAGGTCCGGAAACCTTTTCTAAATGCAACTGGTGACTATAATAGAATAGTAAATAATGCCGAAAGTATATACAAAAAAAATTACGGAATTATACAGCTAATAATAAACAAATATTAACGATAAAAGAGATAACATAACATAAAAAGAAAAAAAAAAAAAAAAAAAACTATTATGCTAGTCAAAGTTGATGGAAAAACATATATTAATAATATAACAATTATAAACAACAACAAAAAAAAAAAAAAAACATTTACAACAGAATTCATGCACTACAAAAAATATTAGATAAAATTTTTGCAGACCAGCATAATAGCAACATAAAAAAATTAAACAAAGTCCATAACATTTAGTAATTGTTTTGAAACTTATTTTACAATTCTAAAAATAAAAAATTAATTGCTAAAACGAACAGTATACCATTGCCAAAAAGAAATTTTAATGAAAGAGCGAAGATAAGGGTGAAAAAGAATTAATTTGTTTAGAGTTTGAAATTATGCAGACAATCAAAATATAAGAAGAGTTTTTTTAAAGCTTTGTGTGCAGACTGGATATCTTGATCGATTAAGCTTTTCTTCCAGAGATTGAATTCAAAAAATTTTTACACCATTTCCTTCTTTCCAGAAACCTGTAATCAAAAATACATAGGGCAGTATCGCGTTTAGGAATCTAAACATTACAATTAAGTATTATTCCCATTACTTAAAAGATATTTATAAACCTCAAGAGTAAAAGATCGAACACTTTGTTTTTTATTTTTTAAGTCAAAGGGAATGCAATTCCAATAAGCGGGACCACGGTGTGAAATAGCTTGCTGACATACTGTGCTAAAACATTTCTTTGGAATAAAGATAGACTTGTTTCTGGTATTGTATTTAGATTCGTTTTTAGTAAAAACATCTTTAAATGCAGATGGGTTTTTACCATTTTTTTGCTTAAACATAAACACAATTAGTTCTTTGGCCAAAAGTTGATCTATTGTTAACAATTTATTTTCTTTCATGACATCACAAACAGTTGAGCTACTGTTAAAATTAAAAAATAATTTAACATATTTATAGCACAATCCTTGTAATCTTTTAACCAAAGTTTTATTGCCAAAACACCAATTTAAAATACAGTAAGAAAGCTGACTATTTATAAGAGAGTGATAAAGTAGAAGAAGAGATCTTTTATTTAACAGTGACTTTACTTTAATAACAGTTCCAAGAACACTACGTAGTTTAGATATTAGGTGATTTATATGTCTTGACCATGATAAGTGCTCTTGTATATAAACACCAAGAAATTTAATACATTTAACTTGTTCAATTTCATTTTGTCGCAATGTGAGAGTTTGCTTTTTTGTTATTAATTTGGATTGAACAGTCTTAAATAAAATGTATTTAGTTTTAGAAACATTAACTGATAATCTATTTGAAATCAACCACTGGTCAACTAGTTGAAGTTCTTTATTACCAGCATCAAATAGCTCCTTGATGTCTTTATTTTGTAAAAAAATGCTTGTATCATCAGCAAACATCAAAGAATCACTATCATTCAGACAATTTTTGAAATCATTGACATATATCAAGAAGAGAAGTGGTCCTAGATTAGAGCCCTGAGGTACACCACTTGTAACTTCAAGAGTAGTTGTAGAAAGAATTCCTGTATATTTTACTTGTTGTGTACGTCCTGTTAAGTAACTAGTAAACCACTTTAATGTATTGCCTCTAATCCCATAATGATTAAGTTTGGAAAGTAATATTGTATGATCAATTGTATCAAATGCTTTAGATAAATCCAAAAAAATTCCTAGGGTTGCCTTTTTACAGGCAAATGACTGAGATATTTTTTCCACTAAAATTGAAATTGCATGTTTAGTAGAATGATTTTTTCTAAAACCAAATTGATAGTTGTAAAAAAAATTTTGCTTTTCTAAAAATGAGTACAATCTATTATACATAACTTTTTCAAGTAATTTCGAAATATTTGATAATAAACTAACTGGTCGATAATTATTAATATTGTTGGAATCACCTTTTTTGAACACCGGACACACAGTTGCAAGTTTAAAGCAATCTATGAATTCACCTTTACTCATAGAAAGATTGAAGACATGGCTAAGTGCTAGAAGTATATTATGAGGAGAGGATTTAAGAACTTTGGTTGGAATATGATCTGGTCCTGCACTTAATTTGTTTTTTGAATTTTTCAGAATGCAAGCAAGTTCTTGAGGACATGTTGGCCAAGTAAACATTGATTGGCATGTAGAAGATTTTAAATATTCTGAGAAATGTTTCTTCTTGGGAGGTAAAGATTTCACTAATTCATTGGGAACATCAGCAAAATGTTTATTGAAATAGTTTGCTATTTTTAAAGGATCATGAACAATTTTTCCATCAATGTTGAGGCTTCTGCAATTAGATCTATGTTTTTTTCCTATAATAGAATTAATCAATTTCCAAGTGCTTTTAATGTCTTTTTTACAATTGTTAAATTTTAAATTATAATATTCCTGTTTTTTTGTTTTAACAGTGGAAAAATACAAATTTCTGGCTTGTGTAAATGCCTGTCTTATTTGTGGGTTTTTATTATTAATGTATCTTTTATATAGTTTTTCTTTTTTGTTTAATAGTATGTGAAGATCAGAATCAAACCACTGATTATTTGTTTTTTTGCAAGAAATTTTAGTTAAAGGAAAGAAATTTTCAAATTTATTCATATAAAGCTTTTGTAATTTTTGGTAGCTGGAATTTGGGTCAGAATCACATAATATAGGAGTAATATCGCTTTCTGAAAGAGCTTTAGAGAATAGATATACATTTTTATCTGTAAAATGGCGACATTGTTGGACATTTTGATGAGAAATTTTGCTGATGGAAGTGCACATCATGACAGGAAGGTGATCAGATATACAGTGGGTTAAAACACCACAGTTTATCTTCATGCTTGCCAATGAATTGCTCCATATATGATCCAAAAGAGTTGCATTATTTTTTGAAATTCTTGTAGGTTTATTGATAAGAGGGGCAAATCCATTACTAAACATTTGATCTACAAAATCTGTAATCTGAGGTTTTTCACAATCAAGTATATTGTAATTAAAGTCACCTAATAAAAAACAATCTCTCTTTTTTATACATTTTAAAGTATTATTTAGAATATCTAAAAAAGAAGAATGTGAAATAATATCATTGCATGGAGCCCTGTAAATGCATCCAAATGTAATAGTTTTATTTTTAAATTTAACATCAATGAATAGAGATTCAAAAATTTTTTCCTCCATTCTATTTAAATCTAGACGTGTAGAATAAACTAAATTTTCTTTTACATAGAATCCAACACCACCTCCCTGAGTTTGAATTCTTGGATTAGAAATGAATGAGTAACCAGGAAGATTTATAATTGACTCTGAATAATTTGGCTTTAACCAAGTTTCAGTTACAGCTATGAGGCTAGGTGCTAAAGTTAAAGAAGATAATAGTCCTTCTAATTTTGAAAAGTTTTTAATATTGCTTAATGATCTAATATTTAAACATAATACTGAAAAATTACTGTTTTCATTGAAATTGTCAAACAGTAGAGATTTAGCATCTTTACTGGATAAGTATTGGTCATTTACATTGTGAAAAAAGTTAATTTCATTATCATTACAAGAATCTTCATTAGCTATTGGATGTTCATTATATGTAGATAAATTTTTGAATAAGTTATTTAGATGATTAGCAGAATAAGAAAGGTTGGAAATATTAAAATCAAATAATTCAGCAAATTCTTTATTTGAACAAGAACTAAAAGGAAATGTAAATGAACAAAAAGTGCACTTCCATAGCATATTTTTGGTGATGCAAAATTTATCTTTAATGCAATTAAGATGAATAGTCTGCAAACATGTAGAGCATGATAATATTTTTTGGTTCTTTTTAACTACTTTAAGGCAAACAAAGCATTTTTTAACTTTTTTGTTGGTCATAAGAGATGAAAAATTAAAGCAGAAAATTATAAAAATCAGAAGAAAGCAAATCAAAATTCCAGAGAAAGTGCTTTTTTGTTTTTTTTTTTTTGGCAGAGAATGGCATTTTAGGCTACTATATCATTTTGCTTACTTAAAATTTAAAAAAATAAGTAAAAATAAGTAAATAAACAATAAGTTACTTGATAATTTATTGATAAATTTATTTAATGAAAAATAGTTTAATAAAAAATACAAAAATTCACTTAGTAATTAATTTATTTATATCTCCAAAGTCCTTAAGTACTTGCCTTTTTTCTTTGTAAAAACAATATACTATACCATTATTGGTCCAAACATTGTTGAACCCAAAAGCTTTCTTTGCTTCCATTACAAGTAGTAATCTTCTTTTGGTCAAGGATTCGGTTATCGAGAGCTTTTCCTGAGATTTCTTCAGCTTCTTCTTGTTGTAAAACACCAAATTTCGCACGGATCTTCTCACAAATTTGATGATGATAGGAGGGGGACGACCTTTCCTAGATGGTAAAACATGGCATATGTCAATATCATTAGATCTTATTTGATATTCCAAATCAAGCTCAGAATTGAGCTTGTTGGTCACATATGACTCAAAAACAGGATACTTCCCTCCAACTGGTTGGTCTGGGCATCCATGTAGTATTAGGCAGTTCCGACGTCCATATTGCTCCAGATCATCCAAGGAATTTTGGGTTTCTCGAAGTGATTTCGCCAGCCCTTCAACAATGGTATCGACCCGAGCAATGGCATTCTCAAGGTCTTAAAGTTGCTGGCTCTGACCTGAAAAACAAGAGCAAGCAGCACCATTGGCAGAATCATTCAAAAATTGTTCAGCATACCTTTTTTGAGTAGATTTGATTACCTGTAACTCCTTCATTACTTCATCTAGAGATAACTTACCACCCAAAGATAACTTACCATCAGCCATTGCAAATTGATGGAAGATATTCAGTTAATTATCAACAAAAACAATAAATTATTCAATATTAAAATAGTACTTAACAATAATAATTAAACACAAGCCTTTTTGCCAAGCAAAAATAATCAAGCGCACATCTGAAACTTATTCAAATAGAATCTGAATTTGAATGGCAACAAAAAACAATGGAATTTATAATGAGTGAGAAGCAATATTCAACGATCTCAGATGAAGACACTTCTCTCGATGCTGATACTTCAGTCTTAGGTAAATTGATTTATCATAGTATGAAAATCTATACTTTATCTCTGATTGAGAGTATGCAATCTATTTTTTTATTTCACATTTGAAAACTATTTCACTTACAATGTTTTGTTTGATTTCTAAATGAAGTAAATATTTGACAGATAGATGGGATATTAATTATTTATTCTTATTTTACAGATGAATTGGACTCTTCTGAAATCATGATCATCTGGTGATGCTCCAAATTTAGATTCAGCAGTCAATAAAACTGATAACAGTTTTCTATCTCCGAATGGAACAATGTGAGTTGAAGCAACAAATCATAACGAGGTTGCCACAGAACGCATACCCTCTCAGAATGTTCTTCGATCCAGTCCCGCTCCCACTTCATATGCAAAGAGAAAAGTTATTGAAGAAAGTATCATGTCAGCATTCACATTGTTCATTGATGACTTCATGATTCGCGAAATAGTATCATGCACTGAAACAGAAGCTCGGAGCAAACTGAAAATGACATTTTGTCAACAACCAAAAAAGAAATCTACGCTTTTCTTAGAATATTTTTTGCTCAAGGTCTCATTGCCAAAGGACAGCGAATCAATGACCCTATGGTCCAAAGTTTGGGGACCCTCTTTTTTCAGACAGACCATGAGTTGTGATCGATGTAAAGAACTATTAAAATTTATCCGGTTCCATGTTCGATCTTCCAGGATTCAACGAGTTCAAAGTGACAGGTTGCACTGATTTCCACTATTTGGAATAGATTCATCGAAAATTGCATTTCGTGTTACAGGCCTGGTGCTAACATCATGGTTGATGAGCAGCTGTTCCCAACAAAATCTAGGGTCCCTTCACTCAATATATGACAAACAACCCCAATAAATTCGGAATAAAATTTTGGTTAGCCGTTGATTCTGAATCACATTACTTAGTGAATGGATTCCCCTACTTGGGAAAAGATGCCCAACGACCAACAAATCAGTCACTGTCAGAATATGTAGTCACAAAATTTGCAGAGCCGTTTCTCTACTAAGGACGAAATTCTTCACTTCGATAACGTTGGCTCAGTCACTGAAAAGCAAGAAGACAAGCATTGTGGCTACTGTCAACAAAATACGGTCAACAAAACTGTCAACAAAAGACTGTCAACAAAAAAAGGAAGGTGCCCAAAGCAATTAAGACTATCAAGCTACCTTTGTATTCAACAAGGATATTTAAGAATAAAGAGCTCACTTTAACGGTCTACCAAGGCAAACTTCGAAGAATGTTCTTGTCCTAATTCTTTGCACAGATCAGTTGCTATTTCAGATACACCCAAGAAACTCCCTGAAAGTGTCACATACTTCAATAAGAACAAATCTAGAGTTGATAATATTAATCAGATAGCTTGTTTCTACACTATTAAGATGGCATCTAGACGATAACCTCTGCAGGTTTTCTACAATATATTAGACTCTGCAGTCATCAACGCCAAAATTGTCTATAATGAGATCAATGGTACGAAGATTAGTCATAGGAAGTTTACATATATTCAGCAACTTATCCAAAAACTGAGCAATGTCAACGCAACGACGAATGACGGAACTGGTGAAGAAGCTGCTAATCAAGAAGAGGAATATGAAGAAGGAGAAAGAGCAACAAAAAGGAAAGCTTGCAGGTGCGTCAATGCAAAAACAATAAATCAAACGTGAAGTGTTACAAATGCAAAAGAATCGTTTGTGGAAAATGTACTGGAAAAGTGGAAAGTCAAAGTGTATGTAAAATTTGTCCCCCGTAAAATTCAGTGGTACTATCAGTTAAAGAAATCACGCATGTAATTGAAAAATTATATTTGATGCATGTTTTGTCTTTGAATGAATAATTAATGGTGTATGTTAAATTTTTGTTTTGTTTTTTTTATTGGATCTCTATAAAAATGAATTTTTTTATTAAACAATGGTTTCCTAACTATTTTTATTTACCCAATAACATCCTCTGATCATATTTACTAATATTTAATTCAATATTAAGTATAAAGTAAGAATAATAATAAAAAATGACAGTGAAATCAAATTGACTGTTCCGTTATTCTAGGAGGTGAGACTTAACCGTCATTCTAGTGTTAAGCCTTTGCAGGAGTTACTATCGGCCATGCGTCGATTCGCAATTATCCCAGTAGCTACTGGCGGCTTACGATCAGCTCTCATGCAAATGCGCCAACTGAGGGACGAACCCTTAAGCGCATTTGCAGTGAGAGTGCGCGGCAAAGCAGACACGTGTGCGTTTACAGTGGATTGTGGCTTAAAAGTTAATTCCACTGATTACATGATTCGTGATATCCTGCTAAATGGCATTGCTGACGATGAGATCCGCTGAGAAATTCTTGGGAGCGCAGATATGTTTACAAGCACCGTCAACGAGATCGTTGCTCTTGTAGAAAGCAAGAAAATGGCTCGCAACGCTGTTCCCCCGACCGAGGTCACATCTGTGTCAGCCGATCAACATGCATGACGCAGACCACAGAGCACGTCGTAATGCAACACCACGCAGAAATCCAACAATTTACCTGCTCGGTCAAAACAATCGCGTTGTCCGCTCTGTCAGCGACTTTATCAGCTCTACAAAAAAGGGCCTCGTGGTTGGAATACCAAACCTTATATCTTGTGTATTGAAGGCTACCGGTCGCAGAAACACCAAAGACGTCAACTCGCTCCTAAAGTGGATCCTTTACCACCTGAACCAGGTCTACAAACTCTTGAAGTCACGTCGTGTACGGACCCTCAGTTGAGTTTGGTAAGAACAAACCACGGGCCAGTCTTGAGGCACAGGCCAAACAAATTCAACATGCCTTTTGTCTGCAGTACATAGAAATGCCACCATGCAAGGCCCCCACTATGTATTTGGATATGAGCGAGCACATATGAGTGGGCAAAAAGCACATATGAAAGAACACCCTAGGGTCCAGGTGACGATTTTAATCGATCGCGCTTAGGCTCATGGCGAATCCACGTGAGGCCGTGTTACAAATATCACCGCTATCGTTGATATAGTGAATGTATGATCTCTGGAAGAATTTGTTAAGCATGGTTTCTCACGTGACATCCTGACCCCTGCATCCAACCTGGTGGCCGCCAATAATTCCTCTATATCAATTTTGGGGGCTTTCTTCGCCATCATTGAAGGACTGTCGTGTCACGGTCATGTTATGCAATGCGGGGCCACGGTCTACGTTAGCATCGACATTCAGATCCTTTTATCACACGGCACACTAGCGACAATGGGGCTGCTGTCCCCCAGTTTCCAATCCATGAGAGAACATGCTAATCCTGAGAGGCAGGAATGCGCTGGTGAACCTGCTGCCATCACTAATGCGCACCTCACACATACCGTTACTGGTGGCTGTGCTTCACTGAGCAATCAAAATCATTCTTGCACTTGCCCTCAACGTACTGCCGTGTCGCCACCCCCACGTTCCCTACCATTTCGCTGTATTCCCGAAAACGATGATCGAATGAAGACTTGGCTATTGGAGCGATACGCTTCCTCCACATTTAAGACATGTTCGCATTGCCCTCTTCATTGCATGGCGGGAACACCCATTGAAATCCATGTCAGCCCCTCAGTGAAGCCAAGGGTATTTCATACCCCGGCTTCTATTTCTCTAGATTGGCAACAACGGGTCCATGCAGACCTCCTTCGGGATGAAGCCCCAGGAATTATTAAAAAGATATCTCACAGAAAGCCTACTCAATGGTGCCATCACATAGTGATTACAAGGAAACATGATGGTACACCCCGACGGATTGTAGACTTATCGCCGCTGAACAAATTCTGTCGTCGGGAAACATTTGCGTCGAAAACACCCTTCAAGCTAGCCCGTCGCGTACCAAGTAATACTTGGAAAACTGTTACTGACGCTTGGAATGGATTCCACAGCGTTCCACTACACGAGTCAGACCGTCATCTTACCACCTTCATCACGCCATTTGGATGATGGCAATATACAAGGGCACCACAAGGTTTCCTCTCTTCGTGAGATAGCTACAATCGTTGCTTCGCCGCCATTTTGTCTGATTTCATGCGAAAAGAGCGATGCGTGGATGACACCGTGTTTTTTGACGAGAACCTAGAAAAACATTGGCGGCGCACCATCCAAATTTCAATTCGCCCAGCGGTCAGTTGACTTTGCAGGATTCCGCATTGCCTATTCATGTGCAGAACCCCTGCCCAAGTATTTGAACGCTATTCAACAGTTTCCTACGCCTAAAACATCAAGGACATAAGAAGCTGGTTTGGTCAAATCAATCAAGTGGCCAACTACGCCAAAATTTGCCATAATAATTTTTTGTTACTGCCAAAAATGTTTTGATTTTTGCCCAAATAGTTCCTTGTTGCTTTTCTAAAAATTCTGATTTGCCCGAATTTTAGACCCGGGGGTGATTGCCTCCCTGCCCCCTGGCTGGTATGACTATGCCTGAGCTCATTTGAAACATTGGTAGCCCATAATTCAATCATCAAATTTCTTCAAATTTGAATAAAGTTTATTTCAGTAAAAGCATTAATTTTCCGCGGTTCAGTTGTTTTGCAGTTTTTCTTTAAACAAAAATTTCGTTTTTAATCTGGAAAAAAGCACTGTTAGTTCGGAAGTGGAAATGAATAGAACTTGGACAGATAATATTATTTTATTCCAGACTTTACAATTATACACCAGATTATATATAAAACACCAAATTAGATTCAACAAATTAGATTAGATTAGATTAGATTAGGTTTAAACAAATTTGTTCCTTTCCGAACACTTCAGCCAATAGGCTATTTAAATTCCAAAGGGAAAGATATAAGCGGCCAGCAGGCTCTACTAATAACCTTCTTGTAGCAAGGTCAAATCCAAAAAGGATAGAACTGTCTCATGCTATCGTTACCATAACAGAGATCGCCAAAGGGAAGACAACTGCAGCGCGCACAATTACCAGGCGTCATGCGCGAACTTTAATTAGCGCGCGTACACGGACGTGGTTCGCGTCTTGGCGACGCTACAAGCACTTTAGACGTTTTTGACTAAAGAAAAGTCAACTTTTATTAATTTGTTTGCAGCAACTATACCATTTTTGTAGGAAGACCTGAAGAACATGTAAGATTAGTTCTTTTTTTTGGAGTCTTAGTCAAAGCGCAACAGAACTGGCCAACATTTTTGCTGTCTGTTTGCAATATTATCTGTTTCTGTAACTCAGTTTACATGTTAGCCTATCTTATTATGAACGTTAACTCATACTAATTCTTTAAAACCAATTCTCCCTATTCTTACGCGTTGTATTGCATTCTTCACAGATTAGCTGTTCTAATATTGCTTATTCGTTTTTCTTAAATAGTCTTGACCATTTGACAATTTTTACATGTATATTTCAATAGTAATTACTAGGGCAAGTTTTTACAACTTTTGCAACTTTTTTTACAGCTTCCACAGCTTGCTAAATACTCAGACCTAATGTAGTACAATGTTTTAAGCTGTTTTTAGGAATTTTAGATTGCAACTTTTTGTAACTTTTTTAAATGTAACTTTTCACAACAAAATGTAAGTGTGATTTAAAATACTTCTATAAAACTATTTTAGTACAGTTCTATTCTTTTTGATTTGCATAACAACGAGCTATGTGATGGATTACCTGCGTCTCAATGTTATCTATGATGCAACAGTTGGGTTACAAGCTAGAAGTTCTACAACCCTAGCCAAGTACGACAGTGCCCGAACTCAATTAGAAGTCAAAGTATGACTTGACTTTTGGCCAAGCCCGCACAAACGGAAATAGGTTGTGTCTAGTATTTTGAGGTCAAGTTTTGTTGAGATAGCTTAGTTAGTTAAACTGTGTGCTTGTAAAAGTGCATTAATTATTTTGCAAGTAAGAAACGATAACCTTGATATGATTAATATGACAGTCCATAGAATAGAGCAGTCAGTAAAATCGACCTTAGGCTACCAGTACCTTTAAATAAAGTTGCTCTGCAAGTTGTTGGTAATATACAGAGAATAAGTTTTTGATATTTAGATATAATATATATTGCTTAAAAGAACTAGTGTTGTATCAATATCATGTAATAGAATTTGTAAAAATTTGTACAAGAATCCAAAAAAAAAGTGCAATGGTCACTTTTCAAGGTGTGAGCCTATGAAGTACACTACCCTATGGAACTCATGGCCACTGTTCATGGAGAACTGTTCTGTACACTATGCTCTACAATTGTTTTGCATGACAGGAAATTTTCAGTCGACAAACATTGTCAGAGTACAAAGCATCACAAAGCCTTGTTGTCAACATCGCAGCAATGACAGCAGCCGCTAAGCATACCAACAGCTAGTTTCGACTGGAATGATTACGTTGAAACAGTGACAGCTGCTTTCCTTTCAGCAGATATTCCCCTGTACAAACTTAACAATTCTGGCCTGCAGGCCCTTTTTAAATATGTTGGTCAAAAAGCTCCATCCAAGTCAGCATGCCAAAAACAAATTAATAATATGGGGAATGTGAAGTTAATCAAATTTGCAATATTTTCTCAGATAAGGTTATTTTCATGGCCATTGATGAAGCTGATATTTTAGGGTCCAAATATGTAAACACCCTAGTCGGAGACGTGGAACAGCCAGAAACAACTTAATTGTTGCATTGCAAGATTCTTGATGCTTCACCAAATCAACAAACTGTTGTACATGCCGTAGATCAGGGCTTCTCAAACTTTTTTGTTCTACAACCCCATTTTAAAAAATAAATTTTTGTGCGACCCCTATATGTGTAGGCTAATTTTACGTTAATTTTTCCTGTGGGAAACCACGCGTGTGCAGGAAAAATCGTGTACAGCATCAGTGGTGGATATTCCAATTTAGGGGCCCGAGGCAAGAATTTTCAAAAAATCTATGTTATCTGAGAAAAAAAGAGGTCTGATCTGGGCTTGCATATTTTCTCTCAAAATCAGAGTGTTCTCTAAAAAAAAAAGGTCTTCATTTCCATTTGCTCTCAGTTTTCCCTATTTTCGTCCCAAAATCAGGGTGTTCTCTAAAAAAAAGGTCTTCACTTCCATTCGCTCTCAGTTTTCCCTATTTTCATCCCAAAATCAGGGTGTTCTGTAAAAAGAAAAAAAAGGTCTTCACTTCGAATCGATCTCCTTTTTTCGTATTTTTCTCACAAAATCATGGTGATCTCTAAAAAAAAGGTCTTCATTCAGAAACGAACTGTGATTTATCTATTTTCGTCACCAACTTCAGGTGTCCTCTCAAAATGCCAATTTCTTTCGCGACCCGAAAATTATTTTAGGCGACCCCATTTGGGGTCGCGATCCATAGTTTGAGAAACCCTGCCGTAAATGATGCAGTTCTCACCCTTCAAACAGACAGAGTCAATTTTGTTTTATTGCTCACAGATGCTGCCAGGTGCATGACAGCAGAAGGTCGTGTGGTTGTACAAACATATCCGAGGCTCTTTCACATTATCAGCATGGATCATGGTTTGCATAATGCAGCTGAACGAATCCATGCTAACTATGAGGATGTTGAGAAGCTAATTGCTGCAGTAAAAGCTTCAATGGTGAAAAATAAAGATTGAAGAGCAAAATTTTCAACAATCAACAGTCCCTGCAACCCGTAGTCACCAGATGGGGAAGTTGGTTGAAGGCAGCAGAATACTATTTCACAAACTTGTAGAAAGTTTGTGAGATTGTTAATGCTTTCAAAGGTACAGGAAAGTTAGTGGTAAAAGCAAAGGAAGCAGTCGTGGCTGAAAGCCTTCCTAGAAGCCTAAGAGAAATTTATCAATGTTATGCTAAACTTGTTGATGAAATACAAAGAGCAGAGAGCACAAACTATACTGTTGCTCAAGCCTATGAAAGTGGTAACACATTTAAGTTTGGCAGCAATCTAGCTAAAATAAAATTGTATTTGGCTCACTGATTCGAACTGAATAGTGACCTGAAAGCAATTGTAGAAATGACCCGGCCAAACATCAATCCAGAACTGTATGCAAAATTGTTAAATTGCCAAACAACTTTATGTACTGTGGAGTGAAGTTCTAGCATGCTAGGAAAAACTATTGGCAAAAGATTGCCATTTCTCCCCAAATAATGTTTGCAAATATTTAGCATTATATATACGTAAATAAATCGCTTGAATAAATCATTGTCTTTTAAAATGCTTGTGCATAAATGCAACTTTTTGCAACTTTCATTAAAAATAAATGCAATTTTTTCAATTTTTTAGCGCAACAAAAACTTGCCTTAGTAATTACCGTAAAACTCAAAATTGATAAATTTAAAAAATTAAAACTGCGGAGGCAGTGTCCATTTTACCATCTCTCGTAATTTTGCATTCATTCTGCTCTTCTAAATATGCAAAACTATTTAGCTTAAGTGAGCTACCCTATAAAAATATCAATTTTGAGTTTTACTTTCCTGATGAGATTCAACATTTTACTTTCCTGATGAGATTCAACATTTTCTATTAACATTACAAGTCCTTTGAAAATACTTTTGCTTCAATGCAAAAATTGGATTGAAGTATGCTGAAATAAGGTAGTTTTGTGAAGACTTAAAATACTGTACGTTATTGAATTAGCGACGACAATATGGCCGGCAAAAGTTTTGGCATGGTTGGCTAACAATCAAATTTTCCAAATATTCAGGTAAAGTTAAAAGACAATAACTGGGGTGTTGCACTTTACCCAGGTAGCTCACTTTGTGCACCTTTTCCTCACTTTAAATTAATAAGATAATGAAATAATGACACACGAATAAAACAATAACGTTTAAGCAAATGCTATCTATTAATAAACTCCGCTTTTCTTTATACCAGGTATATTATTAAAATCTTTATTCATGATCTTCTGGTAAAATCTGAGTAAAAACAATAATAAAAACTCAACGTTTCGGTGTACTATGATTTAGTAAACCTTCATCAGGAGATTAAATGAAATACAAATATTATCCGTAATAAAACCAGAGTGGTGCAAAAAATAATAATAATAAAAGTACATTTGTGATCTAAAACGACATCTAACGGATTTAAAACTTCAAAAACCTTTATGGTTTAGAGATTTTACAAAATTTTCGTAAGCTTATGTCTCAAGGAAAAAGATGATGATGATGATGATGATGATATTTTATTCACGCTTAGTAACAATATTTAAGTATATGCAATGTACATTAAGCAAAGCATGAAAAGGAAACGCGACACAACGACGAACGTTAAACATGCAGAAAGTAGAGAGAGGGGGTACGAAAGAGAAAAAATAAGAAGCACGGCCGCGTTACCTAATTCAAACTAAATATTATTATTTAAAAAGACAAAAAAGACACAAAAAAATGACAAGCCAAAAAAAAAATGACAAAATAAAAAAAAATAAATAAATAAAAAAAATAAAAATAAAATAAAATGTGCAGTGCAGGAACGGTTATGTAAATCATTGGGAGGCACAACCGCCCTATATAGCTAACTATAAATTTAGCTCAACTGAGCATGGTGAGTAAAGAAAACCTCCCGAAAAGAAACCTCACCAGGTCCGGAAACCTTTTCTGGATGCACTGCAAATACAAACATAAAAAAAAACAAAATATACTTATATATATATACATTATGAAGAGAGAATAAAGAAGTATAAAGTTTAGAAAAGAATAGAACATGCCAACTGTTTAAATTGATTTGAATAATCAGTTAAAAAAAAAAATAATAATAATAAGGTTGATTGTCCATTCAACGGTTTGAATTTGTTATATCAATTGATTCCAATTTTCTTACGTAGCATACACTCTTTCTTGATAGAGATTGAAAATGTTTTGAAGATTGTAGCCTGATTGAGAATTGATAAAAGAACCAATGTTGATGATTGTTCTTTAGAAAGACATGTGCTTGAATTTCCTGAATTCATTTTTATCTGAAATAAAAATGCTTTCCCGCAGTAAGTAGCTCACTGAAATCATTAAATTTAGATCTTATTGAATATTTAATTATACACTAATTCTAGTTTACAGATGTATAAAAGCAATACCTTCATGCACTGTCAAGTTATGGCGCCGAAAAGACAAAGCGCCATTAAGACGTGGTTATAGTTTTATAACTTAATTTGTAAAATCTTTTATTGATCCTTATTTATATTGATTCATTGAGTAGGAATTTTTTAAGATTGTTTCTGAAACATTTGAAAGTCTGGTTGCTAGTTTTTAAATTGGCTGGGAGAGAATTCCAAATGAAAGGGCCTTGATAAGAAAAAGATTGTTTTGCAACAGTTGTTTTACAATGATGTGTTATGTATTGAGCTTTGTTTCTTGTATTGTATTTGCATGGATTTAAATGCAAATTACAACTAAAAGCAGGAGATTTGTTTCCACCTTGTATTAGTTTGAACATAAGGGACGCCGTTTCCAATTTATATAATTGATTTATTTTTAAAATGTTGCATTGTTTCATAATGTCATTTATGTTGGAACAATAGGGCAATTCCAATATCATTCTCAAGAATTTGTTACAAATTTGCTGAAGCTTTGTAATTAGAGTTGAATTACCAAAACACCAGTTTGAAATGCAATATTGGAGGTGACTGTTAATTAGAGAATGATACAGAAGGAGTAGTGAATCCTTGTTTACAAGTGATTTTATTTTGCACACTACACCATAACAGCTTCTTAGCTTTGAAATCAAGTATTTCATGTGTAGACTCCAGGAAAGATTATTGTGAATGAATACACCCAGAAATTTTAAAGAATTTACCTTATCAATTTGTCTATTTCTTATTGATAAAGAATGTTTACCTCCAACATTTGAGTTTGGAGTATTAAAAAGCATAAATTTAGTTTTTTCAATATTTATTGACAATTCGTTAGAAACCAGCCACCGATCAATTAATTCCATCTCTGATTGCATGAATTGGAACAGAGTTGATGTATTTTTATGGCTAGTCCAAACAGTTGTATCGTCAGCAAACATAACGGCTTTGCTTTTAGTAAAGCAATTGTTAAAATCATTCACATATATAAGAAACAGGAGTGGGCCTAAAATAGACCCTTGCGGAAAACCCATGGTTGATGAATTGATTGTGAATGATAAAACACCAGAACACACAACTTGTTGTTTTCTGTTGAGTAAATAGTTCTTGAACCAGGTATATGCTAGTCCTCTTATTCCATAGTGGTCGAGTTTTTTTAGTAGTATTTCAATGCTAATTGTATCAAATGCTTTTGATAAATCCAGGAAAATAGCAAGGCTTTTTTCGTTTTTGTTGAATGAATTGGTGATGCTATTTATGAGAAGCGAAATAGCTTGGGAAGTAGAACATTTTTTTCTGAAACCAAATTGATTTTTGAAAAAAAATTATGTCTGAAAAGGATTGCAAAGCACAGAGGTCATCTGTTTTATTGTTGTATTAGAGAAGATATTTTACCCAATAGTTTACAATTTGAATCTCCTATTCATACAGCTGCTGGAAAAAAGTTAGCAAGAAAATTTGGCTTTAATTTTTTAAAACTACGTATTAATGAGTCTCATCATTGGATTAGAACCTATAGAAAAAGAGATGAAGCTATCTTACAACGTTTTTTAAAATTTATGTCAGATTCAAGGTTAACTGCGATTAAACTAAGAATAGAATCGATGGAACAAAATATTTACTTTAAATTATTACACGTTATAGACAAAAGTTAAAGAAACAAGTTAAGAAAATTGATACATCAACAAGAACAAAGAAAGATAAATGGGTCATTAATCTTTCAAAACGCACGCGGACAGAAGTTGAGAGCAAAGTTTTGGCGCGTGGTTTAAATTTTGCAGTGTCATTAAACGTCATACCAAAACAACAGATTCTTGTTGAGATAGAAAATGGAATACAAAAACTACCAGAGCATTCAGCCAACCTTATTCGCAATCAAGTTGTTAGTGTTTTGAATAATAAAAGAAAATTAAAAAATAATTTAACTAACACGAAAAGAAGGCGTTCATCGATTTATCGAAAAATAATGAAATTTTTATTTGCAAAGCTGACAAAGGTAATTGTACTGTAATTCTGAAACGAACTGATTATTACGAAAAATTGTTACTACTGTACTATTAAAAGATGAAACAACATACAAAGCAATAAAATAAGATCAAATTAAGTCCATAGAAAGACGTTTGAATGCACTTATTTTCAACTTACTAAAATGTGATCGTATTACTAAACAACAATATCATTTTTTACGAAGTTGTGATTTATGTGCACCACGTTTATATGGTTTACCAAAAGTTTATAAAAAAGATTTTCCCATAAGACCAATTGTTTCTTTTATTAACTCACCATTATATAACTTATCCAAATATTTATCTAAACTATTAACACCGCTAGTTGGCAAGACTAAATTCACCGTTAAAAATTCGTACCAGTTTGCTGATTTATTAAAAAATGTTAGTTTTGAAAGTAATGAATGTATGGTTTCTTTCGATGTAGTGTCATTGTTTACCAAAATTCCTATTAATCTTGCAAAAGATGTTGCATGTGAACAATTAACAAACGATGCTACACTTAGTGAACGTACTGAAATGACAATTAATGACATTGAAATTGCTTTAAACTTTTGTTTAAACAACATGTATTTTATATTTCAAGGAAAATTTTACCAACAAATATTTGGTGTTCCAATGGGCTCCCCCATTTCCGTTACTATTGCAAATTTGGTTATGGAGCATATTGAGATAAAAGCGATAAATTCTTTTTTCTCCCCTCCAAAATTATGGTCGAGATTTGTAGATGATATATTTGTCATAATAAAATCAGATATCGTAAAAAAATTTTTTGGTCATATAAACTAACATTAGAGCAAGCATCAAATTTACCATCAAATATGAGAAAGAAGACACATTACCATTTCTAGATATACTGGTCATGAAGAAGAAAGGTGGAATATTAGCAACCAAAATATATAGAAAAGAAACCCACACTAACCGTTATTTGAATTACGAATCTTGTCATTCACGGCAACAAAAACAAGGTATTATTATTAGTTTATTAAACAGAACAGCTAAACTAATTACAGATTCGAAAGATTTTAAAGAAAAAAAAATGCTACGACGTACGTTGGAAGACAACAACTACCCAAACTGGCTTATAAAAAAACATTTAATCGATTCCAATTCAGCAAAATTGAGAAACAAGGAAAAAGCAAACACTACAAAGGAATAGTAACCCTACCTTATTTTCAAGATGTAACTGAAATTTTAAATTGTATAATTACAAAACAAAATATTAGAGTATATACAAAATAATCAAGCAAATTTTACCCAACTTAAAAGATTAAATTGAATCAAAGCAACAGTCAGGAGTAATTTATGAAATTCCGTGTTTACATTATGCTGGCATTTATATAGGTGAAACTGGTAGGACATTTCGTACAAGATGTAAAGAACACGTGCTTGATGTGAATCCAAAAAATTTAGCACGATTAGAAAATAATGATATAAACAACAAATCTGCTCTGGTGAAACATGTATATTCGGAAAATCATCATATGGATTGGAATAATTCGAAAATTTTGGCAAAAGAAACAGATTATGTAAGAAGAAGATTTTTGGAGCTCTTTTTTATTCATTCTAATAATGATGCTTTCAATGATAAAACCAATTATTTTTATCCAACTGCTTATCATAATTTAAAATTTTAAATCCTTTAGATGTCGTTTTAGATCACAAATGTACTTTTATTACATATTTTTTTCTTTTTTTGCATCACTGTGGTTTTATTACGGATGACATTTGTATTTTATTTAATCTCCTGATGAAGGTTTACTGAATTATAGTACACCGAAACGTTGAGTTTTTATTATTGTTTTTACTTTTTAATAAAGAATTAACAGCAGTTTAACTCAGATTTTACCAGAAGATCATGAATAAAGATTTTTATTAATAAACTCATTATTGCAGATGACAGTTAATTGCAATTTTTTTTAGAAAAAAACAAAAAGTAATTTACATTATAAGCAAGTGTCATTACACCATAAACATTTAAGCACATTAAAAATCTAATCACAAGATATTAACAATTGCTTTGATTGAAAGTTTGGCTTTACTTTGAATATCTAAATTTTTATGAAATATTTAAACAAAATTACTTTTAAGGAATCTTTTAAAGATAAAAAGTATATTAACAATTTCTTTGATAAATCTTGATTACTGTTTGAGATTTTAACAGCAATGTTTTTCGCAAAAAGAATTCATCTATTGAATGATCGTGAAATGTTGATAAAAAGTTTGAAGATTTGATAGATAGATTGTTAAAAAAACAATAATTTATTTGTTATGTTTTTTTACAAATTCTTCATATGCATACTTCTGAAAATTATCAGTGCTTTTATGATTGGGCCCAAAATACAAAACACTGTCATCTGCAAAAAATGTCACTCTGAAATCATAAATGTACACTAAGAAAAGCAATAGCTCAAGAAAACTAAATTGTGGCACTCGTGCTTCAATATTTTGGAAACCCGAATTGAATGAAACGTTAACAATATCTTGCTTTGTACTGTACTGGATAAATATGATCTAAAAAGTTTTAATAGTAATTTCATCTTTCTTCAAGAAAGAATTCAACCAACGCGAAAAAGTAAAATAAATTCTTCCACACCTAATTGTGATTCGGCTATTGGCACTCATCTTCTGAAACATCCAAATTGGCCCTTCACTACAATGATAATCAATTTTTAATTCTATCCAAAGCCAGATCTGAATTTCATCTTGCTGTATTAGAATCCATCCACATAACCTCAAGCAAACCTGCATTGTGCCGTCAAAAAGAGTTCGTTTATAGGCTTAAATTATCAACATAATTATATTGGTTTTATTTTATTCTTTTTCAGGCTTCAAATTACAACTATAATTTTGCCAAGTTAAACATCCAAATTCCGTCCAATAAAAATTGTTCCATTTCTAACTCGACGAAACGACAAAATTTTTCATTTTTCGACCGCTTGGTGGCTGATGCTTCTAATCAACTGCGCTTCAGTATAATTTCTTACTCGGCGAAACGACAATCTTATTCAATATAATTTCGACATTTCAGTTCTTTACTCATTGTAGCGATTTCTCCTGATGAGAGCTACACGAAAACGTTTGAGTTTTCTTAAACAGCCTTTTTCAAGGCTACCCCCTCTCTTTATAAAAGAGTTTTGTCTATATAGATGGCCACGTCTATAGCGACATTTCAGGCTATTTTAAAATTTTGTGCCACAAAAAATCTTTTTAAGTATGCAATTCAGTTGATAAAAATAACATTAAAAGAACAAAAAACAAAAAAAATGTGATCAATGCGATAAAAAAAAAAAAACAACCGGTGTAAGCAACAACTTTTTAAAAAATAAAATTTTAATTCAAACTAAAAACAAACTGTTTTTTACTAGCAGAAAGTCTGACATAGACATTAGTTTACTTTTACCATTAAATAAACCCGGTTCGGTTTTCTTGACAAGTGACATGAATCTTACGAATTTATTACTTACGAATCTTACGTCTCCAGACCAATTTTCAGGGTCTCGGTCTCGGCCTTTTGCTGGCGGTCTCGGTCTTGGTCTCGTAATAACCTGGTCTTGGTCTCGTACTTTTTAAATTGGTCTCGAGAACGGACATTTTTTGATATTTTTGTTATTTGATGTAGCTATGATGATTCACTGCTTTCTTCACCATAAACAATTCCCCTTGCAAAATGAAACTGAAAGCCTTTTATTGCCTTGTAAAATTTTTGAATAAACATAATCAATAAATGGTTTAGTTCAGTGATTCTTAACCGGGGAGGCACGCCTCCCCTGGGGTGCGTACGTAAATTTTCAAGTTAACATGTTTTACAACACTTTCTTTATTAATTTTGATAATCAAAAAGACAGGAAACTTGACCTCAGCAAGAATCAAATTGAACAATAAAATCCAGCAAGCTTTTTTTGATTGGATTTTGCTCTCGCAAACGGTAACTGTGAATCCCAATTAAAGCACAAATAAAAACTCATTTATCTGATTTAAAAAAAATTTTTAATCAAATAAAATTCTCCTATAGATGAGAAGCAAGAAACATATTATAGTGCGAAATAGGCAACATTTTTGATAAAGCACAAGAAAAGTTTTTCGAGTTAAAATTTAACTCAGCAGCCAAGGACAAATTTAAAGTGATGGACCTTGAGGCGTTTTGGGCCAAATACCTTCCAGTTAAACATCTTATTTTTGTGAGTCCCCAACAATTTCCTGTGAGTCAGCAGGATAAAAATAAAGATACATAATAATATCAAGAATAAATAAATAATTTTAATTGTTTTTTTAAGTGAATATTGAAAGTGGCTCCTTTTTTTTGTTGCTTCAAGGTTTCCTTTTGTAAAAAACATTACGAATTATAGTGATCGTGTTTTCGGCTCTCAACCGCCCCCATAACAAATTTCTGCAAACGCCATTGTATGAATCTAATTGCTTAAAACAAATTACCAAAGTGCTAATACGACGAAGTAGAAAAGAAGAAAAATAACTAAAAATTACTTTGATTAACCTACCCAAAGATGGACAAAATAAATAGGGGTAATACAAAAAAAACTAGCGAATTGTTAGGCAGCTTTTACTGGTTTGAATAATTTGTCCTTATTTCTAATCTTTTTTAGGAGATAAATTAGACTAATTCTATACTATATAAATCAAACATAGCCAGCAAATCCAACAAATACAACGCACCAACACAGATAACCAAGCTAATCAAATATTTGAATGAAGTTTTGGTTCTAGGTGTATTTTATTGCAGTAAGTTCCACTACGACACAGTTCACCGCGGCAAATTTCACCGCTGTAGTTTATATTTTATCACTGTATATTCTACCACGATATCACACCATGTTGATTATTCATTTTATTTGTAGATTGTTGTTGATTTATCACGCTGTAAGCTGCCAAGGCAAAGTACAGTAGTTGACAAGCACATTTATTTCCCTAATTCTACTAACCCTAACTCCTAATTCTAACTGTAACCTTAACACCTAACCCTAACTCTAACCCTAACCCTCTAAACCTAAATTTACGGCACTTTCCCCTGCTTGGTGGTCTTGACAAGCAGTTCTAAATTACAATAATATTTTTACTAAATTACTAGCGGACAGCAATATCTTGGCATCTCCGGAAGCAGGTCGGGGTAATTGCTTACCCTATGTATAGCGCCTCCGTCGCTTTCCTGCGAGTCAGGAGGATGAATATAGAGATAAAAATAAAAATAAAAAAATAACATATTTGGAATTGAATAAAAATGAGCGTAAAAGTAATACATCTTTTGAGCTTTTTGGAAATTTAAAATAAAATTTCTATCTTAATAAACGTAATAGAAACGATTTTTTTCGAAATTAAATTTCAATTGTTACCATTTATTCGTAAATGCGATACAGAAACAAAATGAGCTAAGCTTAAACACAAATCTTCTTCAGTACTGAGTTATAGGTTCCATTTTTTTTGTCAATTCTCTTACTGTCTCTAAGCCTACTATGAACGATTTGTTTTCTTATAGCAATAAAAGCGATAACAAGTAAAATGAAAATTATAAATCAATTTTGGAGTAAAGTGATTGTAACGTGGTAGTAATTTAAATAAGAAACATAGCGCCAACACTACAAAATTATTTTAGGTTATATAGCTGCGGTTGGCCAGACCGGACCCACATAGTTGCAAATAATTCTTTTATTTAAAAGCCGACGTTTTAAGTTGTAATTTTACTCAATATCAAAGCAAATAAAATAATGTAGTTTTTTTAAAGCAAAATTTGCAAGTTTAAAACATTATTAGGTCACACGAAAAGAAAAATACAAAGAAATAATTACCTCTTAAATTATTGAAAATACTTTTGTGTTTATTTATTGTTTAAAAATGGTCTAGGCTTCTTATTGAAATAAATCAACTTATTTTAAATTTAGGAAGAGAGGTGATTTTTAAAATCCACTTAAAAATTATAGCAAGCAAAATTAAACATTTCATTTAGTTTGTAAAATTTTTTTTATTAAAAAGCTGAACGTTTTCGACTATCATCAGTCCTTATCAAAGCATCTAAAATTGTTTAAAATCATCTAAAAATTTTTTAACCATAAACGACAATTACAATCAATTAAAATATATAAAAAACAACAATTTTCTCAAGTTTATGCTGTCACTGTTATTACTAATTCAGTTTATAGGCAAAGACAATTACACAAAACAACGTCAGAATTCACAGAAAAAAAGGAGAAAAAAAGAGAAAAAAATAATAATAATGCAAATCACATGACTAAATTAGAAGAGTTGTAGTAAAAAAGACGAGCCATTTTCATACAGTTGTTTATTTAATTTAGGTTGATGTTTTTTAATTATTAACGCTTCGTGAATTTTACAGTCGTAATCTGATGAACATTTCTTTATAACACTAAAACGATGTATTAAGCTATCCATATCTTTTTTATTACACAAATTGCATTCAATAATATGATCTTTTATTTTGCTTTTGACCGAAGAGCCTAAATTTAAATGTTCCTTTGCTCTTGTTATCACATGACGTGTTGACTTACCGATGTAAGTCAGACCCGCATCACACGGGCACGAAAAGCGATAAACAACATTTGATAACAAAAGCGCAGGTGTGTTAGATTAATAATTAAAAAACATCAACCTAAATTAAATAAACAACTGTATGAAAATGGCTCGTCTTTTTTACTACAACTCTTCTAATTTAGTCATGTGATTTGCATTATTATTATATTTTTCTCTTTTTTTCTCCTTTTTTTCTGTGAATTCTGACGTTGTTTTGTGTAATTGTCTTTGCCTATAAACTGAATTAGTAATAACAGTGACAGCATAAACTTGAGAAAACTGTTGTTTTTTATATATTTTAATTGATTGTAATTGTCGTTTATGGTTAAAAAATTTTTAGATGATTTTAAACAATTTTAGATGCTTTGATAAGGACTGATGATAGTCGAAAACGTTCAGCTTTTTAATAAAAAAAATTTTACAAACTAAATGAAATGTTTAATTTTGCTTGCTATATTTTAAATTTTTTTGAAACAATTTTGTTTGTCAGTTGTGAGAGACAATGACCTGAACTGGTGACGCAAACTTAAATTGACCTAACAGTTTATCGAAGCTGCATAAAGAGGACAGACATATGCAGTGATGGCTTTGGTAGGGAGCGAACGGAAGCCGCCGCAACACCCCCCGTAAGATTTCTAAAACCCCCGTAAAACTGCCCTTCCGCTAAGCAAAATATTGCTCTATTTCTTTATAGTAGCACCATGACGGTGGTCCTCCTATCTGCACCAGAGATGAACGGAGTCATACTTTTAAGGGTCCAAGTTCAATCCGACTATATTGATTTTAACTCCTACTTCGATTCGACTACCAAGAATTTTCTCTGACCCATGGTCCATGACTCAGTTTTTTTCTAAAATAATTAAACAAGGGCTATGTTATATGAATAACTATTATCATAATAATTTTTTACAATAATTGAAAAGTTGAGAACTTTTTTTTGTCTTTAATTTAAATCTATACGTTTTCAATAAGTTTACCTCTTGAAATGCCCAAAACTAGCATAGTTTTGATAAAAAAACAAAAACTCCAAATTTTTTTCTTCTTCATTTTAGCCAATGACCCGCTTAACTGTATACTCGATTAAATTGTCATTTTTTGACCAATCTTTAAAAAAGATTTGCCATGTTCACTATAAGGAGTAAGGTAATTGAAGCCATTTTTTTAAAAATTTTATCGAATAAGATATAAAAATCAAATTCTTAAAAAAATTAAAACAATTATAAAAGATTTTAGAATATTTTCTACAAAAGCAAATTTAATTGTTTTTTCATTTTTGCTTTGATTAATACAAAATGCTGATATTTATTATCTTATTATTATAAAAAAGTTGCAAGTTTGTTAAATTTATCATGACACCTAATTTCAAATAAGAGAGCCAATACTTGGGGCTTGATTTTTCTAGTAAGTTTGTTTAAACTTTAAATTTTATTTTGTTTGTTATTTTCTATTGTCAATTTTCAAGGAATTAAAAATGAAGTAGAGCTATTGATGGTAAAAATTACAGAAGTAAAATTAAATTTTTGCATAAATTTCAGAAACAACACATTAATGTGATAATTATATTTTCGTTTCAGGCGGAGATGTGCACGCGAAATTTAAAGCTTAATTTGTTAAAAGTTGTGCAAGTTGCATTCCACTTTCTTTTTTTTACAGGGTTGCACACTTTGCCATGTGCTCCCAGATACAAAAAGATTACTTGCATGTTATTGCGCAATCGCAACTTTCACAATTGCGCATTTTGTGCGAGTGCCCACGTCCAGTTTAGGGAAATGAGACTTTTTTAAAAAATTGCTATTTGACATACACTAGATTTTTGCACATAGCCAGTACTAGGCCTATTGGTATGGGCTTGCTTCAAATAGCTTTCGCCTGTTAAGCTCAATTGGTGTTGGTCGATTCCATTTCTTCATGTACCAATAGGGTCTCGCTCCTTTACTCGATTGCGAGTGCGGCACCACTAAACAAACCGCAGACTATGTCCTAACCTCGTTCCTCACACATCGGATAGTAGAGCAACCGGGCAGTAAAAGTAGAACCTCTCGGCCCCAGTCCTGTTTGTATCCAATGTGGAGTGCATGCAATTAAACCAAACGACGATGACGACCAACAATATACTTTTAAGTTGTCAGGAATATGGATAACATCGAAGAAATGCGTCTTCTATTTCATTAATTTATTAGTTAATTTTAAAGATCTCTCTTCCAAAGATAAGTTTTAATATTGCCTTGTCTAGTTTGTTCTATGTTTCAAAACGCCTGTGATTGCCTAAAGATTGTCATGCACCAATGTCATAAACCCACTGAAAAAATTTTGTCATTTAAAGTGTTTTTTTCCTGTCTTATTTTGATGTATCACAGGGATATACAGTATTTTCAAAATACGTACGAGACCGTTTTTATAAATAACAAAACAATATATTTAAAAAAATTCTCAATACATTTTACTTCTTTTCAAATAAATGTATCCAAGAAAATGGCGTGCAAAATAACCGAAAACAGAATAACAGAAAATCCTTTTTTTGAAATGCTAAAGTGGGCTAACTTTTTATCTCCAGGACAGATTTAGATATTGATTTTGTCTGAGAGCCACACTAAAGTGTAATTAAGCCAAAATAAAAATCTAAAATAGTCAAACAAGAGCTTTTATATTTTAAGTGACCAATAAAATGTAAACTTCATATATTGCATAAAATTTGACAAAACCTTTATCACAATTATTTATTTGAAAAATAATAGTCTAATGTCCCTATTTTAGAGGTTTAAAATTTTGCACGTTATGTGTCTGTGCTCGTTACACACGCATTCCTGTGTGCACGTTTCGCATTTGTTTTAACTTGATTTTTTATGCCGTTTTTGCAATCTTTTCAATTGCAATATTTGCTTTAAGCCATAGCCTGCCGTAGTTTGCCGCTCCTGTTTTTATATAAGATTATCGAAAATTTTCGGGAGATCGTTTATTTACTGCAGTTATGACAAATTGAGTTTTTTCGAAAAGAAAAAACTTTTATTTAAAAAAATGATCCAAAGTCAATTATATACTTTTTTCAGAAAGCGCCCGCTTAGCGTTGAAATCCAAAAAAACTCTGCGATTTTTACATTCATTGTTATCATCACAGCCGTTGCTTTGGCGGCGTTATCAATGTCAAAGGTAAAGTATAGCTTCTTTATAGAAATTTACGTTATGCTCTGGTAAATTACTTTTTGTGAATAAATTTAAATTTGATAAAAATTTGATTATGTAGATTTATTCAATGGAAAATCATTTTTGTCAAATCAATTCAATAAAAAGTTTCTTCACCAAGCAAATCGAACAACTAAAAGAAAAGTTGAACTTGACACAGAGTCTCCTAATAAACAAAGGCAATGATCTCCAAAATCAATTTACTTTGCATAGAAATCAGTCCGACCAACGAATTTAAAAACTCGAGAAAAAGTTCAAGCATTTCAATTATTTTTCCAGGGAAGGTTTAGATTAATTTTTCAGAATAGTTTTTTTTTATATACATGATTTTCACCAAGCTTTGTATTATTTTCGAAAAATTAATAAAGTTGATTTTTGCAATTAAAATTAATAGTTGTTGTTACGAATCAGATCAATGTAAACCCAGATGGCATTAATTTGAAAACAGATGCTATTTCTTCAAATGGCATTGAGTTTGAATTGGTCACAAGCGGAACAGTATTGCGTCAATAAAGGAGGGCATCTAGCGAGTGTTCGTAACAAGAAAGAAAACGATTTTATTAAACGTTACTATTGTCTTATTTATAACAATGCAACTGTAGATTTTTCAAATACTATCGCTAAATCTTTACCAAGTACAATTCAGTAAAAGTTTTACAAAGTACATTTCAAATTAAAAAGTTTTTAAAAGAATATGTTAAAATTCAAGTTTGGCTTAAAATCAGTTTTGTACACTGTTTGACTTTTATGCAAAAGATTTCGAAAATAATATTTTGTTTAATAAACTATCATATTCAGTTTTCACAATCACTGCTAATGGGATAGATGTACTTGGTGTAGGGATACTTGTTTCTCCACATCGAGTTTGAACTCACTAAGAAGAAGTCGCAGATTCCCATGTTCGTTAATTTTAAGTCTCTTCCTTTGCTTGGACAGAAGCAAGGCAACTGCGCTGAAGCCCCGTTCTACTAAATATGATGTTGGAAAAACAATAAAATTAATCTTTACCTTGTTTCACAGTACTGGATAGAAATCGGAGATTTTTTTAGTAACTAAAAATGTTGATATAATTTCTTGAATATTGGCCGTAGCTCTATTTTGTTTTGGGGTGAAACTATTTCTTCCTTTGCCTCTCCTGTTTCCTCACACCTGGCATCTAAGAATGGGTTTATTACCCAGTCTGATAGGGGAGACCGGGGCACGTAGTAACACTTTTTTTCTTTTTGCTATTTCTCTCATAATAAGTTATTTTTTCAAAATTCTAGTTTAATATAAAAAATTTAGCTCACTGTTTAACTAATATAAAAAAATAAATAAAGAATTTTCAATGCTAAGTTGTTAAAACTACGATTTAAATATTTAAAATCATCGTAACAATGTGCCTTGTCAAAGGGGTAAGTCATAACACTAGTTGGCATAAGTTGAAACAGCAACAAAATCATTAATAAATGTTTAAATTTAAATGTAGTTTAAAGAAAACACAATATGAAAAAGTAAACACAATGAAATTACACAAGCCTAGTCATAGGCATGAGTATCAAACACAAAAAATGAGGTATTTGGCTATTGCCTAAAAAAGTTAAAACAGTTATTTTCACTGCTGGATTAGCCCAATCATAAATTTTAGAATGACATATGTGACAAAAATATGCGTTGAAACCTTGCACACAAGCTAAATGTGACCATTTTAGGTAACCATAGTATTGTACCACTTACTCTTCATCAGGAAAACTGTTAAAATAGGGCTCAAGAAATGTGATGCAAAACTATTTTTTTGCTTTTAGTGTTTTTTCAAAAATTGGTTTTTCTTTGTTTGGAGCTGTAACAGATTGTCCTTTTCTGCTGTGTCTGTTAGCATGGCACACTTTTTAGATCTTTTCTTGTTTTGCACCAAGGATTTACCTTTAAGTTTTTTTAGCACTCTGTAGAGTTTAACATGGCAAACACCATTGTTTTGCTACTCCCTTTATTGATCTCTTTGAAATTATAACAACTTCGGCAACAGCTCTTATGTTGTCTTGTAATGATAAGCTAGTGTTCCTGTTGGTCTTCCTTTTGTAATTCCTCGTATTATTCACAAATGTTGTTGTCGAAGTTACTTTTAATGTAAGCCAGTTAAATCCAAGCACAAAAATACGCGTTACTACTTGCCCCATCGGCCTATGTTACAATTGACCCCACCACATACTTAGTCAAAATTTTGTTAATATCTCAAAGAGTTAAGTTTTAAGTGCTAAATCTTGCTAGGCATTATTTAGCCTATTGTTTTTTGTTTGACTGATATAAAACATTTCAATAAAACCGCACCAGCTATCATTCCAGAAAACAAAAATTGAATTTCGAAAAATTTACTTTGCCAACTCAAAAAGCTTGTTTTAACAGTATATATCTCTGATCACCTTTTTTCAAGGGGGAAGGTTTAAACCCTGAAACCCCCTGCGTACGTACCAGCGAACTAGACACAAAGTTAGGAGTACGAAACGCTTTCTATTACTAGTAAATTTCTTATGGCATTATAATGCACAACATTCTACCTTTAACTTTTACTTAATTTTTCGATCAAGTCAAAACAAAAATTACCTTACAGATAAGCGTGATTGAAGCTTTATTGAAGGAAACACAAATCTTGCTTCTATAGGTATCAGTTTCTATAAATAAGTTTATAGCTCGAAAGCTAAAGGCTACACTTTGTTTCGCTAGCTGGGAATTCAACACTTGTATGACTTGTCCTGGGAAAACTCTCCGAAAAAATCCTTTTGTTTATTAGAGAAATAGAATGAAGGCACAATATTTGAGGCGTCCAACCTGTAGCTCGCGTAAAGGTATTGAGTGGCTTGGTCGGTATTTTCAGAAATGACCTAAATCAAATAGAGCAGAAACGAAAATCGAGAAATCCCGAGACAGATTCAAAACGGCGACTTTTTTTAAAGATCATTACGTTTTTTGGGCGAAAATCGGGAATTTAGAGAAACTAAGACTAAGGACTCGTTTCCACTACGCGCGTGGAATGGAGCATTTTTTGTTTGTTCTATTGATTTTTTTCTTCTTTGCACATTTAAGCGCTAAGCAAAGCAAAACATCAACAAAAAAACAAAGAATACTCTATTCTACACTCGCTATTGAAACGAGCCTTAAGTTTTCCGCAATCTACAATGATAAGTCTAGGTGTTCGTGAATAAAAAAGTTTAAAAAACTCTGGCTGAAACCATGAATGTTAAACTTGCGGCCCACCGAACTGGCCTGCTACCTACTTAAATTTTGTTGTAATGGTTTCAAAATTGTCTTTACGACCAAAGAAAAAGATCTTTTATTAAAATTGAGCCGCGTTATTTTATTTATCATCCCGCAAATACTTTTTACAAGTCAAAATGGCCCTTGACCCAAAAAGGTTGAAAGCTCCTGCACTGTACGTAGAGCAAGTGTCAAGCAATTACTTGACTGCTTCCGGAGATACCAAAACATTGCTATCTGGTTGAATTATTTTTAAATTTTATTAAAGATATGACTAAAATTTAGAAGTGCTTGCCAAGACTGCCAAGCAAATGAAAGTACTGTAAAGTGTCGTTAAAATGACGTGAGTAGATTTTGAGTAGACCGAAATGAGTAGACCGAAACCATGTTGATCACAGTTATGGCGCTCTTAATGAATCGATCACGATGCCGACGCGATAACTATTATTAGAGTTATTAATCGACTATATTAGTGGTTTTCAAACTTTTTCATACCGTGGCTCACTTTCCAACCTAAGGCAACTTAACGACCTACTTCGTTGAACAGAATTTAATTTCCGTCGCAAAAATCTGGTGATCTATAAAAAAAAGTTTTCACTTGAAATTTGTCTGTGATTTCTCAACTTTCGTCCCAACCAGAAACATAAAAAACGAGTATTTGCTTGGAATTTGTTTCCGATTTCTCGATCATAACGACATTATTACACAAGTCTCATATTACTTCCATCTTGATCTATGCTTTGTGGCCCACTGAAAACAGCGCCATGGCCCACTGGTTGAAAACCACTGGACTATATGTTTGTTACTACAAAAGTAATATATTGTTATTGAACAAATTTTTGAAAATGGAACATTTCGGACTAAACAAATGATAATAAGGAAACCTTCTGGGAAGCATAAAAAGAATAAACTATTAAGAAATGACCAGAAAAGTCACAGAATTGGATTATTGGTAAGTTATCAAGTATAACACCTTCATCGCTTTTTATACAGTTTCAAAGTTACAATGTTTGTAAATTTTAGAGATCGTTAGGTTTATGGCTAACAAAAAATTAATATAGAAAGATGAGTAGGGAATCATTTTTAACTTTTCCAATGCTTTAATTAATATGAACAAAATCACTTTTGGTCTGAAATATATTCAACCAATTAAGAAAATGCACACACATTTGATCCCTCACCATTGAAACAAACGACACATTATTGTGCAAAGCGCAATGACTTATTCAATTTCGACCAATATCACATTGGTACTTTGGTGTTTTCGACCACATTGCGCTAATTTTTAACAACCAGGACAATTACTGGTGAAACTTGACTTGGTAAAGTCAAACAAGTATTAAGCTTGCTAATGTCGAAAAAAATTATCTAGACATAAAACATCAGAAAAATTAAAGACATAGTTTAGGTGCCTTAGTAAAGTGCAATCTTGAAAAAGTAATTTACTTTTATTGCAAATCATGAAAAAGTTTTTGCATTTACTTTAGTGATAGGTTTATTTTGTCAATCACTCTATCTAGATTTAACCAATAAAACCATTCAACATTAATTTGAGGGCAACAACTCACACAATTTTAAAACTACAGCTTTTCACGGCCGGAAGTTGTACAACCATGTGTCAGAGAGTTACTATTAAAACTTTTTAGATCATATTTATCCAGTACAGTACAAAGCAAGATATTGTTAACGTTTCATTCAATTCGGGTTTCCAAAATATTGAAGCACGAGTGCCACAATTTAGTTTTCTTGAGCTATTGCTTTTCTTAGTGTACATTTATGATTTCAGAGTGACATTTTTTGCAGATGACAGTGTTTTGTATTTTGGGCCCAATCATAAAAGTACTGATAATTTTCAGAAGTATGCATATGAAGGTTTTTTAAAAAAACATAACAAATAAATTATTGTTTTTTTAACAATCTATCTATCAAATCTTCAAACTTTTTATCAACATTTCACGGTCATTCAATAGATGAATTCTTTTTGCGAAAAACATTGCTGTTAAAGTCTCAAACAATAATCAAGATTTATCAAAGAAATTGTTAATATACTTTTTATCTTTAAAAGATTCCTTAAAAGTAATTTTGTTTAAATATTTCAAAAAAATTTAGATATTCAAAGTAAAGCCAAACTTTCAATCAAAGCAATTGTTAATATCTTGTGATTAGATTTTTAATGTGCTTAAATGTTTACGGTGTAATGACACTTGCTTATGTGAATTACTTTTCGTTTTTTTCTAAAAAAATTGCGTTTAACCGTCCTTTACAGTAACGAGTTTAGTAATAGATAGCATTTGCTTAAACGCTATTGTTTTATTCGTGTGTCATTACTTTATTATCTTATTAATTTAAAGTGAGGAAAAGGTGCACAAAGTGAGCTACCTGAGTAAAGTGCAACACCCCAGTTATTGTCTTTTAACTTTACCTGAATATTTGGAAAATTTGATTGTTAGCCAACAATACCAAAACTTTTACTGGCCATATTGTCGTCGCTAATTCAATAATGTACAGTATTTTAAGTCTTCACAAAACTACCTTATTTCAGCATACTTCAATCCAATTTTTGCATTGAAGCGAAAGTATTTTCAAAGGACTTGTAATGTTAATAGGAAATGTTGAATTTCATCAGGAAAGTAAAAGCCATTGATATTTTTATAGGATGGCTCACTTTGAGCTAAATAGTTTTGCATATTTAGAAGAGCAGAATGAATGCAAAATTACAAGAGAAGGTAAAATGGACGCTGCCTTCACATTTTTAGTTTTTTAAATTTCTCATTTTTGAGTTTTATGGTAATTACTATTGAAATATAAAAATTGTCAAATGGTCAAGACTATTTAAGAAAAACGAATAAGCAATATTAGAATAGCTAATCTGTGAAGAATGCAATACAACGCGTAAGAATAGGGAGAATTGGTTTTAAAGAATTAGTATGAGTTAATGTTCACAATAAAATAGGCCTACGTGTGAAATGAGTTACAGAAACAGATAATATTGCAAACAGACAGCAAAAATGTTGGCCAGTTCTGTTGCGCTTTGACTAAGACTCAAGAAAAAGAACTAAGCTTACATGTTCTTCAGGTCTTCCTACAAAAATGGTATAGATACTACAAACAAACCAATAAAAGTTAACTTTTCTTTAGTCAAAAAAGTCTAAAGTGCTTTTTTCCAAACCAAAAAAGAAATTTTTGTTTAAAGAAGAATTGCAAAACAACGGAACCCCGGAAAATTAATGCTTTTACTGAAATGAATTTTATTCAAATTCAAAGAAATTTGATGATTGAATTATGTGGTAACGATGTTTCAAGTGATCTCAGGCATGGTGGTACCAGCCAGGGGGCAGGGAGGCAATCAACCCCCCAAGTCTAAAAAATTCGGGCAAATCAGAATTTTTAGAAAAGCAAAAAGGAGCTATTTGGGCAAAAATCAAAACATTTTTGGCAAAGAATTATTTGGGTAAAACAATTATTTTGTTCACCGAAAACAAACTACTCCTGCAAGACAAAGTTTTTAAACGCCGAAAAACAAATAAGATTTGAGGCGAAGACTTTTTTTTATCTTCAACCTAAATTCCGGAATAAAATAAAATTTTTTTTATATCCGTGAAGTGCTAGAAGATTATGATTTCGGAATACGTCAATAAACTTTGGGCAAAACTATATTACCCCAACGTTTTTTCGGTTGGTACGGCTATGAGCTCAAGTGGCATGTGTTGAATGTAACGATAGCAATTGTTATTTTGTTTGTGAACTTTGATTTACGTATGTAAAGCATTTTTGATGCAAATATATTCTTTTTTGCTATTATTTTTTACATCTAAAAAAGGGTGAAGTGAAAGAATACGACTCATTTTCGAAACGATGTAATTTTATGAACATAACGAAAATGACGAAATTGTTTTACCTGCAACATAAAAGACTAAATAACAAAAAGGACTTAAAACTCATTACACTACTGAACTAAAGCTTACACTCTTACTAAACTAAAACTCGAAAAATTGGAAAGAATAAAATTGGGGGAGCCGTGTCATCTTTTCAAATCAAATGAGAGAAAGAAAAAACTGTGCACTAAAGTTGACTATTTTTTATTAGGGCACAAGCTTTTGTAGGCTACTGCTCACTTCGTCAAGTGAAATAAGCAAGTTGGTGACGAAGTGAACAGTAGCCCAGGAAAGCTTGTGCCCCAATAAAAAATAGTTAACTTTAGTGCACAATTTTTTGTTTCTCTCATTAAACTAAAACTGAGGCAGAAAACAGCTGTACAGGCAAGCGATATATTATGACGTAATAGTAAGAACTAAACAATTACATTTCTACATGAAGGTCAACTTTAACCAAACTTAGTGGGATAATGTGGACTTTCTTCTTGGATAGTTTTTGAAATAAAAAATATAACAGATCAACAAAAATTTTATGTATTTCGTACTGTAAATAAACACCTAATCGCATAAGATTTATATAAAGGAGGTTTACTTTTGGTCAAAGTGACCAAAAAAATCTCAGTTTAAATCTTAAGTGGTCCGTTTTGTACACCTATAATCTACAAGTATAGCGTTATTTTTGTTCAATACATTATCTTGTATGCTTCTTCTCTTATTTTTTTTTTTTTTGTGTGTAATACTAACTGTTTGCTTTTCCGTACTTATTTGAGAAAGCGCAGATTCAGCGACCCAAGTCGGCGTCAACCTGACTCGACTAGTCCCACCAGATAGACTTTCGTGTCTCCTCACCAGATATGTCAGCGAAATCGATCAATATGATAACACTCTGACTCGCGAGCGAAAAAAATTGTTCGTTCGATACTTAGTTTATCTGAGTGATTTTTGTTGTTTCTTTTTGAAAAAAGGACTTCAAGATAAATCCCAAATGAGATTTCGCAGCTTATCCACAATGATAGACTCTGCTACAAAAAAAAAAAAAAAAAAAAGAAAGAAAGAAGTAACCAGGTAAATACGTGATTTTGTAGCATTATAATGCTATTGTCTTAAAGCTGTGCAAATACAAAAAAAATTTGTTTTATTTATTCATTAAAGATTTTGTACTTGAACACAAAGGTTTTGATTGTTTTTTTTGTTGAGACTTTGCAGTGTGCGACCTCTATACTTTGAGACAGCGTTATAGCTATGTTTTTATTAGAAGTCGGTGGAATTGAAAATGCTGTTTTTAATTTGCATAAACAATTATTGTTATTCGTTCCACAAGTGATCGGACAGCATGTTTCGTTTCATTTCAAAATGTCAATGTGTTTATTTTAACATAATGAAGAAAGCCATTTTTGATTCTTAAAACACGAACATCGAGCAAATCGTAAATCATGTTTGCCATCAGCGATAAACTGACAAGATTTCATACGCGACTCTGTTACAAAATCAAACTTTATATGCTTTTGAGGTTGTATTGCATTAACTCAAAAATAAACGAAAGTGTAGATTTTACATCAGTTTCCAGTGACATAAAAAAACTAAACGATTTGTGGGTAAAAAAAGTGAAACATAATGCTAAAGTTGAAAAGAGAATTGAATAGACAAAAAATTTGTTGTTTTGTTTTTCCTGATTTTTTTTGATTGTCGCCCTTTACATGCCAAACAAGTGCAAAATTTTCAATTGAGCAAAAATCATCGATACATTTATCAATTTTTTTCGTGCTAAAATGCACTCTTTGACACATTGAATGCCAAGCTCGTATTTTTGGTAAACTTCGAATGCGCATCAAGGTATTTCTGGGAAAGCTTCAGAATTGGCAAATTTTTTCGATATTTAGACCGTAGAGTGTATGTAGATGATTGATACCAATTTCAGAGTCAAGTGGCAAAAATAAAGAAATTATTGCACTTTGAAATTTCATTTAAACCACTGTCTCCACATTGTAGATGCTTGCATTCAATGTAAGGTAACCTAGCATTGCTGGTAGCTGGACAGATCGCTCATGCTTTGTCACCACTTAGTGGCATTGCGCAAAAAACTATCCTCGCGCGTCACACTGCTGAGGCGACTCGTGGGCTCGGGATGGGGTGCTGGTGCTAAAACACTACGCATAGCCACCTTGTCTCTAGTCTACTCAACAGCTGAATTTTGTGCGCCAGTCTGGTGTCGCAGTGCTCACACTCGCCTCATCGATAGTGTCTTGAACGACGCCTTGCGCAAAGTTACTGGATGCCTGCGTCCCACTCCAACCGACCACCTACCTGTACTCTCAGGCATCCAGTCAGCTGAGCTTCGCCGAATGGGAGCGACACTCTCCTTGGCTTACCGTGGATCTCTGGACCCCGATCATATCTTGTATGGTCTGTTAAGTGGGTCCTCAGATAATCGCCAAGTGAGACTAAGATCCAGACGCCCGTTTGTGCCAGGTGCGCGGAATCTTTTGGACAACCTTGCCAGACTTGGCATCCGCGCTTTTGAATGGACAAATCACAAATGGAAACGGAGTACTGTAAAAATGCTTTTAGGCTCCGTGCTTTTGTGCCCGAGACCGGTGCCAGGCCTGTTGGGATGGGCTTACCCCGAGTAGCTTGAGTTAAGCTCAACCGCCTGCGGACTGGTGTTGGTCGATTCCATTCGTCCATGCACAAATGGGGTCTCGCTCCTTCACCGAATTGCGAATGTGGCGCCTCTGAGCAAACCGCAGACCATGTTCTAACAACTTTCCCTATATATCGGGCACCACATGGAACACGAGGTCTGACGGTTTTCGATGACAAAACTCGATGCTGGCTTAATAACACCATTGCCAGCATCTGATTCAGGCAGTTCAGCAGTCTGGGGTAGTAAAAGGATAAACCCTCGACTCCAGTTCTGTTTGTGTCTGACCTGTAGTGGATACCCTTCAAACGACGACGACGGTATTCAATGTGTTAAAGGCTTGGGTCGCAAGATGATTACCAACCTCAGATTAGAGTGGCGTTCAAAAAGTCTAGAAACGTACAGTATATGCAAATAAAATGATCTTGCAAATGAAATGAAATGTTCTATGCAAATGAAATAAAAATTAAATGATTTGCTGGGAAAAGCAAAATATGTGAAAAATAATTGAAAGTTTATAGAACGCAGATCATCTACTGTAATTATTGAGAGGAGTTTTGCAAACGAAATTAAGAGCGTTACGACAATGATCATCGTCCCATTTATATTGTCTGGCAGACCAAAATTGGAGACAGTCTTGTCCAGCGTGATCATTTGGTTCTCCTGGTGCCCAATCAGTGTAATTCTGTTTAAAAATTATCTAATTAGTTTTGTGAAATAAGTAATATTGACGAATGTCATTGCGTTTTAGTCAAACATCGTAAAAGACAAAAGCTAAATTTCATAAACAATTAAAATTTTCTGTTCATTCTTAAAGCACGGCAGGCACAGGGCAATTTTTCGCCCAAGACAAGCTTCAATTTCTGTGCCGCATTGCTCCACAAGTATGTAGCAAACAAAAATTTTTTTCCACACTTGTAACGAAACTAACGATACTTCTGATAAATTATTTGAAAGCAAGTGCTGCTTTTTTTATCATAATTTTGCTGCCCAAACTTTTTTCTGTTATTCCGTTTTTTGTACTCTACTTGCGCTTTTTTAGTCTTAGTTAAACGAAATCACCCTTTGTATCTTTACTTATCTTCACAATAGCTAGCAATCTATTAACCTGTACTTAAAAGCAAGTAGTTGCAACATTAGGCTTTAAGTGATTATGTGGCAGATCCGAAAGTACAACTGAGTAAAGGTTAAACAAAAAGCAACAGAGAAAAAGGCTGTGATTTAAATAAAAAAGAAGCCCCAAGAGCAACTGCAAATGACATAGTTTGGAAAACAAAAATAGAGAGTTCAGACAGGTAATGATCAATTTATAAGACAGAAGCAAAAACCAAAACAGCCACAAATAAACCTACGGTTAAAATTGATTTGAATAATTGACCATTAAATAGGATTGATCCAAAAGTCTAATGAAACATGAAGAAATAGTTGAGAATTTTCACCTTAAATTTATAAATGCAGTAAATTTTTAAATAATGCCTACAAATTTTTGAAATGTAAAAACAAAACATTTTTATCTAAAAATAACTAATTTGAAAAATTTGAAAAACTGGTAAACTGAAAAACAAGTTCTGCGCCTTTATAGGCAGCTTTTTAGTTAGCCCAATGGACACGCCTGCCCTGCTTGCAAGTTCTTGTAACATTAGTAACCACAAAGCAAGAAACAGCAATCATAAATTATTTAAACAAAAGTAAATAAAAAAGAATATTAGCACGTACGAACGAAGTTCTATCAGCCCATCTGAAATTTCCTTCGCCTTGTTGATCACTTCCTCCCATCCAAGATGAAAAAGTTAATCTTTCTGAAATTATAAATTTACTTTAGGCAACAAAATAAACTAAAATAATTTAAAATCTAGTAGCATAACTTCGAATTGTATTCTAAAAGCTTTAAAAAAAATTTTGATAGAACAATATTACAATTGAATGGTAGAAATAGTACCTTAGAATTACATTATGCTCGTACATTTTAAGTATCCAACATTAAACAAAAGCAATTTTCTACGTATATACTCGCAATTTAGTTACAAGATAAAAGAAGAAGCTAAATGATTCTTGTTTTAGGACAAGATAAAAAAATTTTGCAAGATTTAAACTCAAACTTTAATAAAATAGCAAAAGTGAATTGTACATGGGGGCAGTTACGTTGTTATTACACGGATATAAAATCCCTCGAAAGATATTTTAAAAGTCCAGTACAGTATTGATAACAATTCGTTTTAATTTTTAAAGTTTAAATCCACAAGGTTATCTATTTCACAAAATAATAATTGTTCAGCTGCTCTTGAACCTTTGCCCTATTTCATATCCCCAAATATAATGCTGTCGTTAAAGTTTTCCAAAACATTATAGTCATATGAGCAATTTATTCTCTTGACATACAGAACAACCACGTAATTAAGTGCTTTTTCTACAACAGTGGTTCTGAAAGTTTTTGCTGCATTTCTCTTAAGGTACCATTATTTCTCTCCCCCTAAAAAATACCTTAATAATCAAAGCAAAAACTTTTTGATTTCTTTATCTTTATTCAAATTTGTGATCCAAATTCCGGTTATCCCAAAATGTTTACAGTAAAATTAACATTTAAATTTAAGTAAAGACAAAAAAATACAGAGGTCTTTATTTTAAATCTGTCTCCGATTTCTCAATTTTTGTCCCTAAAAAAAGTGATCTCTAAAAATTAAGCCTTTACCTGGCAGAGCAAGTGTTGTTGCTTTTATTATGATTGCATGATAAAAGAAACATTTTTCAGCATTTGGAAAGTTATTTGAAAATATTCCTCTCTATTTTCCTCCTTAGTGATTTTTCTTCCCTTGAGATTTTGAATTCCTCCTAAGGGAGCCAAGTGGCTCACTTTAAGAAACATTGGTCTACAACAACTTTAAGCTATTTTATACAGACAACCTTCTTAAAGTGACAAGACTGTACTTTTGAACTATTTGTAAAGACAGTCAAGAAAAGATAACTTAAACTACTTTTCAAAGAGCGCAACAATATGACAAGGATAAGAATCTTGTCATGTCGATCTCAGGTCACGATAAAAATTCGACTTGACCATATTTTTGATGTTACGCAGAAGTAATTAAGTTGACATTGCGTCATCAATAACCAATATTTTATTAGGAAAGCGGAACGTAATACAATCAAACTTTATATGGGCCGCTAAAAGGAAGTCTGACATTCATGCAAATTAATGATAATTTGGAATAAAAAAATCAGGAAATATGTAAAAGTTCGTGTAAAGCTAAACAAATCTCGTAACAATTTTATGAAAGCAATGGTTCGTGTGTAAATATGTTTGCGTGTGCGTGTGGATGTGCCGTTTTTTTAATATACCGGTACAAGAAACAGATTATTTTTCGATAAAGTGAAGTTTCGTGTAAATTTTTTGTGAGGGTTAGACGAGTACGAGAATAACATTTCTTGCTTTGTCGACTTGCGTCATTCAAGCCAAATCCTTACAATTACATGAAGTTACAAATGTCGTGTTTTAAACAAACAGATAAGTGTTGTTTTTCATGTTGCAAAATTCACATATAAGGAAAACAGTAAACAAAAACTGGGCTCCAATCCCAAGCGAAAATTTTTCTCCGTTTTTCTAGGGCCATGTATGATTTTTAGCCGACTATCTCCAATTATGTCAGTTCCGGCCATACATAGAAAAACCATGCATAATCATATATGGCCATGTTTGTATTGCCGTATTTATTTTGTTGATTTTTTTCACTTCAATTACCATCTACGATTATACATGGGCCGTTGCTGATCGAATGTTGATATATATATATTTATCTTCGAAGGCTCATACATGGCCGTGGATAAAAAAACATGTATGATCAGGCATAAATAGTCATGATTATCATTAGATCAAACCGTTTCAAATTATGTTCCAGTTTAAGATTAGATTTAATAAAGTTTCTTTTTAATATTTAAAGTTATGCATATTCGTAAATTAAAACTCTTTTTACAATTTACTTAATTTTTTTCACCCTAAATGATACAGAGATAGCCATGTATGATTAAACATAGGCCGTTGCTGATCGAATGTTGATATATCTGTATTTATCTTTGATCGCTCAAACGGCCATAAATAAAAAATACGTAATATATGATCATGATTATTATTGGATCAAATCGTTTCTAATTATGTTCCAGTATAAGTTTAAGATTAAACAGATTAGACTTTTAATTTAAAACTTTTAAAATTTTAGGTTTAGTTTGGTTCGAGTTCAATAAAACAAACAGTTAGTATAGGTTTTAGCTTCATATTTATTGTATAAGTAAAATCTGTAATTTAAATCAATGAATATTTTTCGATTTAATATCAATTATTTATTACAAACTTTAAGCAGCATACCATTTGGGTAGAAAAGAAAAAAATATTAAAAATGAAATGAACTTCACTTTACCGCCAGATTTTATTTGTCGTAGTTTTAATCCTTTTTGTATTGACAAATACAGTTTTTCAGAACATTGTTTTCAAACTTTATAGTTCTTTTCAACATAAACAGTAAGTAAAATTAAATGCTTAAAATAACGAAACGAAGTATGTATTATATGGCAATTAGTCTGTTATCTAGCGTTAGGGTTAGGCATAAAATTAAAAAAAAACGACTTCGACTTTACAATCCTGTCTGCTGCTTTTTATCGTTATAGAGCCGCAGCTAATTTTTTATTGTGTAAAAACCACAAATAAAAAGTTGTTCAATCTGTTTAAACATTCAAGTTCTACAGGCCAGATCAACATCTGGTTACAAAGTTCTAATAAATTTTTCAGATTTCATCAATAACGTAAATTAAAAATCTGGTTATGGTAATTGTTGTATGCGATATAAGTGTAATTATTCAGGTAGTGTCTTTTACGCTGAATGCAGTTTCTTTAGGCAAGGCCGGTAAGACATAGCTACTAACGCTTTTGAGTGGCGGAAAAGTAACAGCTATAATTACTGTACAAGGGTAGTTTATAATATATAGCAATCATAAAATCTACAAAGAGCTTATCTACAACGGTCTATGGTTTTCCCTGATTATCTATGATTTGCTTAGGGGATTCATCTCTGATCATCTCTATTCGGATATAAACATCTCTAAATATATCTGTTTATCTCCCAAGAGGTATAAACGGCCATCTATGATCTGCTATGGGGATCATCTCCAATCATCTATGTTCGTATATAACATTTATGTATATAATCAGAGATGTATCTACGATTATATATTGATTGCAATCTCCAGTCATTGGTGATCAGACATAATTTCGGAGAAAAACGATGAAAAGTATATACGGTCGGAGGTAAATTTTCCGATTGGGATCCAAACTCGACTTCTTCCACATTCTTTTTGTCACAGACTTTGTTCGGGAATCCCAAAGGACCAGTTGAGCTAGGTAACCCGAATACCTGTGCTGAAACAAAGCTGTGTCTAAATTTTATTTTATTCCGGCTCGAGAAGTAGTGTGCTACGAGCCTAAAGCTTTTATACAGTTGGCTTCGACTAAGTTCTGATTGTTTCGTTGAAGACTTTTCTCCGCAAACAAACAGACACCACTGTCTTTAACTAAAACGAATGTATTATAAAAATCACGACTCACGACCGACGAAAATTTTCTTCTGCGCTCTGCCACAGCACAGCAAAAATTAGTGCTGCAACTTAATTCGTTCGATGCAAATAGTGCTACCTCCGTAGAACCAATCTTCAAACACTGGCGCAAAAACAATTATAACACAATCAATGCAATACGATCAAAGGGTCCTTCGCCCACACTCTGCGCCCAAACTAACGCTCAACCAGATTACGCTACTCTCTCTCATCGTTCTCGTCTTCGTCTCCGTCTTTTTCTCGTCTTCCTCATTTTCAATCGAGCGAGCGTACATATATATAGACAAAAGGTCACATGACAACAAATCGGCTCGAGTTATCTCGAAAACGCTTCGCTCACGTGCGCTGAAATTATATCGTTTTTTCCATGGTGAGCGAGAACATTCCAGTAGTACATTTAACTCGGTCATACGTTACAGACAAAGCGCATTACGTCATCACCATTTGGTGAAAGAAAAAAGACGCATTCAAACAAAAGCGGATATTTAAATCACATAGCACAAAAGCGATTGTAATTTGCCCAAGCGATTTCTACGTCGTAATAAAACTTTAAATTACATTAAGACGAAAAACTACATTGCCATCACTTAAAATTATTTCAAATAAAGAGTGAAACTTTTTAAAAAGTTTTGATAAAAAATACAAGATATTCCAAAAGTTGCGCACCATATACTAATTTTTAGAACTTCACCACACTTTGCATTTGCCTGCTTAACTACTTGAACCAGACTTTCCTGAAAAATTTGAGTTCCCGTGAACTCTTCAAAAAATCAGAACGCTGTGGTCGGCAGAGTGGTTAAAGCGCCGGGCTCGTGACCAACACGGTCTCGGTTCGAAACCCACTCGCTCCATTCTGTTGTGTCCTTGGAAAAGACACTTTACGGCACATTCCCCTGCTTGGTGCTTTTGGCAAGCAGTTCTAAATTCAAGTCATATCTCTATTAAAACTACAAGCGGACAGCAATATCTTGGCATCTCCGGAAGCAGGTCTGGGTAATTGCTTACCCTATGTATTAGCGCCTCCGTCGCTTTCCTGCGAGTTAGGAGGATAAATATAGAGATAAATAAATAATAATAATAAATAAATAAAAGAACTTCCCACCCCGATCACCACATCTGTCCCCTCTTGACTATTTCCTTGAAGGACATCTCAAATTTGTTGCTACCAGAATCGTCCATGCTCTCTTGATAATTTGAAGGATGCGTTTACAACTGAGTCTCAAAAATCAACACTAAAACTTTCAGAAGAGTGAAAGACAGTTTTATAAAAAAGAATCGATGCACCTATTAATGTAAAACATGAACAATTTGAGAACTTCTTATGATTATATAATCGATAAAATTGATATTTATATGTACTATATAAAAAACCTGGATGTTACGTGACTTCTGGGACACCCTGCATATTTTATAGAGCTTTTTGCTACACTATTACTTAATGCCTTTACTATTTGGTAAATTCTTAATGATAATATTTTTAAAAAGCTGTAGCTACATTGTTATGAATAAGATACCAACGTTTAATAAAACTGTTTTCTTCTCCGTTATGAACACTCGCTAGATGTCCTCCTTTGGAGACGCATTTCTGTTCGGCTTGCGACCAAGGCAAACGCAATGCCATTTGAAAGAAATAGCAGCTGTCTTCAAATTGATACCATCCGGGTTTACATTGATCTGATTCGTAACAACAACTTTAAATTTTTCCAAAAATTATTTTTGCACTTCTGGTAAGCAACTTAAAATGCTATTCTTAATTTAAAAAACAACAATAAAAAAGTATAGTTTTTGAAAGCAAAATTAAAATTTCGACGCTTTGTCATCAGGCGGACTTTTTCAAATGTGAGCAAAGCATAAAACGCAATCTTTTTTAAAAATAGCAAAAAATACATTATAAAAACGGCAAATGTTCTTCTTGTTTTCTTCACCCTTCGCCGAATAGAACGGACAAAAAGTCGTGATTTGAGCTTTGCTTTCAATAAAAATATATTTTTGTTGTTTTTTATATTTAAGAATAACCTTTTTAAGTTTCTTAGCAGTAGAGAAAAAAAAGGATTTTAGACAAGTAATCTCTGGTAACAGTTTTTTACAATAACTTTAAACTTAAATTAAAAGAGTTGTCTGCCTCTTATATAAATTTCAATTGCAAATATTTAAAGTAAATCTTCAGCTTTGGTTTAAACACTTATCATAAGATCTTAAAACAAAAGCAAAATCAAAAATTTCTTTTTGAAAGTAATACAAACTGGAGAATGTCTTTTAAAATAAACTTTTCTAAAAACTTACAACTCTTACCTCGAAAATTATTTGTTATGTTTAACTTTTTGTCAAGCTCTTGAATTTGTCGATTGGACTGATTTTTATAGAAAGTAAATTGATTTTGGAGATTATTGATTTTGTTTGTCAGTACACTCTGTGTCATGTTGAACTTTTCATCCAGTTGTTTGATTTGCTTGGTAAAAAAACTTTTAATTGAATTCATTTGCCAGATGTATGTTTGGTTTAAAGAGGACACACGTAGTTTGAGCAGATGTTTTTGAGCAGATGTATTATTTTTTAATGAAGAAATCTGAATGATTAAAAATAATTATTAAAGTGAGTAAGGAATCCCTAGCTCACTTTTTTATAATGATTTTTACTTGTCTTAAAACTAATGGTTAAAACAATTCTATTAAATTAAAGGTTATTCAAAAAAAGCTTTTACAGCTGCATTACAATACTTGCATATTGGTAAAAAAATAATAAAAATTGTACTTCACCTTTGACATTGATAACGCAGCCAAAACAAAAGCTGTGGTAATAACAATGAATATAAAAATCACAAAAAGAGTTTTTTTGGATTTCAAAGTTGATTGCTTGTTTTCTGAAATCAATTGTAAAACTTGTATACGAGTATAAGACTTTAAGATTAATCTTTAAACTTTGCCTATTATAAGACTTTAAAATTACTAAGATACCATTCAGGGATTATTCTACAGCAGTGTTTTTCAACCTTTTTAGCCCACGGACTATTTCCCCATTAGCATAAGTATTCGCGAACTCAAGTAATAGGAATCAAAATAATTTAGTTCAGCACTATAACAGTAAGTTAAAAAACAAAAACGATTTATTTATTGGGCACACATGCACTGAAAATCTCAGTGAGAACCTTGTCCCCGAACTTGTTTCACAAGTTTGTCGAAATCAGGAATTATGGTCGTCAATGCACATCTGATATTGTCTTCCAGTTGAAATTGGTTCCGGTACTTAGTTTTAACCCTAGCCAATGTTGAAAAACCAGCCTCACCCAAGTATGTAGTCGGAAAAGGCAAAAGAGTTATTGTTGATTGGTTGCAGAGATCAGAAAGATTAGGTTCTTTCGACCAAACATTCGCCCAAAATTGAGTCAGAGAAACAATTTTGAACTTGTCTCTCCACATCTGTCGACTTTGCAGTTCTATCAACTGTTCAGCAATTTCTGAATGAAACTCTAGCGCCTACACCTCAAGTGGACTTCTCACCCAGTTAAATGTTTTGCTATAATTGGGAGAAGAAATATATCGATCCAGCTCAAAAACAAATGTATTAAGGTGGTCAAGAAAGATTCGTGAAATCCCGCGCAAATCAATATTTTCTCCTCAACAAACAAATTCAGTATTGGAAAGGCAGCTATTTATAGCTATAACAGCATAGTGTTATAGCTATGTTATAGCTATTTATAGCTATAACATCTATTTATAGCTATAAAGGCAGCTATAACAGCTATTTATGGATGCATCCACAATTTTATTTTAGCTTGGAATGCACCAATGCCTTCTGATACATCTAAAAAATTTTTCTCTTTTTCTTGCATAGAGTTATTAAGTTGGTTTATATGGCTGAAAAAATCAGCTAAGAAAAGCCACTTGGCAATCCATTCGTCATCGCTAAAGCGATCAACAAATTCATGTTTCTGTTCTTTTAAAAAGGTGCTGATTTCATTTCGTAGGCTAACCACTCTCTCCAGCACCTTTCCTCGCGATAACCAACGAAAGTTGGAATGGAACAGAAGCCCATTGCTCAGTCCCTATTTGATCACACAATACAGGAAATAAACGAGTGTGCAAGGGAAGAGATTTAGTAAAATTGACCACAGATAAAACTTTTTTGAAAACTATGGCAAGGTTTTTTTGTATCTCTTTCGCTGCCAGATTTTCTCCGTGGAGAAGACAATAAACAACTGAAATGTTTTTATTTTTCTTATTCACAAAACTCAAGAAGCCCTTTTTACATCCCATCATGGACGGAGCGCCATCCGCACAAACAGACACACAGTCAGACCACTCAAGCTGATGTTCTTTAAAGAATCAATTCAATTTCTTAAATATTTGCTCTCCTGTGGTATTTTTGGCAAGTGAATGGCAAAACAAAAACTGCTCCATATAGTCGTTTGTGTCAAGGTATTGCACGGACACCATGAGCTGTGCATCATTTCTGATATCTGTTATCTCATCCAATTGCACACTAAATTTTCCACTGCGCTTTACAGAAGCAATAGTTTGTGGCATAATATCTTCTGATAGTACTTGAATACGCCACTTGATGGTGTTGTTTGACAAAAGAACCATAACTAACTTATTAGCAACAGCATTACCATACAATATCCTGACCATTTTCACAGCTGCTGGTTTAATCAACTTCTCTCTCGCTGTACGAGGCGCTATGTCTTGAGCAATTTTCCAAGAAACAAAAAAAGAAGCACGCACTACTTTATTATGAGAGTAAGCTACTCCTCTCCAAGCAGCTGGATGATCAATGCGACTTCGCTTTACATGATGTTCTTTTTCTTTAAACACATCAAGAATTTTGTTGACGAATTTTCATGGTTTGCTTCTAGGTGCCGACGAAGTTTTGCTTCTTTCAAAGAGCTGTGAGCTAAGACTTCTAAACACACCACACACTGTGGTCTTACTTCACCATTTACCTCAACCAAAGTAAACCCCAGCTTCAAGTAATCATCATTATATGCAAAGACCTGCTTTCGTTTTGCCATGAATAGTATTAAATTAACTTGTTAAACATTTTAACTTGGATAAAATCAACATAAGTTAAATAAGTTAACTTTGCTAAACTCTTTCAAACTAACTGACTTAAAAATCGTCCTTTAAACACAGAATATATATTTGATTGGTCAAAAGCACATTTTCTTCTGAGAGAGCTTGTTAAATTTCTTTATGACATCATAATGCGCAAGATTACAAAATTGGGTACCGTGAAAAAGGCGGCAAAACTTATCTGAAATATTAAAATGAAGTTCAATGGCGGACAATAACTAACAAACGGGAATGGGCGTAACATGTACAGATAATAATTGAACAAAAATTTACAAAGTTAATGCGCTCGTGGACTCACCAAAACATTACCCGGACTCAAATGAGTCCGCGGACTCGGGGTTGAGAAGTAGTGATCTCCGGGATTCGCTCTTTCTCGCTTTCAATTCGTAAAATGACTTATGGCTAAATAAATGCATTTGAAAACTATATCCCAGACTCGCATATATCAAATTTTCAAACTGACAGATGAAAACGGTATTTTTCTCGAGTGAATTTTATGATACAAATTTTTTACTTCATGCCAACCTATAAAGATGTCGCAGGCCTCCTTAAGTGCTCCCACAAACTAGATGAAGGTGTATAAAACTTTATCTTTGGAATACAGATTTTTCGCGGTCGGATGGCTTTGAATAATATGACGCGATGCTGGATCAACACTATCACTACCAGCATCTGATCTTGGCAGTACAGCAGCCTGGGAAAGTAAAAGAGTAAAATCTCATCCCAGTGTTGTCTGCGTCTGACCCGACGTGGATGCTTTACCATAAGACGAAGAGATCGACAAATTTAAATATAAAAATGATTAAAATAATAAGACGCGTTCCTTCAATCTTATTTATATATTGTAAGTTAAAAAAATTTTTAATAAAATTTCCTTTGTTCTCTCAAAAATGTGTGACATTTTTCAACATTTCCCTAAAACGAGAATAGCATCATGTCAGTAATTTGAAAGCAATTTTGAGCTATCAGAATTTTAAAGCCCTGTAAACAAAATTGTTTGGCGTGACTTAATAAAAAAACATTTTCAAACTTACAATCAAATAAAAATATTCAAAATACTTGCTTCAAATGTTATTTTCAAAACTTATGCAATAAATTATTTTAATAATTTTTTATAATTAATTGGATAATATAATTTTAATTTGACTTCTGAAAACAAAAATTGTTTTTTTTAAATTTACTGTATAACAAAAAACAAGTAAGTAAAGTTGAAAGTTGAAACAAACTTACCCAAAAAATCAAGTGTCAAGTGTTGATTGTCTGATTCAAATTTAGATGACATTGTAAATTTAACAAACTTGCTATATTTATTTTATAATAACAAGATAAAAAATATCAGCATTTTGTATCAAACAAAGGAGAAACAAAAACAAAAATATATTTAGTTTTGTAAAAAATATCACGAAGCTGTTTTAAATTTGTTAATTTTTAAGAGTGTGATTTCTTTGCTTTATTTCTTATAATTTTTGAAAGTGAAAAATTGCATGAATTATCTTGCATCTTAGTAAAACAGTGATAGGCAGACTGCAGCCCATAGGCTAAATGCGGCCCGCGAAGTTTTCAATGCTATTGTGACAGACTTTGTTCGGGAATCCTAAAGGACCAGTTGAGCTAGGTAACCCGAATACCTGCGCTGAAACAAAGCTGTGTCTAAATTTTATTTTATTGCGGCTCAAGAAGTAATGTGCTATGACCCTGAAGCTTTTATACAGTTGGTATAAACAAAAGCTCGGATTGGTTTCATTGAAGACTCTTTTTAACAACAAACAGAGACCACTGTCTCTAATAAGAACGAATGTATTACAAAAATCACGCACGACGAAATTCTATTCCAGGCTCGTCTCCTTACCCATCGCCTTTATATAGATAAAAGTCACGTGCCAACGAAAATTCTAGTATATGCGGGATTTAACTAAAACTCCCTGGAGAGAGCGATACGCTTGAATGCGCCAGAATATTCTTCTACCTTAGAGATAGCAAAGCTTGGAGAAAATATATTACGTCATTACTATTGGCGAAAAAAGAAAAAGGGATACATACATCAGGCAATAGAAAGCGAATCGGACGTTATATCACATAATACGAGAGCAGCACCACAAGGTGACGCGATTATTATTTTATAATAAGACTACGAATTACTTTTAACGGGAATAAACTACATCGTTATGATTAAAATTATTATGAATGAAGTGTGACAGCTATATATAGGAATGCGGCTATTTTTTTTTTTTGTCTCGACCACCCTGAGTGGTGTCAAAAATCAAAGTAAAGACTTTCTTAGTATTTGAGTAAGTTTAAGGCACAAATTCACGTTGTCAAAAACTTTACTTGGAAATCCAAGAGGACCAGTTGAACAAGATAACCCGAATACCAGCGCTGAAATAAAGCTGTATCCAATTTTTATTTATTCCGGCTCAAGACGTAGTTTGCTGCGAGACTGAAACATTTTTATAGAGTTAGCTTCAACTAAGTTCGAATTGATTTGTTTGAAAACTTCTTTCCGCAAACAGAAAAAGGCTACTCTCTCTAACTAGAAAGAATGTATTGCTATTAGAACAACAGAGGAGATTACTAGAAAGAATGTACTATATTTACACAATTTACAGAACTAACAATTCACGAAGACTTTTTTATCACGCTTTGCCAAACTTCAAAGCGATTCCAGCGCTAAAACTTAAATTCGTCCTATACGATAATAATTCTATCTCTATAAAATTAATCTCCGAAAATACTGCCGCAAAGCGATTTCAACCCTTGTTAATCAACCCGTTGGAACAACCCGAATTCATACTGGAAACGATACTGGAGCAAACGCTGGAAACACTGCAATCACTCGAATCGGTGGAATTACTGGAATGAACATACAAACCAAGCGCGCGCTTATATAAAACACGTCACGTGCCGCTTAATCACAGTAGGGCGTACTCGAATTTGCCAGTAACTGTTAGAACAGAGTTCACGCTCGGTCATCGTACGGGTCTACAGAGAAACAACAAATCGAAGAATCGGGACGAGAACGTATTACGTCATTAGATGTCTGGTTAGAAGAAAAACATTCAAAACAATCGTAAAGCAGCTTGCAAATAAGTTAAGTAAGATATTTGGGAGCTTTACCGACTATGCGATTATTACTTGACCATGAAAATATTACGTCCTAATAAAATTAAAATTATTGGAAAACAGAAAATAAACTACAGCTTTTGAAGTTAAAATTATTGCGAATGAAGTGTGACACACGTTATAAATACTAGTACGACCCTCCAACAAAATCAACTTCTGAATGCGGCCCTCGAGCTACAAAGTTTGCCCATTCTTGTTTGTAGAGTTTGACTCAACTTAATTGACAAAAAAGAATAACCAAGCAGCATTTTTGCGTAGATTGGACAATTTTCTGCTTTGATTAGCTCGAAAGTTTTTCAATTAGTATTCCAGGCTTGTGTAACCAGCGTTGGTCATTGCCTCTTACAACTGACAAACAAATTTGGTTCAAAATTGTTTTGCGAAAATTTTAAAACAATTTGATTTCAGAAGAAAAAGTAAAGCAAATATATTGGGAAACATGGTTTATTAGAGGACGTTTCAGAATTGCAGCTCATTGCATACTCAACTGCTTAATGCAATGAAACAATGGCGTAATAAAGTTTACTATGAGTAAAATTAATTGACTACGTAAAAAATTTTGAAGGCAGAACTAGCAAGAAACAAAGAAACCAGCGACAAATTATATTAGGCAAACTACCAAAAAATTTTTGACTGTATCGGAAGTTGAGACTTTCATTGGAAATGGCTTGGCGGGCTGATATCAGAATTTCTTGAACTAAACTTTTTTTGTGAAATTTGGAATTCTAATAAAAAAATTCAAAGACCCAATATTCAATAAAAGCATTAAAGTCAAAAATATCGTCATCGTTATTAAAGCACCAATCAGGAATGAAAGAAAAAAATAATTTTAAAAGCATTGACATAAAAAATAACTGATAGCAGCACAATAAAGTACTTTGGGGAAGAATTGAAAAATATTTTAGAAAAGATCAGTCAGAAATAATTAAAAATGGAAATTCGGACTAACTGAAACACTGTAGGCCGACTGATTTGGAAAAAGTTATACAAAACAAAAACTTAAAATCATAAAATATAGGGGCAGATGCAAAAGGATCTACACGAGAATGCAAAATCTTTTGATAGAAAGCTGTTTCGAATATTGAAATCTTTTTAATTACCGTTTGTTCTTGCAAAAATGTTTCAAATTAAATGCAGGAAAATTTTAAAAAGCTAAAAAAGTATAATTGGGAACTACTTGAGTTGTATCAGTTTAACAAAAATGGATAAATAGAAGGGGACAAAATTAGAAATAATTTTAGCCCAGACTTCTCAAGCTTTTTGTGGCGACCCAAATCTTAAGTAGAAATAGAAAAGAAAGCTTTCGCGGCCCAATCTTTTTTACAAACTTTATTGTAAGCATAAAAACCTCTATTTCGGTTTCAAAAACAAAAAAGGTCGTCACTTTGAATCTATCTCGGATTTCTCGATGTTCGTGTCTAAAAAATAGTGATTTAACTTTTGCAACATTACAGTTGTCGGCAATCCAATCAAATTAAACGGCAACCCAAAGATTGAGAAGTACTGTTTTAGCCTAATTTCTTTAAAACTTTTCTATTATCTTTTCTCGGTGCAAATCTAGAAATTGCTGTTCTTTAATCATTTTCTTTCTGATTACCAAACAATTATCAAAATAAGTTGTAATAATTCTTGTTGGAGACAGAACTGTGATCAAATTATTCAATGCTTAACAATTTTTTTTCTTGTGACACAATAGAATTTTAAGTTTATTCAAAAAACTAAGTTATTTTATTTGAAATGTCTAATTTTGCAACTTAAAGTGTCAGCTTGTGAATAAAAAAATGATTGGAACTACGTTGTTTGTATGTTTCCCATGGAAACTGCTCCCACTTTCTAGCCGTTTTTGCCCGAAAGTCATTCTATAATTTTAAGTTCTGTTGTTGACAATTTTCTTGCTACAAGAAAACAGATTATTCCATATAAAGCCTACGAGACCGAAAAGAGAATTGATAAAAAATAAATGTAACCTACTTCTCTTTACTTTATACGACTTGTGTTTCTGCTTAGGTCATTTATTTCATTATTTTTCTTTTTATGCATTATTTGTACTTCATTACAATAATGAATTACAATGTATAACTATTAAAACTTAATGTTGTGTTGTTTTGCAGACTTGCCTTTACTCGAATCAAATGCTTATTATGGGAACTGTTTCGCTTTGACCGCGCGGTGAATTTTAAACCAGTGCTTCCCAACCTTTTTCGGTTCGTGACCCACTTTATTGCCATTTTTTTGTGCGACCCATAATGAGATTTAGATATTATCACCAGAGGTGGGTACCTCGAGACGTCTCGGGACACGTTTTTCGAAGTCTCGGTTTCGGTCTCGGATTACTGCGTCTCGAATCCAACTCGAGATATTGCAGCAATGTGACCAAAGCTCACAGGCGTTGTAAATATGTCATGACTTTTGGTGAAAATAGGTTGTTTGTACGTTTTTTTAGCCATTCGGACGTCAGGGCCCTCTTTAAATTTGCCATTGGTCACAGTATAATTGAATCATGGCAATCTTTACGCATGGCCATGCAGAAGCCTGGACACCCTATAAAGTGCTCGAGAAATAAGCTCGAGAAGATTTTTTATCAACATTTAAATGTCTTGCATTTCATATTTTTAATAAAAACAATTGTTATCTTGAAATGCGGTATATCACGATGCTTTTAATTGTAATCTATACGGTTCTATGAATTACGAGGTATAATAAGTTGCATGTGTGAGCATTAAGCAATTTACACGATTGCGGTTCAAAGCCTACTCGTTTGGTTCTGTTGTGTCCTTGTGGAAAAATGCTTTACGGCACTGTTTTTTGCTTTAAATTTTAGTCATCTTACAAATTAAAAAAAATTTAGCGAGTTTTAGGATAGATGTCACTAAAGAGTACCATCTGTGACATTGTGCATCCCGGATGCCGAAACCAAGCCACTGCCCGCCCATGATTTCAAGTTTTAAACTTTCTTTAGGGACAGTATCCTTATCCAGGTTTTGTCGCAGAGCTGGTCATATATATAAAGAAAGATGTAAGACTTGTGAGATTCAACCTGATGCATTACTGCACTGATAGAATGGGATTGTGCATCACGCACGCCGATGACCAGATGCTAGAAATATATCGAGTTATTGGACAGATAACATAAAAGAGTATCACCTGTGGCTTTGTGTATCACGCATGCCGAAACCGAGCTTACTGCCCAACCATGGTTTCGAGTTTTAAACTCTTATCAGACAGACAGTCTGCTACTCAGGTTTTGCCGCTTTTATCAGTGCAATAATTCAGCTGCTAGAAGCCCACAAATCTTTAATTTTTTTTCTTTATATGTAACCAGCTCTGCCACTAAACCTGGGTAAGCAGACTGTCGCTGATAAGAGTTTAAAACTCGAAACCATAGTCGGGCAGTGAGCTCGTGTTCGGCATGCGTGATACACAATGCCACAGGTGATACTCTTAGTGCTGTCTGTCCACAACTCGATATATTTCGACCATCTGGTCATAGAAGCGAGTGATGCACAATGCCGTTCTATCAGTGCAGTAATGCATCAGATTGAATCCCACATGTCTTAAAAAATAATAAAATATTTCAATCGGACAGCAAAATTGTGGTATCTCCCAAAGCAAGTCGGGTGAATTGCTTGCTGTAGATGGGATCCGAAGTTTCAATGTTATACAAGAATAATTCTAATTTTAGTTGGCAAAGTTCAGTTGACTTGATGTCTTAAAGAATTTGTAAGTGGTCTGTTGGGGTGAGTCGCAGACATCCGAATGTTTTAAGGCGTCATTCAAGACATTATTCATGAGACAAGCATGTGCGCTGCAAAATAATCAGTTGTCGAGTAGACGGAATATAAGGAAACGGCATGATGCAGAAAAATGTTTTTTGCGCAATGCCACAAATGGTGACAAAACGTGAGCAATTTCTCTAGTTTTTCCCCAAGATATGTATGGATCGAACAGAATGGTAAAAGTTCATTGTATTGTAAACTTTTAGCTCAGGTTTGGCTTCTCATTTGTTATAACGAAAAGCTGTCGTCACCATCTTTGAGTGACTGAGTTTCATCCTTGAAGTTTGGAGAAAGTGTGAAAGAGTGAATATACCATGTAAAGTCCTTCCAGTTTTGAGAAAAGTGCAACAATGCAAGATAGTCCGCATAGGTGAGATTTTTGAAGATTGTGTAAGCGAAATAGTATGTAGGTATAGGGGTTTTATTTATTTCATTTTTACTCACAATCAACTTGAAATTAATCATAGTGCATGCAGAAATAAAGATTGTGAATAAGGAAGCAGCGACTAAACGAAGTACGTTATTACATGCACAACGTCATGCTTGCATGGTCGTGCATGGTCGCTGTACCTTTGATTAAAAGAAAATAAAAAGAAAATAAGCCAAAACCAATCTTTAAGGTACCCGTTTCTCACACATCAAAGCTTGCTTTGTTTGTTACCGGTAGCAAGGATAAAATTTTGATTTTGGGCAGGTTCCATGATCATTCTAAACATTTGCTTATCTGGAAGAATTCAGCAGCTGGTAGGTAAAGCCATATGCCAGCCAGTCATAAGCAGCTGTCAGAGCGAGGATTACGACACCGTCCTTCTTAGCTTCAAAAAGATCTTCGATGTCTCCTGTATTAAATAACAGAACGAATTGATCTACGGTTGACTTTACGCGTCAAATCTAGCTTGCTTCATAGGCAGCAACGGATGAATAATTGGTTTTAGTCGATGCCGCTCTAGTTAAGTCTCTCGAGAATCGTTTAGGAGACAGAGAACAGAAATATTGGGTAATAACTCTTAAAGTTTTCTACAGGCTTTATCGATTTCGAAATCATGACTACAAGCGCTCTTCTTCAAATTTTGGGAATTTTAAATGGACGCAAGCAAAAGAAGTCACGTAATTAGAAATTAAAAGTAACTCCAGCATTGGTAATAGCTCATAGAACTGCTTTCTGATGGTGTTGAAAAAGTCCTGGTAAGTCGCTGCCACATCAGGTAAATTCAGTAGCAACAAAGTCTTTTCGAATTTGCTCGTTGAAGCAATATAATCAATCCAATTGACACAGCAAAAATTCCATTGTTTAACTTGCATTCTAGCACTGGCAAAGCAAAACTTGGTAATGTAAGCCTAATAGGCGAGGGTCAATATTTTAACTAGGAAAAATTTTTGTGATTTATGTTAAAGATTTTTGATGTGGAAAGGAGTTCATGTATTTCATGTACTTATTGGTTAAACCACAGTTGTGGAGTCGGAGAAAGTATTTTTCAACTCCACCAATTCAAAGTTTTCCGATTCCTATTTCACGAGATCTAATAAAACGACTCCAACTTCAGCATATGTAACAACTCCACCCTAAAATATGCGGCTATGCAAACTTTGACTCAATAATATAGTTATAAGCAGGGTTGTCGAGTCGGAATCCCCGGAATTGCATGTCTTAGAGCGGAATCGGAGTAGTTTCTTTAGATTTGATGAAGTCGATGTCGCAAGTAGAAGTCGGTTGCTTAGATTTGGTAGGGTTGGGAATCGGAGTCCTTATTGCTTTTGGAGACTTTGATTTACGCTAGATTATTTTACATTTTTACGTTTTATCTCTCTCTATATATATATATCCTTCTGACTCGCAGGAAAGCGTCGGAGGCGCTATATATAGGACAAACAATTACTTTGACCTGCTTCCGGAGATGCCAAGATATTGCTGTCCGCTTAAAATTTTTTATTTTGGTTTTTTAGTTTTATAATGATATGACTAAAATTTACAACTGCTTGCCAAGGCCGCTAAGCAGGGAAAAGCGCCGTAGAAGTGTATTTCCTTAAGACCCAATAGAATGGCGCGAGTAGGCTTTGAACCGAGATCATGTTAATCACAATCACACGGTGCTTTAATGCGCTCTAACCACTCGACAATTAGGTCTTCAAGGTTGTGAAATCATAATCGTAAGAGTTTTACGTTTTAGAATGAAGTCGGAGTCGTTTATTTAGATGTTGAACAATTGAAGTTCGAATTGTAAAATTTTAAAGAGCTGGAGTCGGAGTTGGAAAAATTTTTTGACATGTTGAGTTAATTCAACTGGTCAAATATATCTGAAAAGTAAGCCAGTTTTGTCCAAAAGTAATCATCAATGTAATGGTCAGCAAGAGGTCATCGTTGATCCTGTAAAAACATGTAAACTTGGCGTCTCAATTCAAAGAGACGATTAAGAACGCGTCATTTGGAGAGCCACCTAACCTCACTGTGATACAAGAGCTGCAAGTGATCTGTATCGAGATTGTCGCATAATGTAGCAAAAATATCTGCAAGTGATCTGTATCGAGATTGTCGCATAATGCAGTAAAAATATCTCAACTCTTTTTGATATAGTTAACAATCTTTACAGCTATTGACATAATATCGTTAAGTTCTGGCGACATCTGTCTTGTTGCAAGGTTTTCTCCGTGTAAAAAGCATTAACCTTTTTCCTGCCAATGTTCCTTAAATGGAACATACTTTTTAAATTATTGTTGAAGTCGCAATTTTATTCTTAACTTATTTTTTTTCACAATTTTGTACTCAACTAGCTTTATTTTATTTCAGGGACTTGAAAATAGCTTTAAATTTTTTTTATAACTAAAATAAATTTGATTTAAAAACAAACTAAAACCATTGTTTTTCCGCATGAGAATTGAGAAGCCGGAAGTGACCATATAGCAATCTGAGAGAGATTTATGATCAATTAGTTTTACTTCAATATTAGTAAAGGTTTGTATGCGTATTATTGAAAATATGATTTGTAGTACAAAAATTTTGATATAATAAAAACTAAAAAAATGTTCCATTTATAAAACAATGGAGGGTTACTGGTGTGCAAATGTAACTACGCAAATTTTATAATTTATAACCAATAACTGTTGCAATGTTATGATATAACTCAGTAACTGTTGTTGCTTTACTAAATATTATATGTTCAATATTTTAGACAATTTATATCCCTTATTTTAGAATATGGATCCTCGTGCATTTTACGGAAGAAAGACGACAAAAATTTCTACACTTGCTGAAGCTTGTGAAATAATTGAGCAATCATCAGATCCTGCAGCCATTGTTGTGCTTCCTCCTGCTGCAGGAGATGCTGGAGACCAAGATAGTGACATTGAGGAAATTCCCGAAACCCAGAAGAAGAGTATGAACCAGCAGGAGAACTTGAGGTAGAACAAAATATTGAAAACGAGTTTGATAATGAAATTCTGCCACTTCAAAAAAAAAGAAAACTAGAGAACATTATTACTTGGAAAAAGAGTGCTACATTTAGCAAACCTATGCAGGTTGGAAATGCAGTTACAGACCAAAAGCTTGAAGAACTTGAAGAAAAGACACCTTATGAAATTTGGAAGTCAATATTTTCGACAGAAATGTTGAAACACATAGTCCTTCAAACTAACTTGTATGCCAATAGGGACAAAAACAATGAGAAATTTAAAGTATTAGAATGCGAAATGCAAAAATTTTTAGGGATCATTTTGTTATCAGGATATCATACTGTACCTGAGGAGCAGCAGTATTGGTCAACTCAACCTGATTTGCGTGTAGAAATTGTTGCTAAAACTATGAGTAGAAATAGGTATTTTGAAATAAAAAAATACATGCACTTTGCTGATAATTTGAAGCTTACTCCAGGAAATAAAATGAGTAAAATTTCACCATTATATGATATGATGAATAAAAATCTTGTACAATTTGATATTTTTCACAGTTTGCTTAGTATAGATGAATCAATGGTACCGTACTTTGGGCGTCATAGCGCCAAAATGTTTATAAAAGGTAAGCCAATACGCTTTGGCTATAAGATCTGGTGTATTTTTGGCAATGACGGCTTTCCTTATCATATGAAAATCTATCAAGGAAAGGAGGATAATCGTGAAAGCTTGCCTCTCGGTACTAGGGTCGTCAACGATTTGGTAGATGTAATAATATCAAAATCAGATATTACTTGCCATGAATTATACTTTGATAATTTTTTTACAAGCTACAAACTTCTGTCCGAACTAAGCGATAAAGGTGTTAGAGCAACTGGTACCTTAAGAGAAACTAGAATAGCTAATGCAACAAAAAAGATTATTAGCAGCAAGGATCTCAAAAAAGAAGAAAGAGGAACTTTCGACTTTTGCTCTGACGGAAAGGTTTATGTCGCCAAGTGGCATGACAATTCAATTGTGACAATTGCAAGCAATTGGGAAAACCATCAGCCAGTTCATAAGGCAAGACGTCGTGTCAAAGGGGGAGAAAAGCAAGTTCCACAGCCGCATCTTGTATGCTCCTACAATAAAGGAATGGGCGGTGTCGACCTAATGGATAGACTTGCTGAATCTTATCGTCCAAGTATACGGGGTAGAAAGTGGTATTGGCCACTTTTTATTAATTGACTACATTAATCAGTAGTAGCAGCATGGAAACTGTACTGCAATACCTGTCAAGAAAATCTATCGCATCTGCAATTTCGTAGTCAAATCGCACTTTGCTTACTCAAAGCAGGTCCGCAACGTGTAAGAAAACTCGAGTTGGCTGGAATATTGCCAGAAGATGTAAGGTATGATGGCATTGATCACACCTCGGGCTCCACATCACAAGGGAGATGTAAAGTGTGCAGCAAAAACACAAAAAATATTTGTAAAAAATGTGATGTACGCCTACATGCCGAAAGGGGGAAGTTATGTTTTGAAAAATATCATAGCATATAGAAAATGATAAAAAAATTAGTAGTTTTTTGTATTTTACTTTCTTGGTTATATATATACTTCTTTCATGTATTTTACAAGTGTGTATGTATCAGTTCGTAAAGAAATAAATTTTGAGAATTTTAATATTGTTTAGCAGTAACACTCCATTGTTCCTTAAATGGAACATACAATAAAATGAAAAGTTGATGTGGCACAAACTTCAAAATTGATATATATAGTCTCTAGGCAATAATAAACTTATATTTTAAATATAAACTGAATCGTAAAATAAATTTGATGGTTGGCAGGATAAAGGTTAAGTCCACTCGGCTCGTTCTGCTCTCTGTTTGATTTGTTTAACAACGCCACGATGGATACCATTCATAGATGCAACTCTGCACTTCATAGATTTGTGCAGACATCCACACATTTTTTCTAATCAATAGCTTTTTTAGCAAAATAGGTGTCAAGGCAACAAAATACTTCATCGGCAGTTCTTCTTGTGGAAAGTTCTTTGCAAAAAAGTAGGTCGTCGTGAACATTGGCGTCAACACAATACTTTACAAATACAAGCAGTAAAGCTAAATTGGTTAAATCAGTGGATTCATCCAACTGTAAAGAATAATAAGGACTGCATTTAATTTTTTCCAATTGCTATTCACGATATCATCACTCATTTCAACAATTTGTCTCGTAATAGTATTGTTCGGAAATGGTACCAACTCAAGTTTTGATGCAGCGTTTTCTCCAATAATTTCACGACAAATATCAACAGCACTTGGTAAATGAGTTATTCTGCAATTGTAAATGCTTTCTTGAACCGAGCAATTCGACCGGCCACCAAAAAACTAGCCTTCAACGATGACTGTGACTGAGTAGTAAATGAAGTTAAGACTTTCTGCTGTGCCTGCAGATCATGCCTCTTTCTCTCAGAATATTCTTTGGGTTTCATTGCACTTTTTGCGTGGTGTGTGTTCTGGTGTCTCTGAAGCTTCGATGGTTTCAATGACGCATTCGACAATATTTTTGCTCACTCAACACATGTGCTTTTGGCTCAAACTCATATTCAGCCGTAATAAAACCATGTTTGATGTAATCAGAGTGATATTTTCTTACAATAACTTTCTTCTAAGGTTTTTTTTCTTTTACATCTTTACATTTTCTTTTCAAAAAACCATCCATTTTGTGGTTATAACAAGAATCAAAGTGAAAGAGTTTAAATAAATTATTTTAACCCTAGTGTAGCCTGTAATTAAAATGCAACTCATTGGACATAAGATTAACCATTACAAAAACCAAGGTCTTTGCAACTCTGTATCTGAATTCAACAAAGTACTAATCTGCCTACTAGTATATCTACACTTAACACAATCAGCTTGCTTCTTGTCTGTGCACAATAAAATTATTCAAATTTATAGTTTTAACAAAAATTTAAACATCAAAACAATCTTTTATTTTATAAAACTACTGGTCTGTGTTCATTCACTTTTACAACTGCTTACGTAACTTCTATGCACTATTTTAAAAACACGTGCAACAAATCCAAAGAAATTTCGCTAAATTCTGCAAAAATCAAAAGCGCCGATTGAAATGATCAAAAAAGCCGCTGCAGCTTTTACAGTGCGCGAGTAGACTTTTCTCAAGAGAATATAACCATTAACTAGTATTACGTCAAAAAATTATTTAAGATTTGTTTAGAAAAAAAAATATGCAATATCACATTTTTTGCATAATTGGTGTGTCTAATCATAATGCAACTATTTCTCGATCAAATAGAAAACTGTAATAATTAAAAATGCTTCACGGCCCACCTGAAAAAGTTACGCGACTCATAAGAGGGTCGTGACCCACTGGTTGGAAAGCACTGCTTTAAAGCATTCAACGCGTGTTTTTTGGAACAAGCTGATCGAAGACTTTTCAGCTTTCAAGACAATCGAGTAATTAATTTGTAGGCTACTACATAAACGGCGTGGAAGGCGTTTCTTTATTCAAATTAAATAAAATTTTCCGTTTAAATTTCATCTACTTTTCATGTCTTGCATCGATTTTCTTTGATTTGAGTAACTTCGTTAAAAATACAAAAAAACTCAAATTTAAAAAAATAATAGTTTTTATTACGTTTTTAAATTTGAATTTTTTTGGCTTTATCAAACAAAAACATGTAAAATTTGTTACTTTTACGCTCATTTTTGTTCAACTTCGAATCTTTACCAATAAATTCAGTATTTTTTTCAGTATTTTTTTATTTTCTGTAAAAGTAAAAAATTTTTTTGTCTTTTTGGAAACTATTTAAACACTACATCAAAACAAATGATTAAAAGCACGGCGTTCTTTGACAAGAATGATTAAAAACATTAGTAGGCAAAGCTAATCACTGAAGAAAATATTATCAGGACATTATTGAATGAGTAAAATTTTTGACAACGGGAAAAAACGTTTTTTTATTAACAAGGAAGTAAGTTTTGTAAAACTTATATCATAATGTAAAGAATTAATTCTTTTGACTTGCAGCACAACGTCCTAAAATCATTAATTTGGAAGAAGCTAATATTACAAAAAAGCTACTAACAAAATTGCATAGTGTAGTACCGTACATTTGCAATTATTATAAGACAAAAAACAGCATGGTTACAATTAAAGCAATTTTTAATTTGATTAAAAATAACTTTTTTTACTTTATTTTTTACATTTGGACTCTATTTCGACTTAATGATTTTGCAACCTTGTAGAAGTTTTTATGAACAGATTTTGGTTAAAATGATGCACAAAAAGCAATTTACATTAGCTTAGAAAGACTGTAATTGCTCATTGTTGTCAGCAGTTGGATAAAATTTCACTTTGTGTTGTAAATTTGGGATTTACAATTACAAACAGTTGAACACTTCAAAAAATTGTACCTTGCCTGTACAAAATACATTCATGCAAAAACTAAAACAATTTTGATATATGTTTCAATGACAAACATACAGGACATATTTCCATTTCAATTACATAAAGATAATGGTTAATTTTTACGTAATTTTAAATTGGAAAACTTTTTTAAAAAACATTGAGACATTGAGATCAGGCATTTTTAAACCTGGAATTGATCGTCTCTGGCAAGAGTGTAAAGTTTTTAGTAAAGGTATGAAACCTGTGGGATACATTAAAACATTAAAAATTTATATATTAGTGGTTCAGATTTATTAAGAGAAGAGGACGGAAAACTTTTATAGTGAATTCAGGTGATTGCAGCTCAAAAAGTTTAAGAATTCCAAATATAGAATGAAAAATAAAATAGTTTAATTTGGACCATTCATCTGAAAAATTTATTTAATGACATTATCATCGGCTAAAAAATTTTTCAAAAAACATCCATGTTTTATCTTTAATTTCGATGGGACAAGACCTGCATTGTCTCTGAACGCGCTTTCAAAACTGCATGTTCCCTTTCCAACTCTTTTTTAGACCAGGGGTTCTTAAACGTTTTGAGATGCGCACCCTTTTTTACGCAAACAAAACTTGCGCCTCTCCTTGACGACACAAACAAAAAACAAAATCTAAGCCCTATAAACATATTTTTCCCAAAATTAAGGTGAAGATTAAAAAAGGTCTTCACTTTGTATCAGGTCCAAAATTCAATATGAAGACAAAAAGAATTACCATTGCAGATATCAATTCGGTTTGCAGCCAGTTGCTCACGCTCCTCAGTTTAAAAACCCGGGTCTTAGACATTTAAACAAACATTGTATGTCTGTAGCTAACACATCTAAAGTATTTTCAAGAAAATTCAAGATTTTGCAAAAGGAAACTTAACGTCTTCTTGATGAAAAAAATTATTGAACCAAGCAAGTCACCTTGAAGAGCTCAAGTACTAGTTGTTAAATAAACAAAACGATAAAAGGCGTATGGTGATAGACAACACCAAGACAATCAACCGTTTCACTTACTTGAATGCATATCCCTCGCCTCAGATCGTTTCAATTATAAGTAAACTTGCTACTGATAATGTGTTTTCTACAATAAGATCTAAAATCTACTTACCATCAGATTGGCTTCATTCTCAAAACCGCTCATACACAGATTTCAATCGGGAAATGGTTTGTTTCAATGGCGACGATTACCCTTTGGGCTTAGCAATGCCGTTCCGGAATTTCAACAAGTTATCGATTGCTTCATCAAGGAAAACAGTTTAAAAGGTCGTTACCTACAGTATATGTGAATGACATCACTATTGCCGGAATAAATCAAAAATCGATCAACAAAAAAACATTGTTCTCACAAACAAAAATTTCGATACTTGGATATCGCATGAAGTACGATTTAAATTCTGAGATTGCAGCTTTTATTTAATATGACTATTTCGCAAACTAACAAAGAACTCCAGATGGTAGGTGCTTTCACGCAGCCTGGGCCGTGAGTAAGTCTGTTCATTGATTTTAAAATGACAGACCGAAACCGAACCTACCAAAACGGAAGGGTATCCACCCATTCCGATGTTCAGTGTGGGTCTGCTAATCGGCGGACGTCCTTTCAGGACGGGGCAATGCTAGGATAAAACTGCCCTTTTCAGGGCACATTGCCAACAAGTTCCGAAGACCCACTATTCTTCAGCTGAACATCGAAAGGCCTCACTGCAAGCAAGATGAACGTTCTTCATCATCTCGCTATGCAGTCTGAGGCACTCGTCATCCTATTGCAGGAGACCCACTGCACTGATGCAGAGAAGTTGGTACTAACAAACTACCAATTAGCTGGGTCTTCTTTAAGCAGGAAGCATGGCCTTGCCACGTTTGTCCACGAGCGACTGAGATACACGCTTTTGGACCAATCTCCACCGACATCGGAGATCGAGTGGTTGTGTGTGGACGTTGATGGTTATAAAATAGTCAACGTCTACAAACCACTGCCAACGCGATTGCGAATCCTGGCTTCCAGTGTTTCCTCACCCTTGTCTGTACGCTGGCGATTTTAACTGTCGTCATGCTGACTGGGGTTATGACGACAACAGTCCGGACGGTGAGTGCTTGGCTGGATGGGCAAGTGTTAATTGTCTTGCCCTCCTATATAATGCCAAGGACGCTGCCAGTTTTTATTCCGGCCGCTGGAACACTGGTACGAATCCGGATCTAGCTTTCGCCAGCGTAGGTCCAAACAGTCGCTTACCGGATAGACGTGTCCTTGACAAGTTCCCCAGGTCACAACATCGACCTACGCTTATTACAGCACCAAGGTTTGCTATGGCAGTGCCAAGCATGCCTGTTAAGCGATGGAACTTCCGCAAGGCCAAATGGAGTCACTACATTGCTTTGACGAATAAATTCGCAAAGACTTTGTTGCCGCCTGATACACTTGATGTGGATGCGGCTTACCAGGACTTCTGTAACACCATTAAGAAAGCAGCCAAAAAGACTATCCCACGCGGGTATCGAAATACCTACATTCCGTGTTGGGATGCAGAGTGTGAATCCCTCTATAAAACTTTGCAGTCTCGTCAGGGAGACGACTCAAGCTTGGCTGCTACAGCTCTGCTTGCCAAGCTTGACAGAAATCGGAGGGATCGATGGTCCGAAGCAGTTTCGAGCATTGACTTCTCACACTCTAGTCGAAAAACGTGGAGTATTTTGAACAACCTTACTGGTAGGTCACGACACTCTCCTCGTCACTGTCCCGTTTCAGCCGATGCTATTGCATCTCAGCTGGTTAGAAATGGGAAATACGAGGCTGTTGATCGCAAGTCATCTCGACTTGTCTTTCAAGAAGTGTCTGACCTTTGGAGGGCCACAACACCAGACGCAGTAAATATCTCTGACAATTTCTCACAGAGAGAATTTGCTGCTGCCCTTCAACATTTAAAACCAGGTAAAGCTCCGGGACCTGATTCCATGTGCCCCGAGCTTATACTCCTACCGGAGCTGCTTTGAAGTCCTGGTTACGTGACTTCCTTTCTTCCTGTTTGCACCGACTCAAAATTCCCAAGATCTGGAGAAGAGCGCTTGTGGTCGCGATCCCAAAACCAGGAAAGCCCGTGGGGAACCCAAAGAGTTATCGACCGATATCTCTGCTCTGTTTCCCCAACAAGATCCTCGAGAGGCTTATCTACGCCCGCGTTGAACCATTAATCGATCCGCTGCTCCCTAAAGAGCAGGCTGGGTTCCGACGCGGGAAGTCAACCGTAGATCAAGTTGTTCTGCTAACCCAGAACATCGAGGATTCTTTTGAGGCTAAAAAGAAGGCCGGTGCCGTATTTATCGATCTGACAGCTGCTTACGACACTGTCTGGCACCGTGGCCTTACCTGCAAGCTGCTGAAACTACTTCCGGATAAGCACATGGTCAAAATGATCATGGAGCTTGTCCGAAATCGAAGTTTCACCCTTACCACCGGTGACAGCAAGCAAAGCAGACTACGCCGTCTTAAAAACGGCGTTCCTCAGGGATCGGTCTTGGCTTCCCTCCTATTTAACATCTATACGTACGATCTTCCTTCCATGATTTCCAGAAAGTTTGCTTATGCTGATGATCTAGCATTGTTGCATTCTTCTGGAAACTGGAAGGACTTGGAGGGGACCTTAAGCCAAGACATGTCCACACTGTCAGCGTATCTCCAGACTTGGAGGTTGAAGCTCAGTCACACTAAGACGGTGACGACAGCCTTTCATTTAAACAACCGAGAGGCCAAACGTGAGCTAAAGGTCTACAACAACGGTGGACTTTTACCGTTCTGTCCAACCCCTACTTACCTTGGGGTAAAACTGGACAGATCGCTCACGTTTCGTCACCATTTAGTGGCATTGCGCAAAAAACTATCCTCGCGCGTCACACTGCTGAGGCGACTCGTGGGCTCGGGATGGGGTGCTGGTGCTAAAACACTACGCATAGCCACCTTGTCATAGTCTACTCAACAGCTGAGTACTGTGCGCCAGTCTGGTGTCGCAGTGCTCACACTCGCCTCATTGACAGTGTCTTAAATGACGCCTTGCGCATAGTTACTGGATGCCTGCGTCCCACTCCAACCAACCACCTACCTGTACTTTCAGGCATCCAGCCAGCTGAGCTTCACCGAATGGGAGCGAACTCTCCTTGGCTTACCGTGGATCTCTGGACCCCGATCATATTTTGCATGGTCTGTTAAGTGGGTCCTCAGATAACCGCCAAGTGAGACTAAGATCCAGACGCCCGTTTGTGCCAGGTGCGCGGAATCTTTTGGACAACCTTGCCAGACTTGGCATCCGCGCCTCTGAATGGACAAATCTTAAATGGAAAACGGAATACTGTGAAAGTGCTTCCAGGCTCCGTGCTTTTGTGCCCCAGACCGGTGCCAGGCCTGTTGGAATGGGCTTACCCCGAGCAGCTTGGGTTAAGCTCAACCGCCTGCGGACTGGTGTTGGGCGATTCCATTCGTCCATGCACAAATGGGGTCTCGCTCCTTCACCGAATTGCGAGTGTGGCGCCTCTGAGCAAACCGCAGACCATGTACTAACAGCGTGCCCTATACATCGGGCACCACATGGAGCACGAGGTCTGACGGTTTTGGATGACGAAACTCGATGCTGGCTTAATGACATCACTGCTAGCGTCTGATCCAGGCAGTGCAGCAGTCTGGGGTAGTAAAAGGATAAACCCTCGGCCCCAGTCCTGTTTGTGTCTGACCTGGAGTGGATACCTCTTCAAACGACGACGACGACGACGAAAGAACTCCAAAGAATTATTGGATTTTTTGCTTACTACGCCCGCTGGATACAAACCTATTCAAAGAATTCGACCCTTACTTGTTACTTGAAAACCAATGCTTTCCTCTCAAAAAGTTGTCTTAGAACCAATAGATCAATTAAAGCATCTTTTAGCTACAAGTAGCCTTCAACCAATAGATTACACGTTGCCCCTAACCGTGGAGACAGACGCTTCCGAATTCTCAGTTGCTACAACTTTAAATCAAAAAGTTCGTGCCGTAGCTTTCATTCTTGAACAAACAAACAATGCCGTTTTACAGTCGAAAAGAAAGCTTATGCGATCGTAGATGCACTACGGAAATGGAGCCATTTTTTTGTTGATAGACATTTTACTTTGATTACAGATCAAAAAAGTGTCGCGTTTATGTTTAACATAAAACATACCACTAAATTCAAAAACAAAAAGATCATTTTATGGCGATTAGAGTTGTCAGAGTTTAATTATACTGTTTTACATCGTTCGGGAAAGGATAATGTTGCATCGTAAGCATTGACAAGAGCTTTTTTTGGTCAAATTTTACTAAATCAGTTACGTAAATTGCATGTTTCTTTATGTTATCCAGGCATAACTCGGTTGGCGCACTATGTGCGTACAAAAACTTGTCTTATTTCACAGATAAAATACGTCAAGCGGTCAACTCTGGTAAAGATTGCTGCCGCATCAAGCCACAATTCCAAAAATACAAAGGGGCGAAACTCATCAAAGCCATACATGTTTTCAAAGGATTGAATATATATTTTATAAGAAAAGAAGAATTACCTCGTAAATTCTTGAAATACGGCTATTACTTAAACTGCTAGAAATTTTTAAATATAAAACTTTAATAAACAAACTTTACTTTGCAAAAAAATTGTATGATTTTTGTCACAGACTTTGTTTGGGAATCCTGAAGGACCAGTTAAGCTAGGTAACCTGAATACCTGCGCTGAAACAAAGCTGTGTGTAAATTTTATTTTATTCCGGCTCAAGAAATAGTCTGCTATGAGCCTGAAGCTTTTATACCGTTGGTTTAAACGAAAGCTCGGATTGGTTTCGTTGAAGACTCTTCTTCACAGACAAACAGAGACCACTGTCTCTAATAAGAATAAATGTATTGCAAAATTCACGACCGACGAAAATTCTATTCCACGCTTTGCCAAACTGCAAAGCGAAATCAACACTATAACCTGATTCAATTAACACAAATGATTCTACCTCTGTAGAACACAACTCCAAAACACTGGCGCAAAATAAATTCAACACTCGTCCCAAATTCAACTTTCTTTCAAAGCGACGCTTTTCGCTTTATGCGTCTTTCTTTCTCGTTTTGTCTCTCTTTCGTCGTCGTTGTCCGCTTTCTCTTTTTCGTCTGTGTCGTCTCTCGCTTCGCATTCATTTATATAGACAAAAGATCACGTGACGCAAATTTATTCGTATATTCGAGACTTAGCTCGAATTTCCCTAGAGAGAGCACTACGCTTGAATGCGCCAGAACATTCTACAATTAGCGAGCTATAGCAAAGCTTGGACAAAAACATATTACGTCATTACTGTCGGGCGAAAAGAGAAAAAAGATACATGCATCACGCAATAAAAAGCGAATCGGACCTTATATTACATAGTACGAGAGCAGCGCCTTGAGGCGACGCGATTATTATTTCATAATAAAACTACGAATTACTTTTAATGGGAATAAACTACATCGTTATGATTAAAATTATTATGAATAAAGTGTGACAATTTTATCTACTTTAGTTATTTGGCAATAAAATTTTGAAAAGTGTTCAAGACTTTATGGACACCCTGTATAACTGCAAATTGCTGGTGCTTTTCAGAACAGTGCTCAATGACTTCAATAGTCAGAGCGATTACAGTATTCCTGATTATCGAAACACATGTAGGGATTAATTGGACAGCCCAAATATTTTCACACGAAATACAACTTTAATTATTATCGGAGTTATAGAATTTAGTTTAAAACGATGGATTTAACTTTCACATGCTCTATTTTTATGCAATTTCGAAATTCACATCCTGCCATTCTATATCGTATGATCATGTGGTAATACCCCCACTTGTATACAGCGATATGGCTCTGTCATAAATTGTAATATATTGTGTTGCTCTCCGGTAGATATCGGTTAGATAAATTAACTTCTGTCATGGTAATGCTATACTAAAATTGTCTCTATTATTGTAATTATTTGTTTTAATTTTTATTTTGTTTTTATTTCTATTTGAATAAGGTGAATAAATGTGCTGTAAATAGAATTAAGTTAGTGGTTAACCTTCTGAGTATAAACTGCACCAATTAAACTTGAACATAACGCTCCTAACTACTACACAGAAATATTAAGAAAACATTTTATTAAAATAGTCCCAACAGACTGTTTCACCTGTAAGGTTCATCAGGGGACACAGTTAAAATTGATTTTTACGCTTTAGATGAAAACTCGCATCTTAGAAAAATAACGCTACCAAAAGTTTGGGTTTAAACGATTATTTTACTAAAATAAGTGATTGATTAGCAAATAATTACTTTTGTTACGAGATATTGAAAGAAAACATACTGTAATGTTGCGCATAGATGTATTCTTAAACTTAGCCAAGCTGCCGAAAAGATTAAAGCATAGAAAACATTATAGATCAGTGCTCTTCAACCGTGTGTACGCTATACCCAAATGTATACCAAGCTGTAAGTAGGGTATACAATTAACAAAAGGTATACAGAGGGTATACCGTCAAGATCAGACCTTACTGGTAACTTTCGGTTTAATCTAATATTATATACAGGGTGGTGTCGTATGATTCTGTCCATTTCTCCACATTATTTCGTTGCATACCGATTAGCTAGGTTAGTTTATTACAGCCACTTGGAAAAATGGGTACAAGTGCATAGTTACGCAAACATTAGCCAAAATTAATTAAATGATGTTCTACGGGAAGTAGTTGATATTGTAAATTCGATTCGGAAAAGTGCAAAACAACAAAGACTGTTTTCAAAACTTTGTAATGAAATGGGCTCCACTTCCAAAAAACTTATTCTACATTCAGAGGTGCCGTGGCTATTTCTAGGGAAAGCGCTTTCCCGTGTGCTTGAACTTCGAGAACAATTGGAAGCCTATTGCATTGAACATGAGAACCAAAAATCTGCAAAGTTTCGTGACATATTGTGGCTAGCAAAATTAGCCTACTTGGCGTCAATTTTTGATTGTTTAAATGAAGTGAACCTCAGTCTTCAAGGAAAAGGGGGCGATATATTTCGAGCAACTAGCAAGATCAATGCGCTGAAGCTAAAAATTCTACTCTGGAAAAACAAGGTCTTATGAAACAACTTTAATAACTTTCCTTGATTAAGCCAGTATGTGAGAGAACGTGGATGGGAGTTTGAAAACGTTTCTTCAGAAAATAACATATCTACACTCATTGTTATTCATTTGAACTTACTTAGCGAAAATTTGGCAGCATACTTTTCTGAAGATGATTATACACGTTTGGAAAAAAACTTGTGGACTATGCAGCCATTTATTGATGAACCATCAGAGGATGAGGAATGGTTGGAACTCCGATCAGATTTAAATCAAAAAACTTTATTCCGAGAAATGGATTACTCCATGTTTTGGGTATGTCTTCCAAAATTACCCGAATATAAAAAGCTAGCACAAAAGGCCTTGCAATCTTAATACAGATGCCTACAACCTACTTGTGTGAAGAAAGTTTCTCCAATCTCGTGGAAATCAAATCAAAAAAAAGAAACTCATTATATTATATTGATTCTTTAATGCGAGGGGCGGTAGAGAAAGAGATAAAGCCACGTTAACTCCAAATCGCTGAAACGATGCAACAACAAAGCAGCCACTGATGACTAACTACAGTGAAACTAAAACAGCTTTGATTTTACTTTTTTACACTTTAGCATATTTTTTTTTGCCCTAAAAGACTGATTTATTTGTTGTAGCTCGACTAAATATAGTTTATAGTTTATTTTCTTTAGTTTTTGTGCACAATTATACATTACTATCTGTGAGGTGTACAAATTTTTTGAAAAATTGTAAAAGGTGTATCACAGAAAAAAAGGTTGAAGAGCACTGTTATAGATCATTAGTTAAAAAAGAGTGTTATAAAAGAATCTTTTATAAAACAATTATTTTATAACACTCTCTCTTAACTAATGATCTATATTAATGTTTTATACAGTATAAAAGAATTTTTTTATAACGCTTGCTTTTAACTAATGATCCATAAACTTTTTTACGCTTTAATTTTTTCCGCAGCTTGGCCAATTTTCATACATCTATGCGCAACAATATAGGATGTTTTCTTTAATATATCGTGACAAAAGTAATTATTTAATAATCAATCACTAACTTTAGAAAAATAATCGTCTAAACCCCAACTTTTGGTAGCGTTATTTTTCTAAGATGCGAGTCTTCATCTGAAGCATAAAAATTTATTTTAACTTTTAATTTTGGCTTATTTTATTTTTTTCAACGTAAATAATGTTGCTTTTTTTTAGTTGTTATGTTCCCTGATGAGCCTCACAGGCGAAACAGTCTGTTAAGACTATTTTAATACAACATGTTTTTTTTTGTTATATTTGTGTTTTGATAAATAGGTGTATACTGTAAATATAATTATATCATATACACAACCCATTAACTATAATTCTTACTGTGTTTGAATAAAACATTAATACAAATTACATTTAGAAAACTAACTCGAAATGGCATACATCATAACTTGAAACTAAGTATGTATTCTTATAGTTATGCTTATTACATTTTTTGAACATCAAAGTATTTTATAGATAATCATGACGTTATCTCTAGTCTATCTCGAACCCATAACAAACCTTGATGTTAATGCAATTAATGTCTTGTGTAGGCTCTGGGTATAGGACTAGACCCTGTGTGTTGTCTCCTGCGTGTAGGACTACATCTAGTAGGTTCGAAACTCAGTGAGGTATGCATCACTGACGAGCTCCAACAAGAGCAAAACTCGAGTCTGGTGTTTCTTGTTTTAGGCGGCTTAGTTTCGTTTTTATTAGTAGGTAATGAGGTTAAAGCGTTAGAACATGGTCTGCGGTTTGTTCAGAAGCACTACACTTTGTTCAGAAGCAATTCGGTGAAGGAGCGAGACCCCATTTGTGCATGGACGAATGGAAACGCCCAACACACAGCGTGCACTATACATCGGGCACCATATGGAGCACGAGGTCTGACGGTTTTGGATGACAAAACCCGATGCTGGCTTAATAGCATCATTGCCATCATCTGATCCAGGCAGTACAGCAGCCTGCTGTATTGTCTTTTTCTACGATATTTTTCTGGAAATTAAAAAAAAATGCGATGTTTTTCATATATCAAAATAGGAAAATATTTTGGCGAGATAAACTTTGATTTGATCTAATAATATAAATTAATTAAATTAAATAAAAAATTTGAGACAACAATAAATGGATCAGATCCAAAGCGTCCTGATAAAAGAAACAAAAATTTCTGCAGATATTAAACCCACTGTTTGATCATAATATTCATCAAAATATACATTGATCATACTGGTAGAATGCCAATTCAGACATCACCAGGTCTACAACTATTGTATACTACTTTGAAAGAAATTTGTTTACAAAAGCAATGAAACTTTTTAGAAAAAATGATAATGCTTTTTAGATGATGGCAGTTATTTAAAAGAAAAAAAATTTCACGATCAAATTTGTTTTACGGCTTCAATAAAGATCCTGCCAGTGAATTCTATTACCCAAACTTTACGCAGTCTTTGATTGAATTTCCAGTCTCGCTTAACTCAAAACTAATTCTTTTTTAACATTTATTGAACAGTGACGATAATAGCACAAAAAGTCAATTTGTTGCACTTTTATTTATTTAATAAATTATTACTTCGGCTATCTTATTTAAACTTTTTATTTTGTTTTTATTGCATTAAATGAAGAGATTTTTTTACTCTACTATGAATTTGATTCTGCCAGAAAACTTATTTCTCAATTTAAAAAACTTTACTTAACAAACCGACAAAAATTTACAAATTGTTGGGAAATTGGGGCATCGTCGCTATTTCAACCTGTTTACCAGTAAAAAAATTAAAGTATAATCTGATATTTCTGGCGCTGAGTGTGTTTTTCAAGGCATAAAATGCACTTGTAAAAATGTTTCTTGGGATAAAGAAAGTTATTTTACTTCAAAACAGTTTATTTCAATGTGTTGAATAGCAGATTCGATCATAAAATTATCTTTTTGGGGCTAAAATTGATTATTTTAACGCATAACCTTTCAAAATTAAAATTTTGGTTGCCAAAAAGATTTCGGGTGTCTACAAAGCTAATGCTTTCTGCTCAGTTATGTATTTGTTACGTTTGGGCGCAAAACCATAATTCGGGAAAAATTGTTTCGCCTCCCTTTTCCCAAATGTTTTTGTTTTGTATGTCCATAATCACGATCAACGAGACATGCCCTTAGTTAATAGGCTTAAAAAAATGAACATAAAAGATATTTTATAAAATCAAGGAATAAAGCAAGCATGAATCGAAACTTCGTATTAATCGCTAATAATTTTCTTTGAATCCAAACCAGAGCTGAACCAGAACTGAACCTTTAAAAATAAAATTGGCTGAACCTGAACCTGAACGTTATTTTACACCTTCGGTGCTCTGTTTATGACATATTCTGTCTTCAAGAGGCGCAAAATGTCCTAGAATTTCAATTACACGATATCCTAAAAAAAGTAGTAGTTACCAAAAAAGGTATAATAATGTTAAAACATTTAAACACTATTTTAATTTAATTTATAAGATTTCTCTAATAAATAATAACTACATACTTTTTTTTTTCACAAGCAGACAAGTCAGTGCTGTGCTTATCCCACATAATTAAAATGTTTTTTTTTATTTTTTATTTGCGATTTAGAATAGTTATTAAAACGTCACAAATTAATTATTGTAAACTCCCTACTTGAAACAAAATATTTTGGCGTACAAGCTATGGCATTTATGAATTATATCAATGACGTTTTGCAATCATGATTTGGCTTTGAGTGAAGTTATAAGGTTCAAAACCAGACTATGAAAATCACTCAAGAGCTTTCAAAAACCGGAAATCGCAACTTTTTCCATTTTTACCAAACACATATCATAAAACTTTAATGTTATGCAGTAAGTCAGAAGATAAATCTGGAAAGAGTAATGTTTAATTATACACAGCCATTGTATTAGCAGAATAACGTTTTCGAGTACGATAATGGCAAAAGATAAAGCTAAAGACCAAGTGAGCGGAACCACTCGATCACGTGAGTCTGTTCAAGCTTATTATTGATATAATATCAAAAAAAGCTTTTACTTAAATTTTAACAGAGAAATGTCTTAGAACAGTGGTTTTCAACTTTTTTCATACCCCGACCCAATTTACAACGCAAAATAACTTAACGATCCCTTCGGTGACCAAACTTTAATTTAGGAATTTGCAGGCTATCTAATGCAACGGGGTCCAAACTGTAGCTCGCGAGCGGAATGCAGCTCGCCTATCTGTCGTTTGATGCTCATGTTAATTATGCAGATAGCCGCTTGCATAAGTTTACCATCAGTAATGCTCTTACAAAAAGGGGGGCCACAATTTAGTGTAATAAAAGAAAGGTAGCTGAAGCCATTTTTAGTGTATGAAAACAAAGTGATTTCTAAAAAAAAAGGGTCTTCAATTAAAGGGGGCATTATTGAGTGATCCAAAGCATGGAGAGACAAAGTGGTCACTATAATAAAAAAAGGTCTTTACTTCGACAAGCACAAATGACAACAACCTAAAGAGCAGTAGTCAAGTACGCTGCTAATCTTCAATTTTTTTTTCTTTTTGACATACCACGTCCTGGTTCTACTATGAAGAAATAGAGCAAGTTCTTGTGTAGGGGGACCCGATGCGGCCGCTCCGTTCGACCCTATTAAAGCCATCACTGTTTACCATACATCTCGCAGGGAGGCTTTTTTATTTTTGGAAACCACTACGTATTTCTGACGAAAATCGAGAAAGCGGAGGCAGATTCAAAGTAAAGACCTTTCTTTAGAGATTACCACATTATTGGGATGAAAATCAAATTTATTTTGATTTTTACAGAATTACACTTTTGGCGGCTCACAATTAATTTTAGTTTATTAAATACGGGTCATGCTTAAAAAATTTTTGCCCCCTCTGATCCAATGCTGGCGTTACCACAATTTTAAAGTTAATAGTAAATAATAGTCTTCACAAGTAATCTGTCTCCAATTTCTCGATGTTTGTTGTAAAGACTGTTAATCTCTAAAAAAAAGGGGGGTCTTCACTTAAAATCCGTTTCCGATTTCTCAATTTTCGTCCCAGAAAATAGTGATCTTCAAAAAAAAGTGTTCAATTTAAATCAAAAATTCCGTTCGTCAAACGCTCCCGCGCCCCCAAGAAAATAGCAACCACTACTTAGAAGCCTCAAAATTGGCAATAATTATAAACAAGTATTTTTTTTTTATGTCAATGATGCATGTATTTTTTAATTTGAAGTTGTTTAACAATAGAAAACTTCTGATGCAGTAAGGTCAATTTTAATCTACAGAATCTTTGTATCATGGAATATCTAAAAGCTTTAACACTGCAATGAAAGAAAAATGCAAAAAAATTGCAGCACTCAGCATCTAAAAACAAAAAATTGCTATAATCATAGGTCTACTTGTGGTCCCAATGAAATCCAGGCCCCCTGTTGATAAACCAAAATGTAGACCTTACAACAAAACTGTAAAAAACGCAGGCGAATAGAAATATAAACAATCAATAAAGTGCTCAAATTCCGAAGAACCAGACCGCCAAAGTTTTAAAATTACAAAAATAAAAAACTTTTTTTTTACAAAAAGGATTCAAAATTGTCGAAAACTTAAACCAGGTCCGAATTTCCAAAAAAATTTTTATTAGTATTTTGATATTAACTAATTTAAACGTTTTGTTAAATAAAGTAGAATTTGACCGCCTTCAAAGATTGTTTTACTATTTTTTAATCAAAAAGCTAATTTATGTCGATTGAATTGCATTTTATAAAAAATTATTGTAAATGAGACTTCAAAACTGTACCAAAAAACAATTTTGAAAACCTGAAATATTGACTTAAAATCCATGGTCATGGGGTCTATTAATAGTTGCCGATATTTTTCAACTTTGCCTACAAAAACAAAAAAATATATAATCAAACCTTTATAATATGTTTTTTTAAAACAAATTTACTTTGTGAGATAACATCTAGCAAACTAAATATATCTTACAAACAACTTACCCTTTGAATGAAATTGGCAAACAATTTTAAGAAAAATTTTTGAAAAGTCAAAAACTGAATTAATTAAAGGTAACATTGCCAGCAAGGAAACATCATTAATCAAGTGAATAGAGCAATGACCAGACCGTGGTTTGCGAGTTTCATGCAGCTTGCCTAACTTTCCTTTGCGGCTCACGTGAATTCTTATAAATTTAAATTTTTTTTTACTGTCTTAAATTTTGCTAGAAGCTGCGGAAGGTGTTTATTGACTATCGCTGGGCTTTGAATAGATTTCCTGAGGAATATTTATCCAAAGAAACTCCGCAGTAAAAAGATTGTCGAAACGACGGTTATTCATTTTTTTCATTTCATCTCTCTCTTGAAGCGCTGCAAAGCGTTGGAGGCGCTAGACGTAGGCCAAGCAATTACCCCGACCTGCTTCCAGAAATGCCAAAATATTACTCTCCGGTTGAAATTTTTTATTTCTGTCAGTAATAAAGGTCTCGAGACCAATTTTTTGCTGCCTCGGTCTTGAACTTGTGGTAGTAGTCTCGGTCTTGGTATCGTCTCGTGTTTTCTAAATTAGTCTCGAGGCCGGAGGTTTTTTGATACTGATGTTATAGTGATAAATTTTGCAATTTACTTAAGAACGACATTAATTAATCATCTTTGCTGCAATTTGAAGTGGTAGAAAGCTTAGAAATAAATTTCTTTAATCTTTAGTTTTGCAACTTACTCGTGTTTCTTCCAATAAAACCTTTGGTTGTGATCAGGGCCATCTGTGACAAGCCAATCCAATTACGAAAAAATATTATTATTTACTTTCTTATTTTTGGCAACAAATCTGGTTATGCTTTGTAATTCACATCCTTACCCGATAAAATATTCACACTAAAATAATCCAAATTTAGAAAAACGAAGTAATTTGATTACGTAAAGCTAGTTTTTTCTGTTGAAAAACACTTTTAATAGAACAACAAAGGAAATAATACAAAAAACTAGATCTGCTGCTGCAAGACAGATTATGTAGTTTTAATATAGCCCAAATGCAACAGTAGCCCTTGGAAGCGAATATGGATTTTTAAATATTATCTATTACGCAGCTACAGTTATCTACAGCTACCTTAAAATTTAGTGCGCCTGCTAAAAGTTGCTTTAAAAAGAAATTAAAAAGTTTGATTTGGGCGTATAATGTCATAGAAAATATATTTTATTGATATGTGTTTTAAAGATTAACTGTGTTAAAAACATGACTTTTACGTTAAATGGAAGCAAAATGTTTTAAATACAGTATTCACTTTAAAAACTTTATTAAAGTAAACTTTGATTTTGAATCCAATAGTGATAGCGCTTTGTTAAAAATAAAGTTGCCCTGAGATACGACTTAAAGCGGGTAGTGCAATAGAATGTAATCGTATAATTCAGGCCTGGACAAAATATAGCCCGTGAATACTCAGAATATGACCCGCGAAACAATTGATAAAATTTGTATTTTGAACTTTTTTCAGTTGTAATAGGGTATCAATATGGTAGGAGTCCAGATACATAAGATGATGCAATTTTTAAATCTTTAAGAGTTAGGATTACATCACCGGTGTCCAACAGCCTTTTATACGATAAAATCTTTTTTTTCTACAGGCATTTTCTGCATGGGTCGGCTAGTAGCCCTGCATTTATCCTCCAAAGCCAAACTTTCATTGGTACAGATTCAAAGTGATGAACCTTTTTTTGGATTCACTTTGCTTTAAACGGTTATTTTGAATTATCTTCTATGTTAAATTGAATTCGAATAAAAAAAACATATCTCGATCCTATGTATGTTTTTTTGTAAATAAAGCGAACAAATTTTGTTGTAACCACATAAATGTAAGCAATGATTCGACCGGTCCCGTTCAAAATCCCGAAAAGTCGAAACCCCAAATGACATAATCCCGAATGTCGAAATCCCGAAAATCAAAATCCCGAATTTCAAAATTCCGAAAACGAGAATACAAAAGTAATATGCCAAAATAACTTTATAATACACATATGTACCAATGTCCCTCAAAGGGTTCAAGTTGACTCGAGTCTAAAACTTGTTTATCAACACAAATGAAAAGCAAACATAAATAACGCCTTAGCAAATCTACATATAAACATTAAATTAAAGTTTTCCCCCATTTTCCTATTTTGAATAAATCCATCTGATTGGTTCAATGAGGATCGTGTGAAAATAATATTTCGGGATTTTACACATATGTACATATAATAAACTAATGCATTTATGTCACTTAAACCAGAAATTTTGATTTTCGGGATTTTAAACATTCGAGATTTCCACATTCGGAATTATGTTGTAGCGAACTCATCACCGCAAACCGTCTTTTATTCATGCTTTTATTTGTTATTGCAGAGTTTTCCGCAAATGCATTTTCTCACGTTGTATTTCGCTCGCTGCAGACTCGGCTTGCAGCACCCTCCCGCTCGCTGCACAATGTTTGTCTACTGCCATGACAACCGTCATGTGATAATTTCGCATTTCTTTATATTTTGCTTATGTACCACCTTTCTGTTGTTCCCCCCCCCCCCAGCTAATCGTTGGTTGATCGCGCCATCAAGCCATTTGTGTAATCATGCTTAACACACAGCTCTCAGAACGTAGCCTGATCACGTGGTTTTAGCGATAAACCAGGCAGACGTCACAATAATACTCATAAAATCTTTTACGACTACATATACGCGCTAGACCGATTCGTCGCCTCAGAACAGATTAGATTAGAGACTCATATAGCTGCTGTGTAATTTAACTCGAGATTAATCGTTGCGACGTCATCAAGCGAAGATTCTGCTTACTGTTTGATTCCGAAGTTTTAGTGTTATTTTGTCTGTTCATTTCAATTTGTGCCCCTTTTCAATAAAAGGAGTTTAAAGGTTAACTGTGTGCCAAAACCACTCACGCTACAATGTCATTCGGGATTTTGACTTTCGTTGACCTAGACCCGGTTTGAACATCATATTTATTTATTAATTATGGTCCACGATTATTTATAAATTTGAAGAGGTGGCCCTCTTAGTGACAAAGTTTACCCACTTTTGGTATAGTTTGACTAAAAGCTTTAATTTATGAATCCACAGGTGAATGCACGGAAAGAGGTATTGGGGATTAAACAAATTCCATAAAGAATGATGATCAGAGGTTTATAGTAGCACTACGACAGCTTAAGAACTGTTAAAATCAAGTGTTTTTTAATCAAAAGGAAATTATAGCTTGAAAAAAATTAAAGATCACAAAAAGGTCTCAACTTCAACCTTACATTTGTCGGCAACGTGGATGAGTGGTGAAGAGCGTTGTGATTAGTGGCGAACGTAATTGACACCGTCGCGGTTCAAAGCCTACACTCATCAATTTGTTGTGTCCTTTGGAAAGGCAATTTTTCTGCATGGCAATCTCAGCAAGCAGCTTTAAATTTCGGTCATATCTCTAAATATAGACTAAAAAAAACAAGATAAAAGTTTAACCTGATAGCACTATCGTGGCATTTCCGGAAGCAGGTCGGGATAATTGCTCGACAATTGCATAGCGTTTCAAAAGTTTTTCTGGAAACTAAAAGGATGAATATAAAGATAAATTAATTACATTAGAAATGAATAATTTTAATAGTTTTTTAAACCGAATCCTTAAAAGTGGCTCCCTTTTTTTTGTTTCACGAGGCTCCCTTTTGTAAAAGTATTGCAGCTTATAGAGATTGTGTTTTCATCCCTCACCACCGCCCCATAACAAATTTTTGCATACACTACTGCATGAATTTTCTTGCTTGAAACGAAATACAAATTTTTTTTAGGTCGAAAAGGACAATGTCCTAAAAACTACTCCGAGCAACCTACCCAAAGATAGGCAAAAAATAAATAGAATAAAACAACAAGAAAAAAATTCGATTCGTTAAACAGTTTTAATTCGTTTGTATAATTCGTCGTGTTTCTAATCTTTTTGAGGTGATTAATTAAACGAATTTTATTGTATTTAAGCAAAAAACATCCAACAAATTCAACAGCTGCAACACGCCAACACATATAACACAGCTAATCAAATATTTGAATGAACTTTTAATCATTACCGTGATTTTTTGAGTTTTGAAAAAATTTAATAGCCTAAATATCTCCTTTTTTTTCAAAATTGTTAACCAGCTGCCTTGTGCTTTTCGACTTTCTTTTGCTCCGGTTGAGTAGATTTTTTAAGAGGACTGTTTAATGACGCAAGCACAGAAAGCAAAGCTCTTTTCAACATGTTAAAGATGCTTGTTTACTAAAAAATAAACTTATCTAAAAAATAAAAGTTATTCTTTTGGAATATTTTAAAGTGGACTTTATTTTTGTAAAATTTCTTGCTCTCGGTTTTGGTCTCGATTGTTTCTGGTCTTGGTCTCGAACCTTAGGTGTCAAAATTTACTCGTTTCGGTTTTGGTCTTGGAAAAGTTCTTGGTTATCGGTCTCGGCGTTTGCGGTCTCGACTAAATCACTGATTGCTGTTGTGTAGTTTTATGGAGATATGACTAAAATTTAGGACTGCTTGATACGCGCCAAGTAGGGAATAGTGCCGTAAAGTGTCTTTTCCAAGAACATAATAGAAGAGCACGAGTAGGTTTTAAACCGAGACCATGTAGATTACGATTACAGCGCTCTTAACCACTCGACCCCGCTGCCGACATTGAGTTCAATTCCAGACAATTAGTCGTTATATTCATTGGGAAAGCACCTGGCTGAGATGACTATTGTCGAAATGCAGCAGATACGCACTGAACATATTAAAAATAAGCAAATATTGTTACGTAAGAAATTAGTTTTTTGCTAGTAAATTTATCCATGCACATTGCACAGTTGGTGATACCAGCATGGATAATACTGTGCGGTGTCGGCTACCAATATACACCATCTTTTAATTTAGAATAGGTGAGTAGCTTATTAAGTCAAATTAAGGGCTGCAAGCCTTTCCAAGCAAAATGGTGTTTGCTGCTGGTTTTTGGTAAAATTCAACAAAATTTAATTTTCTGTTTAAGTACGTATAATTTTATTTAGCAATTTAAAAAAAAGATAAATAATGATGAAAATAGTAAAAGACGAAACTACGTACAAGGAAGAAAACGAAAATTATAAAAAAGAATGGGAGGATAATTATGCATTCACTTTTTCTGTTAAAAAAAGAACTCAACCAGAACAAAGGCAATAACGTGAAACACCATTATGAAAAACTCACAAAAACTTTTTTTGCAATTATCCGACTCAATCTCAATTAAAAATAAATAAATTATTTAAGCTACGAGAGTCTTCTTTTCAGAATCAAGAAAACCTTATAACCGCATTTAGTAAAAAAGCTGATATTGCGACTGAAGCCAGTTTCCCCGCAGTGTTGGAATATTTCACGTGCTAACCGCCTACTCTGGTGATAAATTATCCTACCTTAAGAGAATTAAAAAACCTAACTAACGACCATTTAACAAAACTGATTCGGATTGCTGTAACGATTCTTATCGCTATGATTTTAAGCGACTTGCGATAGTACGGAAACGCACAGAAGACTGCATGACAGATTTTTACAGTGTTTGATTTTTTTTTTTTTTTTTATATTTATTCTCCTAACTCGCAGGAAAGCGACGGAGGCGCTAATACATAGGGTAGGCAATTACCCCGACCTGCTTCCGGAGATGCCAAGTTATTGCTATCCGCTTGTAATTTAACAGAGATATGACTTTAATTTAGAACTGCTTGTTAAGACCACCAAGCAGGAGAAAGTGCCGTAAAGTATCTTTCCCAAGGACACAACAGAATGGCGCGAGTAGGTATTGAACCGGAACCATGTCGATCACAATCCCGACGCTCTAACCACTCGACCACACGTTTAACCACACGATTAAATAAAGTGATTTATTTTAATTTTTACGTACTTAAAATCTTAAAAGATTTTGCGGCTCGCAAACCTAAGTAGTTCACTGAATACGACTCATGCTTAAAAAACTTTGTCCACCCCTGGAATAGAACTTTATGACAGCAATGTATTGTAAAGCTTTTAAACAACATTGAATAGCTCTTTAAAAAACCTATTTCAAATATTTCGTTTAATAACCGCTCGACTTATGGGTATTTTATATGTAAATTTTGCAATTGTGTCTGTGCAAACTGTTGAAAAAATATATGTTAGGAAAAACTGTTCAAACAACATTTTAGTTTTATTAAAAAAATTTTTAATTCATCAATCATAAAAGAATTTTTTAAGGCTTGGCAGTAAAAACTGCGGCAAATTGTTTAGATGTTTCTTAAAATAATTGTAGGCATGATGCTTATAAAATCGATTCAAACAGTGTTTGCATGAATTGGCCTTTTTTTTACAAAGAATTATTATTTATTTTTTAACGATGCAGCTGGAACATCGCAATCGGAACCCGACTATATGAACGTATACGCGATTCCACACAATCCTTCTGTTGGTATGTTAATAATTCAATCTTAATTTTGTGAAACTAAAATTCAATTGGTTCATGGTCTAGGGCTCGTTTCCACTACAAGTATGGAATGAAGCATTCTTTGTTTGTTTTATTGATTTTTTTCTTGTTTCCGCGCTTAAAACGGAAAAAGCGCTAAGCGAAGCAAAAAGATCACTAAAAAAAACAAAGAGGCCTACAGTATTCTATTTCTACTCGCAGCGGAAACGAACCTTTATTTTTCAATATAAATCGGGGTCCGAAATTTTTTTATTTTGTTTATTTAACAACTTAGATCGCTTTATTTGATAAAAAATTTAAATTAGCTACTCTTTTATTTGATGTGAGGCGGCTTGCTTGAATATTAATTGTGCTGACGTTGCTGATTGTGTGAAAAAAATGAAATAAAAAAAAGACTAAAGTTACAAAATTAAACGTTTTTACATAATTTATATCTAAAACAACGTTGGACCTACTTTTGCAAAGATTACGTCAATGATATTCAATTTTATTTTTAGCAACAAACACGTTTCCTTTTTTAAAAAAATTTTCATAAACTTTAAAATATTATACAGGGTGGGCCGTAAATAACGCACCAAAGCATATAAAACAATTCTGATAATAATAACAAAAGGGTGGGCCGTAAGTTACGCACCCAAGAATTAAAAGTAAATTGTGATGTGAAATAATGTAAATATCTTTTCTTTGGGTATCTGTTAAATTTAATTTCAATATCAGTTACTATAACTGTTAAATTTAATTTCAATCAAAGTTTTTTAGTTATGATTTGCCTTTTAAAAAAATTTTATTTTATTTTTAGGGTATGCATTTAACAATTAAAGAACGAGTTGAATTAGTGTTAATGTCTGGTGCCGATGGCGCCACTAATCGATCTGTTGCTAAGAAGTTTAATCGGATTTATCCTGACCGTGAGCATGCTTTGGTGCGTTATTTACGGCCCACCATATAGCAAAATTAAGAAATTTGTTTCATTTTATCACATTGTAAAACCAATGAACATGATCAATACTATCAAAATAGAAAAAGCAAATTAGAAACTTTTTTTTAAATCTTATGGAAGTGGCATAAAATAGAATCATTTTATCGTATCCTTGAAAGAGTTCAAGCCGAAAAGAAAAAATTGATCTAATTTTTGTGGATTTTTCGAACAAAAATTAGAACAAATTTAGCCCTTTTACTGAATTTGCAGATTAAACCGCGAAAAAACGATTTCTGTTTCGGGGTTTATAGAAGATTAAATAAATATTACTAGTAGATTTAATTGCTAATATAGATTAATTAACCTGTAATCTTTTTTTTGACAAAATATAAAATTAAAAATGTATAGTTTATTAAAACAGAGTTTCTAAATTTGGATTTCATAGTGACTCATCAAAGGGATCAACAGAATTTTTCAATAAAAAGTTAATTTGCAATGTACATATTAAAGCCTTGTATAAATCTAAACTGTTTCTAACATCAAAAGAACTTGCCAGGGATAACTGATTTGGCCAAAAAACAGTTTAAGCGTGACGTTGAAATATAATATTTGTTATAAAAGTCAAGTGAAGACTAAAAAAAGGATCATTACTTGAAGTTAGAAAAAAGTTTTTGTCAAACGTAAAGTAAAGATCTTTTTTTTTGGATTTCACTTGACTTTCGAAATAAATATTATTAGTATCTTTTAACGTCAAAACACATTTTTCGAAAAAACTTTTTGTCCGTTTCGTGGTCCACAGACTCCACAAAATTTACCTGAATATTTTAGTGGTACACGTACTCTAACGAGTTTAAAAACTTTGTATTAGAAAATGGGATGAGTACATTTGCAACAAATACGTTTGCAGTTTCAGAAAAACCATTGATTCCTAAACCGGCAACAACCAACAAGAAGATCAAATGGATTATCACGTACTTGTTCATCACAACTGCCTTTATTTTAGCGATCCTGTCCTTTTTAAGGGTAATTTGAAATTTATTTCCAATAATAAAATCTCGTTTATTAAGGTGTTATTTAAAACTTTTCAAGATCAAAGAAATTTAACTGGTTTCATCTAAAATTGCTAGAATTTGTTTTAGGGATGGGGGATGGGGAATCTATAGAATATTGGTAGCGTGGCGGAGTAAGTAGGAGCGCCATATGGATGACGAATGCAATCGACATGGTTGCGGTTCAACTCTTATTCCCGTCACTATGTTGTTTCAGGGGGAAATAAACTGTACGGAATTTTCCCTTGCTTAACAACTTAAGCAAGCAGGTTAAAATTTCGGTCAAAAAAACACAATAAAAACTTTTAACCGGAAACCAATATCTTGGAATCTCTAATAGGAGGCCGAGGTATTGGGAATGGGATTCCCATGGGATGGGATGGGATGGGACAGCACACATTAGTATTTCCCATGGGAGAGTAGCCATGTCATAGCAACTTGATTACGTCAGAGGTAACCTTAGTTTTTATACTTTTTTACCTTTTAAATGTTTTTTACTCTTTTTTTTCTTTATGTGCTTGTATCTATTAGAAATTTTTCAAAATTTTTTGGTCGGTGTTCATCAGGAAAGTGCTCAATGACGTCGAGTCAGAGCGGTTAGATAATTACCTTACAGACCACAAAATTTTTTAATTTAACATTAATTTTATTTGCCCCAACAGACTATTTCGCCTGCCTGGGCTCGTCAGGGGGCGGTTAAAAATCTGAAAAAAAATAAATAAATAAATAAAAATACAGTTTAAACAAAGCGCTTGAATGCCGGCGAAAAGCGTGAAACAACAACAAGAAAAAAATTACGGTTGCAATATTGATCGGTAAATGAATTTTACTGCCAAAGAAAAAGTGTTTTTTACGTAGCTTGTATCTATTATCTATTTTGTGGTGGGACACCGGATAAATAAATATAAATAGTCTTTTTTTTAATTTTTGAAGTTAACAAAGTCAATAAATTTTGTCGTTTTGCATGTTTCTTTGTACATGTAGTCCTATTTAGTAGACAATAAACCGAAATTTTCATAAATTTAATTATTTTTATTGAATTGCATTCCAATGGGAATCCCATGGGATGGGATGGGATAGGCATAAATTGCTGTAGGATGGGATGGGATGGAACAGAAAAATATGTCCCATGGACAAGCCTGGCTTGATGGTTGCTTAAGTCGACTTTGTCCTACGAATTAGGAGGATAAATAGAAACCATGATTACATTTGTATTCAATACAACTGGTAAGCACTGGCTTAACACTGACTACCCAAGAAGGTTGTAAAGGTTTTGCTAAGAACTTCAAATGTCTACAGGCGATAATACCAAACTAAAAATTAGTATATATTTTTATTTAAACTGACGTTTCATCGGTTAAAAATGAACCGACATCTTCAGAGATTAAAATGTTTATAGTATCAACTGCTAAAAGCTCGTCATCACTAACCGTAGAAATGCGCCCAACGTCAAACAGCATATGGGTTACTTCACTGATCGCTGCCGCAACGAAAATTGAGTAATAAAGAACAAAGACATAGCGATCACTGAAGAAACCAAACAAGTTCAAACGCATGTCGCATTCACAAACAGCAAAAAGCAAGCCCGAAAACACTCTAATGTAGAAGACACAACAGTCAATCGTACAATTGCAATATAAAGTTTCAAACCAAAATAATTAATTACGAAAACTGTAATTGTTCACATTACAAACTTAACAAGGACGCGAACTAAACTATTCAATTGCAATCAAATAATTTTTATAGACCAAAGGGAAAGAATTGCCGTCGTTTCTGTTTACTACATTCGATTCTGAATTTACAAACCAACTTTCTACAAAAAAATTTTTTTATAATCAGTTTCAACTTTTAAAATAATTGTGTTTTCCCAATCCATCTTGTGGTTCATAGTCATCGAATGCTTACAAAGCGCTGATTGATCCGGTCTTTGGTATTTAATACAACGTTTAAATTATAATGCTCTCTTGCTTTTTTACCCAATTTTCGTTGCGGTAGCGATCAGTGAAGCAACCCATCCGCTGTTCGACGTTGGCGCATTTCTACTGTTAGTGATGACGAGCTTTTAGCAGTTGTTACTGTGAACATTTTGACTCTGAAGATGTCAGTTCATTTTTAACCGATGAGACGTCAATTTAAATTAAAATACCTTGCTAATTTTTGGTTTGGTATTATCATCGGTAAAATATTTGAAGTTTTAGAAATATTAATGCTTGGTGAGCAAAACCATTAAATTTTTAAGATCGAAAAGGAATAGGCTATATAAAATTATTTAACGCCATTCCATAACTTTATAGATAACTTATGTGACGAAGCGATGCAATGAAGAAATTGAAATGCTTCAAAGACAGATAAATTATCTGATACAAGGTAACGAGAATTTTTGATTAAAACATAGATTTTCCAACTTTTTATTTAAGTATTTTGGAAATGCCTACAATAGATAAAGAAACAACCCCTAGCTGCTGTTCAAATTGACTTTAAGAAAGCTTTAGATTTAATATTCATCACTTCCTACTTAAAAAATTACTATTCAAATTCCTTCTTTTTTAAAATTCCTATTCAAATTCAAAATTACTATTCAAATTCAAAATTCCTTCTTTTTTAAAACGCTCGTTTTTTTCTTCAATCTTAACCTAAAAATTAACTTCAATGCTTTTGTTTTTAGTCTTCTCCTACTAAACAGGAATAATGTTGGTTGTTATCTTAGCGCGTTCCGGCTTATTCAAAAATAAAACCAGACTTCTTGTCGGAAAATTTTCTACAACTAAAATTTAACAACTTTTTTTGTAAATTTTTTTATGAGTCGGTCATTCTGCTGGTAACTTGTCTCTTTTTATCACTTTTCTCTTTTTTCTAATTTTAGAGATAATCATAGTTAGGCCTTCTTAGCCTTAACTCCTTTATCTCTGTCTTTTCTTTTCAATCTATCTTTCCTTAAGTTAAATTGTTAAATTCATTAAAATCTTTCGGAGTTGTTTGTTCAACAGAAGAATTGCGCAAAACTGATCTTTTTCTTGGTTCCATAGTCCAACCGCTCTTAATCGTAGCCATTTTTTTTTAATTAGCAATGGAATGGACGGAACCATTAAGTCTTTCGATTTTTGGTAGTCTTTAAAAATATTGTTTTCTCGAGAATTCTTGCGGTATACCCTCGTCAGAACAATTTGTTGGCAAATGACAAACTGCAAGAAAACCGTGGTTTCTATAGCATTGACAGACATCGAAAGTAACAGCGCCTCTGATTGGTTGGGAAAAAAAGAGCACGCGATTGGTTATACGCGCTCACTTTCTCGGCAAGCGAGAAAGCTTCAATTCGTAGACAAACTCTCTCTGGCGACAAAGACAGGGTTCAAAAGGCTCTATGAAGGCAGCTTCAAGCGTTGCCAGATGAAAAGATGATTGGTCCTGTAGCCAAAATAGAAAACCAATTAATATCGAATTTTTCCGCGCAAATTTTGTTGTCTAACAAATGTTGACCAACAGCCGAATCCGAAATAGGTGCATTTTGAGTGAAGTATTAACATCTAAAGAGATCTTCTTGAGGCTTAATTTTATTTTAAATAAATTTTGGAACTCGTTGTCAAATTTTTTCTTTCAATCGTTAAGTCGTTCTACCAACATACTCACTATCACAGTGCCACGAGTATTTGCATACAATATTACTTCGTTGATAAGCAGGCAAAACATCCTTTTGAAAAGAAAAAAACATCTTTTTTAAAGAAAAATAGTCGACAAGAAGAATTTAAAAATCGAAAGACTTAATGGTTCCGTCCATTCCATTGCTTTTTTTTAATTCTGCCTAACCGAGAATTTATTCAAACCATTTTTTTACACAATCGTTTCTAGTAAGTAGATTTTCTTTTCAAAAAACTCTTCCCCTTCAAAGTTATATCTTTTACAGCAGAAATATTCAAAACTATCACCTTCTCTATTATACATTATTGACAATTTTTTTTACGCATACTTACCCATACATAGACTATCTGCTATTTCAATAAACCCAATAAAAACATTTCGCTTCCATTGGTGCAAAAAATGTCTACCATTTTTCTATACAGCTATTTATTTATTTTATCTTACTTTCAAAAACTTTTTTTTCCTTTTGAATGACACGGTTCCAAACCGAATTCTGCAGCAAAAATTTCCGATCTGTTGTAAAACCGTCTTCAAAATTGTAATGCTTATTTTTTTCTATACCTATTTCATTATTTTGTAACCTATTTTTAAAGCTGTATATGTAGGAGGGACCGGGTCTGGTTGTCACAAATTTTAAACTATATAATCCAGCAAATATAATAGTTGGTCGATTTTCATAATTTTTTTGTTCTTTTCTTTAGTTAAACCCTTCAATTATAACTTTAAAGTATTTTTTCGGTTATTCAGCAACAATAAACATGTTTTTGGAGGCTTTTAAAACAGTCAAAAAAAGTGTGACAATCTGAATAAATTTGTACTGATTGTCACAAGCATTGGGGTAAGATGTCACACCCATTTGTGAATTGACACTCACTGAATTGCTGCTAAATTTTGCTACAAGCCAAGATTAAGCAAACCCTTTATTGATAAAAGAACAATACAAAAATATTATTTATACGTAAAGCAAAAACACCACTGTATTTCGTATCCAGTTAGCTGTTTACAACGATGTTCTTTTTTTGCTTCATGGTCGACCGCCGAATACAATTAGATAAGGTAAGAGTTATAGTAGCTGTGTTTAAGGAAAGATCAGTGACGAAAGGTAGACGTGCAATTCGCAGATTTAGTTGCACGAAACAGCTTGATAATTTTTTATTATGAAGAAATCAAATGTTTTTCACTCATCTTAAACCAACATACACTGAGGTATTAATTTCTCTTTGGTCTTCATCGGTAACGAAGTTAAAATACACATAACTTTGAGAAAAAGGAATGCATTTTTCATGCGCCCAGTTTTTGCATAGGCAACACTGCACCCACATCTCCTTTGACTTGCTATTCTTGTTTAGCAAGGGCAGTTGGTTTTCTCTTCCTCTTCCGTATTGCGGGCGAACCATTTGGTCTGATTTTTTTTTATGTAAAATAATCTGTATTGTTGCACCTTTTTGCAAGTCTTTGCTTGTGTGATTGCTGCTGTAACTGGATTGTCAGTCAGAATTTCTGATTTTTTTTGCGACCTTTTTCTTTTGTTAATGTTGCATGGTTGAGCTTTTGGAAACGGACAAACTTGAACTGGCGATATACTTTCTGATCCACTAAATAACCGACTGCTCAGCGCTGCCTATCCTTGCTTGGAAGAAGTTACAGCTGCAACTGATGATGTAGAAAGTTGTTGTTCTATATTAGTAGCAGCGCTTTTTGCACTTTCATTATTTTCTTAGCTATCGTCATTTCCAGCAAGCTGTTATTTTAATAGCATTTTTGGAGTCTCGTTGAAAGTCGTTTCTGCTTCTGCAGCTGCCGGCAATGAAAGGTCATGATCAGTTACATCTCCAGTCAAAAAGTCCGAGTCAGAAAGCATTTGGCTGTTAAAAGGTACCCGTGGATTTAAAGCCTGCTTAAATATTAAATGGCGTTATAGCACTGGTAAATGCAATTGCAATCAAAGCTGGCAAATTATAGATTGTCGTTCTTTAACCGGAGTTATTCGGATGCCATTCATCAGCCGCTGTATTAAAATATTTTTAAATGGTCCGTATATAAATCGATCCAGTGGTTACAAACGATGTGTACAGTGCGGCGGAAGTGAAAGCATCACAATGCCATTTTCTTCAGAAAAGTCTAATCCTTCAATGCATATATGCGATTCATGATGGTTTAGTGAAAGAAGACAAGATTTTTCATAAATGCAGCAGACATGCTCAACAAAGTGCATCAAATAGTCCAAAAAGTGCACTCTGTCATCTGTTCAGATAGATAAAACAACTGTTAGGCATATTAGGCTTATATAAATTTAAAATTTCGACATAACGCAAAAGCTGAGTTCTTAAAACACACTAAAACAAGATGATTAAACAGTTGTTTAGCATGGGATTGGTTGTCACAGTGTGACAACCTATACCGATCTATCATTTTGAATTCGACTGAATGTATCTCCGAAACTGTACTATCAGCTGAATAAAGACTTGTTTTACAAACATGCCAATCCTTTTACGCCTCTAACAACATATAGAAGTTGATAATACGCCTACTCTAGCTAGTTCTATCCTTTTTTGAACAAAAACAAAAAAATTTTAAATTTTTAGCGAAAGTTGGTATTTTAAACTTTATTAAAACTATGCTTATTCAATCAAAGTCAAACTACATCTGGCAAACAAAGAGGTAAAGACATATGATTTAACACTAAACTGATTATTGCACAAGGTTGCAAAATTCTCAAAAATTGAATGTGACAACCAGACCCGGTCTTTCCTACCTTATTTTTGTAATAAAATAAGAACCCTTTTTTCTTTAAAGTTTTTATAACTTCTTCCACCAAAAATTCATTTTTATACTTTTTTCATATCTGGTTCGGTTTAACTCTGATCAATATCAAACTTCAAAACGAAAGTAGCTTTCAAGATCGCAATTCGACAACTTCATTAAAGTCGCTTTCTCTAGTGCACAACAAAAAGACGAGACTACTCAATTGAACTGGAACTGTTTCGATCGTTCACCATCAATACGCCTCATAAATTTCATAATAGTTTAAAATGATTGATACCGTAAAACCTCTATTTGATTGCCACCTCTATTTAAGCGCCACCTCTAATAGAACGTCACTATAAAGGAAGGGTTGAAAAATAGAGCGCCACCCTCTAATTGAACGCCACCTCTAATAGACCGCCACTTTGACATTCATTATGCTAATTAGTAATTAAAGGTTTCCTACATCACAAAATAATAATTGCCCAATAATAATTTACCGGTATATAATTGATCACGCATCAAACACGTGGCAAACACGCATTGATTATGCGATTGCAGAGATTGAGAACTTGGCACTCAATCAAAGCGTAGATTCATTTGTTAAACTTTAAACAGAGCTCGATAAGAACAGAAAAAAATTTGGCAGCCATGTCAAGCAGTTCCGAATCTAAAGATGCGACTCCTTTGAAACGAAAGAAGTACGACCTGCACTTTAAGCTGGAAGTTGTTGCGTACGCTGAGAAATACAATAAATCAAAGGCTGCAAAAGTCAAGAACGTTCCTCGTTCATGTGTCAAAGTTTGGACGAAACAGAAAGTAGAGCTCGAGGCTCAGTTGAAAGCGTTTTCGTCATATTCCATCTCTTCAAGCAAGCAACTCCAAGGTCCCGGACGTCCTTTGAAGGACAAGAATTTCGACGAGAAGCTCATCAACTGGGTTCGTCAGCAACGTCAGAAGAAACTCCGTGTCAGCCGCACGTTGATCCAGAGAGAGGCGCTCACTTTGTCAATCGAAGAAAATTTCAAGGCAAGTAATGGCTGGTTGGAAAAGCTTTTGCTTCGTCACAACTTGGTCTCACGCCGCCAAACGACGACTTGTCAGAAGGAGCCGGAGGTGTAGGCTGAGAAGATTGTTGATTACTTATTGTTCGTCGAGCAGAAGCGTCGCACTTTTAACTATACATACATCTATGCTGCCGACGAGACAGCCGTCTACTTGGATTACTCGAGCAGTCCAACCGTTGAAAATAAGGGAGTCCAAGAGGTCCCCGTGAAGACTAGCGGTCACGACAAGTTACACGTTACTGTCATGCTGACCGCTCGATCTGACAGATTTAAATGCCGACCGTACATCCTACTCAAGAACAAGCGACCAATTAAGGAGATCGTCACCAAGTTCAAGAATACCCTCCATCTTTGCTGGGCCGGCCGCTCCTTCTTCAACGATGACCTGACTTCTGAGTTTCTGCAGAAGATTGTCGGCTCTTTTATGTTTGGAAAGCGCCTTCTTGCCTGGGACTCATACCGATGTCACAAAGAAGCAATTGAAGAAGCTTCAGATTGATACGACCGTGATTCCAAAAGGCTGCACCAAGTTCATACAAGCCCCCGACGTTTACTGGAACGCCCCATTTAAGAGTAAAGTTCCACAGTTCTACGAGAATTGGATGTTGCACGGCGAGAAGAGCTGCACCAAATCCGGAAACATGCGAGCCCCATCAATGGAAGTTTATTTAAAGTGGATAGTCGATGCTTGGGATCAGCTGCCGAAGGATCTGATCATCAAGTCGTTCAAGGGATGCGGACTGACCAACACTCTAGACGGCTCTGAGGATTGCAAAATCCACTGTTTCAGGTCAGACGGCCGGATTAAGACTGGACAGGAACTTCTCCAGCAAGCGCGGGCCAATGCCGACATTACCGGTAAACGTGAAATTATTCAACAACTCGACGTTGATGCGGAAGGTGTTGAAAATGACGAGGACGGCTACAAAAGCGACTTGTCACTTGATTTTACCAGTGAATTTTTGATTACTTACCAGTAACTGTGTTACGGTAGATGTTTTTTCTTCTTCTTTAGATGTTAGATGTTAACTGTGTTAGATGTTTTTTCTTTTCGTTAATTAAATTTATATTCCCAAAATTCTGACCAGCTAGTCGAAAAATAGAGCACCACCCTCTAATTGAACACCACCTCTAATAGAACGCCATTATAGGGGAAGGGTTGAAAAACAGAGCGCCATGGCGCTCAAATAGAGGTTTTACGGTAAGTGTAATAGTCCAAATTTCAAAGCCAACTAAAATTTTTGTTACTGATCAGGTGATTGCAAACTTGGATGGGTTCAATTCCAAAGCAGCTGCTACTATTTCGAAATGGAATCACGTCGATCGTGGCGGGAAGCGGAAGCGGATTGCATCAGCAAAGGAGGACACTTGACGAGTGTTCACAATATAGAAGAAAACTTGTTTATTAAAGGTTATTATCACAATTATAATTACTAAAGAAATTTGTAGTGTCTTTTTTTTTATTTTGCTGAAAGTATCCGTTTTATTGCTAAATAGCTGGACTTTGTTTTGTTGTTGATTTTTTGTTTTTTGCTTGATTTCAAATAAGCAATTGAATTAGGAGTAAACAACTTTTGTTTTCTAGTTTATTTTAAATATTGATAGACCAAAAGTTTAAATAAAATCTATTAGTTGCTTTAAATGAAACTGATATTGTTACTTGTACATTTTAGTCAAGTTACATTCTTCGACTTGGATTGGAGCAAGTAATAAAAACAACGAAGGTAACTTTGAGTGGACTGATCAATCTAATTTTGTGAGTAATTTTTATCTATTTAAACCTGCTTTCAAATTTGTTTATTTTAACATCAATTTTCTTATTCAATAATTTTAACAACTTGCAGTATTTGGCACTTTACTTCTTTAAATGAGTCTACTAATATATTATTGCAACAAAAAAATTGCTTTTCTTCGACCATAAATTTTTTTTTAATTTGTACATGAACCTACTTTTTAAAAAAGCACCACAGCTTATGAGGCCTGGTAAAAATAGATAACTTACTCATCCTATGCGTATTGTTTAGCATTGCAGAATAATTTTGAAAACATAAATATTAATTTGCAGGCTATGCTACAAAATACAAATCAAGTAATACCTTTTGGCCGTACAGCTGCCCCAGTCTTGAAGTTGGTAACACAAAAATATTGACAATGTAAAAACTTTGCTATTCTATACGACTTAGGACATGACACTTTGATATTAACACCTAATGTTGCTTTTCATTGAGATAGGCAAAATAAATTGTTTTTGGAATTTTTTAATATATTATCGCCCGTGTGTGAAATTATTTTAAAAATGCGTCACCTCCTGCAAAAGTTTTCGTATTTCCAAGTTAAAAAAAGGTTATTGTGTTTACTTTTAAAATGATAAATTACTTTGCTGCCAATATTTTCAAAGTTAATGTAATATACTTAAAATCATTTTACAATGTTAACAAAATGCTTCAAAAAGACCCTTTGAACAAGCTACATTGGTTTGAGTAAATGAAATATTTTGTTCGTTTTAATTTGTTATTGTAATCACACCATAAACCTAACAGAATGAACTTTGAATAAATTATTTCGATTAGATACAGTATAACTGTCAGATGTTTAAAATTTGATGATTAATTTATCTATGCCATGATTGAATATTAATGTTAATTTCATAGACATTATGAATTCTGGAATTCTTCAGATATGTTGCACCGATTTATTACCAATCAAAGGCTTAAAATTAAAAAACTTTTTTTTGTGAATTACCCTCATTTATTAATAAATCTCAGAAATAATTATTTTTGTTTGACAGGAATTTCATGATTGGGGACAAAACGAACCCAGTCATAGTCATAGTCGGAGCTGCGTACAGTTTTGCAGCTGCGAGATGAATTACCAGTGGGATAACGCAGCATGCGAAAACCAACTTAATTACGTGTGCAAAATCGATAATTAGGTAAAATCTTTAAAGAAAACTGGTTTCTATCTTATTCATCTTTAAAGTATTGTTTTTTTCACATTTTTTTATTTTTAGTGCCAAAAAATCGTGCTTGAAAATAAAGTACAGAGAGGTTTTGAGGAGTGCCTGTTTGAAAGGAATTGTTATATAAACTGTGCAAGTCACATTTACAAATTACTGTTTGAAATTTTCTTCAACAACGTTGATAAATTTTTTGTACGTGTAAATTTAGAATGTATCGAACTTTGTTAATAAGAATGAATTTACCAAATTAAAAATTCAGATATTTTGTGTAATTTACTTCGTGTCGGATTTAAACTTTTTGGAATAAATTTACAGGCCAATTTTTTATAGGGTAATGAAGTTATAATTGTTGCAAAAGAATGGGATCAGGTCTTTAAACACATTATTATTCTAAAACTTTTTAAACTTCATACTTTTTTTGACTACAAGACTTTCATCAAAATACGGAATATCAACAAAGCTCAAGGGCGCCAGAAGTGGGCAATTTGCAAAATACAAACATTTGGTTACACCAGCTGTCTTTACAATTAGCCTATACAATTTCCATCACAGTTAAATCTAAAAAACCGTGTAAAATTTTTGTTTAACCATGGGTCAACCAACTTTTTTCAAAAAGAGCCACATAGCAAATAATAGTAACTTAGCAAGGCAGTAAAGTTTAAAAAAGTTTTTTTTTCTTGAAAAGGAATGATCAACAAACGTAAATTTTAGCGTATTGAATAAAATTTTTGTAAAAAAAAACTTAATAAAAATCAAAATAACAAAAAGGAATTTAGATGTAAAAAATCTTCTTTAGTGCAAAGTGAAGACCAAAAACTAATTACATCAGGAGCCTTCAAACTTTTTGGGCGAAATGTCATTTAGGCCTATCAAAAGTATTTGCAAGCCAAGACAATTAAACAACGTGGCCGAATTTCACAAAAAAAGACGCAAAACCACGCGGGTTTGCGGGTTAAACGTTCAAACCTCCTCTTAAGAATGTAAGCAGACCACTCAAGAGAGATTGAGAGTATGAAAAAAGTGAAGACCAAAAACAGTCTTAAGTACATTTTAACTGTTAATAAGTACATTTTAACTGCTAGTCTTAAGTACATTTTAACTGCTAAAAGTGAAGACCAAAAACAGTCTTAAGTCTTTTTGCGAAACTCCAGGACAAATTGTTGCATACGACACAGTTTACATGTAAAAAGTTTGTTTTTTAAATACCAAACAGAATTGAAATTATTCTCAAGGGTTTGCTAAAAACTTTATTAAATCTCATCAACATCCATAATTTTTCAAAAAAAACTTGGTGGACTTGAACTTCAATCTTTGCATCACCATTTCTCTAAGTTTCAGTTATTTTGGTTGCTTTGCATTAAAGTTATCTGTTTAAAATATGCTCCAAATGAGTGCAGCAGCATTGGAGGCAAACTAGCAGACTTTGCACAAAATAGTCGATCATTCCAACACATTTCTCTTTTGGGATATCTCTGATTTTTGCTGAATTTGCACTTTTAATTCAAACATTGGTAAACTAAAAGCACTAAACACAGTAAAAATCAGGGTACCTGCCGAAGGAAAAGGGGAAAATTGACCCCTCAAGTCTCCAAAATTTTGGCAAAATTAAAAATTTTCAGGAAGCCTCAAGGAAATATTTTGGCGAAACCAAAATTTTTTGGTCAGCGCCAAGGAAAAACTTGAGCGAAACTGGAGTTTTCCTTCAGTTAAAAAACACATTAGGGCACAATCAGACATTTTAGGGCAGCGACATGGAATTGTGTCGAAAAGATTTTTAAATTTTTTTAGAGATCACTACAATTTTGAGACGAAAACTGAAAAATTTGAAACCAATTTTATGCACAGACCTTTTTTTCTCATGTCGATAAAGTACTAGAAAATTATGATTCGGGAAAATGTTACAAAATTTGAGCAAAATTTCATCGCCCCCACCCCCAATTTTTTTTGGCTGGTACAGCTATGGTTATTGGTGATTTAAATAGATTTGATTTTTTTCAATTCCGTTAGCCGGAGGAACGTCACTTGACTGACAAAAGTGAATTATCCAAAAATACCCACTTGAACGACACAACAGCTGCAGATGTCACATAGGTATGAAGTTGTCATAATAGTTATATTGAATAAATTTGCTATAAGGTGTTGCTTGTCAGGAATATCAAAAAGAACTGGTGCAGAACCAGATCATTGTGTTTATTTTACGATTTGGTATAACTTACGAGTATAGCAGCTGACAGTGACAGCTGTATATTTTTCAATGGGCGGGAAGCTGACAGCTGTTGTCGGAAAACTGACGGTTTTGAAAAATTTTCTTTGTTGTCGGTCAACTGTCAGTTTGAAGTAATCCCACAAATTTTGTCGGTCAAGTGACGTCGACCCCCGTTAGCCATTTGTTTTTCGGCTAGATCAGAAAAACCCTGTGAACCAAAGTGGCAATAAGATCAATTTTGCATTTCTTAGAGTCTCAATCTCAATTCTTTCCTCATCTAACCCATTTGCAATTCTCTCCATCCTTCTTTATATTTTACTTATAGACTAACTACTTCCACTCCCTTCCCTTATCAGACGTTTTGGTAGAAAAATAAGAATTTTATTTCGTGACTTCCGTATACAAAAAAACTTACTTTAATTGACCATTACATACACTGGAATTTTTATCCCCCAAAAGCTTTCGACCAAATACAGTGTAAGAGCTCTCTTCTTTATTTTATAACAAAGTTCAGCTCGCTTCTTCTTCATTCTGACGATTTTTCCCGAAGAGTGTCGGTCAAAAGGCTTTCGAAATGATTCCAATTCTACAGTGCGTTCAAAAAGTAACTGTGCACCTGGAATTTTAAAACAAGAACGATATCCTGTGTTCGAAAAATCAATAACAAAATATTTTGAATTGTCAATTTTATGTGAAGAACAATGACCGTCTCTTAATTTATTAAAAATAACAAAAATAGAGTCACAACAACTGCTGGAAATGCCCACCAAGTTCGTGAATACAAACGTTAATTCGACGTTTCAAGTTTTCGAACACTCGATGAATTTCCTCTTGGGTAATGGCTTCAATTTGGTGTAGGATGTTATCACGTAGGTCTTGCAAAGATTGTGGTTTGTTTCGGTAAACCTTTTGCTTTGTCGCTCCCCACAGGTAAAAGTCCAAAACACTTAGATCTGGGGATCTTGGCGGCCAAATTCCTTTGGAGATGATTCTGCTCGGGAAGATCTCATTCAAAAAATGAAGTGAAATGTTCGCGGTATGTGCTGTTGCACCATCCTGCTGAAAATAACCAGTCGATCGTTCTTCTTCAGTTAACTGGTCGATGAAGGCAGAAAGGATTTCCTTGCAGTACCTTTCTGCTGTTATGGTTTAAGATCAAACGAAAAACGCTGATTATCTAAAAATAAAGCAGACAATGAAAGGTGCACAGTGACTTTCTGAACGCACTGTACTTGCTAGTAAAATTTTATTCTAATATATTAGAGTTTACGTTTGTTCAGAGTGCCTTTTCATTCAAAAAAACTGCTCTTTTTTGAATTTTTTCTTTTCCGCCAAAAATTTTTTGGCGCCCCTGGCAAGGCTTGATGCAATACAACGATAATCATGTGATCGTATTTATTCTTAACAACCGGACAATAATTTTTGATATACCCTTTCGTTACAAAAGTGCAAATGAGTAAAAAAACTTTTACTTCAAATTTTTCTTATCCCTTTAAGTCTGATATCATGTCTACTGAATATTGTCAGCAAAAACTCAAGAGTATATATTTTTTTAATAAAAATATTCGTACAAAACCAATTGTTAGATTATTTACTTTAACAATCTCGGGGTAGTGTTTTCATCTTAGAACATATCTTTTGGAGAGAAAAGAAGATTAACAAAATACAAAGAACAAGGAGTGCAGCAAAATAGTTTAAATATTTTATTTAAATTATTTCACCAACATGTAAGCTATGACTAAATTAAAAATACTGAAAACAAACATGGAAAAAAATAGTTTAGGAAAATATTTTTCGTTGAACATATTTAAATTAGAGCTAAACAATAAATTAAACCAGAAGTGTCAAACTACAAGAGTCAGCGGCCATAATCGCAAAGTCCAACTTTGCAAGGGCTTACATTAGTGCCTAGATTATGATTAGATCTTCGCCCTGAGACAATCAGTTCTAATCAAAGTCGGATTTAAAAGAAGCCAATGGGTCCGGGGCTTCCAAAAAAACTTTTTTTAGAGAAGTTATGATTTGATAAACAGTATCATTATTCTCAATTTAATTAAACAAGATTTTTTTTGTCGGACTCTGCCCGGCTCGAGTTTCGATCCGAATTGTGTATTCATTTATTTAATTTGCCAACTTTACGGTTTTCTTCTTTCTTCCATTTTAAATAAGCGCCTTGTAATCAAGAAGTGCTCTGAGTTTTCTCCGTACTTATAGGTTTTATCCAGTTCAAAATTGTGTATTGTGGAAACGGTTGTTTTTAAATTGTTCGCGACAAAATTGAAAAAATCGTCTTCTCCGTTTCATCCAGCTTTAATTTAAGTTCATCACTAACTCATCATATTGTCGCTTACTAGTGGATTGCCCGTTGAGCTTCTTAAACGACTCAAAACGTATTGTACATAAATTTGATACTTCAGCAGCATGATTGATTGTGTAGCAGCGCAGTTTGATGGCAAATGTGGTATTGATCGACACAGTCGCTGTTCAAAACCCAATCGCATCATTCTGTAGTGTTGTTGAGAAAAACACTGGAAACTTACCTTTACTTGGCAATCTTATCAAACAGCTTTACATTTTATTTATATCTCTACATAAAAAATTAGAAAACAAAATAGAATATTTTAAGCTAACAGCAATATCTTAACATCTTCAAAAGCAGGCGCGCGTATCGTTTGAAGGGTTGTCATAAATGTAACGCTTCCGACGTTTTCCAACGAATCAGGAGAATAATAGCGATGATAATGATAAAAATTGTGGACAAGAACGCCTCAGTTCTCCGGTTTTACTAGGCAGTAGCCCCACTCTGCATATGGACTAATTGTTTGTATAACCAGTAAATACCCTCAAAAAACTAATTGACAAATTTTAATTGAATAACCTTTGTTGCAAAGTTTGCTGTTTGTCCAATGCTTTTGCAATTATCGTCCTTGCAAGGGTGAAAAACAAAAGTAGCTTTTAACCTCATTTTGAAAGAATTATTTCCCAACTATTATGTAATATAAGTTTATTAAAAAATGAACAAAATCACGCAGTTTTATTTCTGCTTTCGTTTTTTTTCATGTCTTTTTGTTCGATTGATATTTTAAATTTCTACCCCTTTCCCATACCCCCTTAGAAAAAAATCCAAAGTCCCCCGCCGGGTCCTCACCATATACATATTCAAGTACTAAAGTCATGGATTGGGTCAGATGAGGTTTTTTAATTTAATTTCTTTGTTCTTAGTCTGATTTCTGATTTAAGGGGAGTCACCATTGCAGGTAAGCAGCTTCAATCACTTGCAAAGCGGCTGCTCATTTTTGACAGCAACTTTGTCAGATTCGGGCGGCCCAGGAATCGAACTCAAATCTTCCGCACCGGAGACAGAAGCTGGTCAAGCGTTAACTACTAGCCCAGCGTTTCACAACTTGAAAGTCACGACCCTTTAAACCCATAAAATGATAAAGTTATTTTTATTTTGTATTTCTAAAAAATACACAGATGCAATTTTCTGCCACTGTTATCGTTATTAAATTTTTGTCTTGAAGCTTTTATTTTAACTACAAAACAAAATTCATCCAAAATAACGTTTCAGGGTTTTTCATTTACGATGTTCTATAAGTATTTAAAACTAAACTACAGATTTTGCAAGATAAAATATGTTAACGGAATATTAACTTAAAAAATACAAACTCACGTCATAAAAAGATTGAGAATAATAAGTCTTGTTTGTATTTTTTTTTTGCAGATCTGTTTTTTGATTTTTTACAGCTTTTTATAGACCTAAGTGTGATTTAATTCAAATTTTTTATTGAGAAACTGGTACAAAATTATGTTGATGATATTCTTATTTTATCGTTACAATCAGTGTTTTTTAAGGCGCTTTGAAAAACCGAAATGGTCTCTGAAAATTGTCCAGCGGTCTCTCAAAATCTGCTTCTACAATAATGTAAACAAAGCTAAGTACGCTCAGGAACAATAGGAAAAAAAAGTAGCGGTCTTTCAAAATTGCTTAGAGGTTCCTCAAGCCAAAATTTAAAAAAAACACTGGTTACAATAATATATTACTTAGTTTTTTCTTTCCTTTTTTTTCTTTTTTTAAAGCTAATAAATGTTTCGTCAGGTTTAGTCCGTTGTTCAAACAGAAAAAATACTTTTCAAAGTCGTTTTTTTAAGCATAAACTTTGAATGTAAATCACTGTTGGCAATAAAGAGGTTCAAGTTAAACAAAATATCTTACTTAAAAACTCTTGTATGAATTTTTATGCTTTAAAACGAAACTGTTTTTTAATACTAGGCGCAACGCTTCGTATGATTAAATTTGCCATCAGACTGTCCAAATATCCTTCATACAATATTTTTTTAAAGTCTATCAAATCTCTGGTTTGTTGTTGAAACAGAAAAAGCGTTTTTCAAATTTTTTATTGTCAGCATGAATTTGGTAGACTTGCTGATAATAAAGAATTCGAATATCACTGTTGGAAATACAGAGGTTTAAGTTAAACAAAATTACTTTTAAAAATACCTGAAAACTTTTATATACTGTAAAATTTAATGCTTTGAAGTTCAACTACTTTTTTATTAATGTTTTGAAGTTTAACGGCTTAACGCTTCCGTAGTTAAATTTGGCTATTTGTAATATTCTAATGTCCTCCATATAATATTAAAAACCAATTTATTAAGTCATAAATAGTAAGCTATAGTTGTTCATAAACAACTTAAGTTTGTATTACTTCAATTCAAGTTTTATCGCCGAAGTGTGCTGACAGCAGCCGGCGGTGAGGATCAAACAAAAATGCAAAAAATTGTTTTTCAATAAAGTTTAACGAGCTCTTATCCAATTTCCAAATTATTTATGACGTTTTTCAAGAATTATCCACAATTTAACAGAAACCTTTGATGTTCTAAGATAAAAACACTTAATAGCAGTTTTTTTAATTTATTTTGTTCAAATTTCAAACTATTTTTAGAAAGAACAAAAAAAACAACCTAGTTTTTTCTATGAAAAACATTACATAATTTCAAAAACAAATCAAAAACACCGAAATATAGGCTTGTCAATCAATCAAAAAACTGCCAGGAAAATCTGTTAGTTTTCATTTCTGTTTACCACTTAAAGGTCTCATTCCGAAAAACACCAATCACTCGCCATCGCGGAACACTGCGTAAGCCAAGCATGTCAAACTCACGGTCCGCAAAACCTTTTGATGAATTTTTAAATCACATTCTCAATTCGAAATCAAAATATTCATTAATTCAAAAAGTTTTCAACCAAAAAAGATTTAATGGGCATATAAGAAAACAACATGGAATTTTTTCGCAGGAACCGATTGGATGATGACCGTTTTTTAGCCTTCACTTTGATTCAACGTGAAAGCCTAAAACAGGGGTTTTCAACCGGTTGGCCACAGTGGTGTTTCCAGTGGGCCTCAGAGCATAAATCAAAATGAAAGCATTATGTATAATGAAGTCACTATGATCAAAAAATTGGAAACAAATTCCAAGCGAGGACTTTTTTATGTTTTTAAGACGAAAATTGAGAAATGGCAGCAAATTCCAAGTGAAAGCTTTTTTTTAGAGATCAGATTTTTGCGACGGAAATTAAAATTTTGTTGACCAAAGTGGGTTGTTAAGTTACCTTGGGTTAAAAAGTGGGCCACGGTATGAAAAATGTTGAAAACCACTGGCCTAAAATCTAATTTCCTGAGTATTAGTACTTTACTTGAATACCAAAAAACCTCCTTCACTTTAAAACGTTGATTTCAATGTTACATTTGATTGCACTTGTTGCCGTTTCGTTTGAAAATTATCGCAAATGAAAGCAGTTTCGATTGCAATATATATATTGCAAATGTTTTCATCAAGTTGAAAAAAATTAAAACCTTTTTTTATGATCTTCTGGTAAAACTTGAAAATCATCATCACGAACAAACATTTTAATAGTATACTTGGTATCAAGAACAGCAAAATTGAAAAAAAATGTTTGTCCTTTTTACAAGGCTTTCAAAATCATCAATAAATTTGCTTATGAGCCTTTTATACGTTTTACATAATTAATGAACTTGATGGTTTAACAAATTTAAAACATGGTCTCTGTTTACAAAATGCTCTTCCAAAACAAAAGTTTTTAAACAAAGCAGACTTTTGTGCTCTATAAATTGTGATAAAGCTTTGACTTTTTTCAAGATTGCAATTTTGAGATTTTAAGATGTACTGTTGTGATATCAATCATGAACGAAGAATCAGTATCTATTTTTCGTTGCTCAGCTGAAGGATGTCATTTGTTTCTCGGCAAACTGCTCAAGTTATGCATTTCTACTTCAAGATAGTAATGTGCAATTGTACATTTGATGCAGCGTCAAAAGAGTTCCTGCAACATGCACTGAAAAAACAACAAAATCCGCTTACAATATTTGCATATTATTTGTTGAAAGTGGCTTGTTTTCCCGATTGACCAGTAAAAAAGCTGCCAAATTGTTTACTAAGTAAATAAATATAACCCAAATAAGTCACTGTGTTTGCAGAAAAAATATAAAAGCTGTTTGCTGAAATAGAATAAATTGAAAAATATTTTACGAGTAAATATTTTGTTAAAAAATTTACATATCGATTTGTATAAAGTCACTAAGCTCATAAGCATTGCGTTAAAGAATAAGTCTAATACTTTGCTACCGTTATGAGTAAGTTGACGCAATTCGATGAATTTTTTGCCGTTTTACGTTTTGTAGAAAATTTTTGACTAGATATTAGCAAAAATTTTAATTTATGTAAGCAATTATATTGCCAATTAAATGTAATTTGAAACCGAACATTAATAGTCATGGCTCAAGCTGAATCGTTAAAAAAATCCTTATTTTCTTGTTCATAGCTATGAATTCCTTATTCCTTTCTTGTTTTGGAGTCCATGGCGCAGCCAATTAGTTCTAACGAAGTAATATTTTAGTGAATCATATATAGCAGGGTGGTCAAAGCTTGTTAGGCCTGCAATTGCTTTTCAAAATTTTGTGGAACTTGCAGGCCGTAGTTAGTTGGAAATGCGAAAAATGATCGATAAGGACACTATTTTGATTTTTACTAGAGTTCAAAGTTAAATAAACGTTGTTTAGGCCGATAGAGGATAAACTTTTTAAGTTTTGGTTTTTTGCTATCTTATGAACTATTTTAAAGCTTGTTGCTGCTTCAATCGAGAAAATGTATAATGATTAAAAATCTTTTGCAAGCCAAAGATAATGTCACATAAGGCCCTCCGGTCTGGGTTTGGACCACCCTGATATACCGGTATATCTTTTAAAACGAAACAAAAGACTTGTCAATCTTTACTCTCAAGTTGTTTGCTAATCATAAGCCTTGAGCCTTTTGTAAAGTAATGTTGCTTTAAAAAGGTTGGCAGAACTCTTTTATTTTTTATTCGACATATTAAAAGCTTTTAGCATCGTTCCACAAATCACAAAGTAAATTAGCTGATAAATATTATAGAAGTAATTTCATTGATATCTTTTAAATACTGAGTTAATTTTTTGTGAATCGAAAACTGATGTTTGTACTTAGGCCCAATAGAACGTCAACTTAACAGAGCAACTCAAGTTTCTTGCAAATTTGCATCGTTAAAGGCAAAACTCTCGTTTAAAAATTATGTTATGACTTGGACTGTTACATTGCTGTCAATAAGGAAAAAAATTAACCATGCAAATTTTTATGTATTTAAGATTAATATCAATAAAATTCAGAAATTTATTTACTGTTATTTTAAGTCAAACAGCTTTAATCGGTGAACTTATGGGAATGATTGAAGGACATATTGAGATACAAAGCTTTTTTTTGTCGCTTAATGAAAAAATAATTTCTAAACCTGTAATATATTTTTTTAATGTAATTTAAGTCTATTTCGTCGAGTAACATTGCTATTGGGTACATTGCTTGCTTAGGGTTAGGTCGTAAATAATAGTTAGAAGTAAACTAGCTAATGTTCTCAGTCACAAGATACGGTCGTGTCTAATTTGAAAAACCTATTGGAGTGAGAGTAAAAAGAAACAAAACTAGTTGCTCTGAGAGATAAAAAGAAAAAAACGCTGCGCAAATTGTTCGTGCGGGCCCAAAGTGGGCCCAAAATTTTTGGAATTTTTTAAATATGTCAAGATGCTCAAGAAGAACTTAGTTTCTTTTGAACCAACTACTTTCAAAAACTAACCCTGTTTTTCCCTAAAACTAACTCTCACTCCAATCGGTTTTTCCTCGAATTAGACACGACTACCAGATACCCAGTGGCAATGTTGCCAGCTCCTGTTTTATGAAATAATTTTAAATAAATAAATCAATTTTTTGAAACAGTTTGTTTTAGGTGCATTGTATTTTTAGGCTCCCTAAATAAATCTGAATCAATGAAGCAAAATAAATCTTTGGTGATATCTCTCGTTTCCTTGGGGGTATCTCTAGCGCTTTTGGGAGCAGTGGTTGCATTGTTCATACAAGTAAGTAAGCTACTTTTCTGCGCATATAATTTGCAATAAATAAAAATTCGTTTTCAACTCAACCCAAGGACGTAAAGAAAAATATGTCCACCCCATTTCTTTTCATCAAAACGTTTTCGAAAATTAGAAAAGTCCGCCGCAAGGTACTGCAATGCAATTCTTTTAACTTTAGAATTATGCACCTTATTTAACTTAACTATAATTAATCAGAGGAGTCAAAATCACTGCTTCATGCATAAAAAAGAGAATGATTAACTTTATAAAATAATGTTATTATAAGGTTATTATAAATATTTCAAGCTATTATGGTCTATTTTGAAACGGTATGAACTTTTAGTTGTGAGTTTGTTGCATTTAAAGCAGTGTTGCCCAATTATTAATTACCTTAACTTCGGTTTTACAGGTCAATCCTTGGTTTTACTTTAAAAAGTTTTTATATAAAATATCTAAAAAAATCCAACCATTTAATGCTCTTCAGTGGCGGCTCGCCCACAGGAGCTGCAGCACTCTTAAATATCTGTACAGCAGTTTTAAATATTATCAGCAACGCTTAAAAATAAATAAGTTAAATAATTTTTAATTTTTCTCAATTTTTTTTCATTAAATTTAAATGTTGTTGGGTTTTTTTAAATAAACTTTTTTTAATCTTGAATTGGCAACTTCTTGAGCTAGTTTTGTTTCTTTTTACTCTCACTCCGATCGTTTTTTCTTCGAATTAGACTGGACCGTTTTAAAATCAGTTCAAAAATTTCGCGCCAAGTGACGCAAAATGACGCATTCTATTGACGTTTTATATGAAAGATTGAATCTGCGCTTAAGCTGCAATAAAAGCTGTAATAAAAGCTGCAATAAACGCAGATCACTCGATCTAATCATAGGCGTAACAAGTACAACGCTTCGCTTTCTTCGGCGTAAAGCTTTTAGTTAAAATGCTTAATTAGCATTAGCAATAAATGATAATATCCTTAAAATTATCATAATTTGTGTTTTACAAATAGCATATTTAGGCGCGGCGAAAAGTGGGGACCAGGGGGAAATTGTTTTTGAAATTTGCAAGACAAAAGCATTGTGCTGGATTTGTTTTTACAATTATATAATCTTGACCAAAACCTAATCTAACAAAGTTTAAAAATAACGATTTAGACAAGGGATCACCTAACTTTTTTCGAAAAAAGCCAGCTGATATAGCTATAATTTAGAGAGTGGGACAAAATTTATTAAAAAAAGGTGCTTTTTTGTTAAACTTAAAAAGGCGCTCTCAATAAACATATACTTTAGCGAATTGGAAAAAAATTTCCAGTAGAAAATTGGTGAAGACCAAATGAAAAGTCTTCGCTGGAGTTTGCACTGAAGATATAAATCTTTTTTGCAGTGCAAAATAAAGGTTGATGAAATAGAAAAGGTTTTCATTTGCCAAAGAGACGTTCTGGCTTTTTGAGTAAATTAAAAATATTTGTGGGTTAAGTAAATGAAAAGCCACGGCCAAAAATTGAAGACCTTCATTATTAATTTTTTGGACGTCATTAAGTTTTTAATAATAATTTTCTCCGTTACACCTACGTCGAAAATTTTTTTGTTTTTTGAGAGTGTCTCTTTTACCAAAAAAGTGCCCTTTTTAAAATTCTTTCCCACCGGACAAAAAATTTTCCGGCGTCTTTGATTGCAGCATCTCTTCTTTTTTTACTTGCCAGCCGCCATTGACACTCTTATCTAAAACACCTAATTTATGCTCTAAATGTCATTCACTTGTAATATAATTGTTAATAGTACTGGCAGTAATAAATTTTTTTCAGTAAAGACAATAAATTACAAATTTTTTGGTACAAATTTTCGACTTTAATTTTAAATTGACTAAAAAATTAATTTTTACAATCAACGGAGCACTCAAAAAAAGAAGCACTTGACTGCAGAGTAGGGTGATCTTTTGTTTTTGACAAAATGTTTTTTAAAATAAGAAAAAAATCTGATTCCTAAGAGCTCGACTCCTTTTTTCAAAAAGGGCCAGTTAATGAATAACACTAACGACTGCGTGCCCACTTTTGACCAGTCATACAATTTTTAAATTGAACAAAAATTCTTTACTGCTTTTAAAAGAGGTCTAAGTTTGAGATCGAAGACTAAAATTGATAGCTTGCGTTTGTAATGCCATAAAACCTACAAAAAGTCTTTTTTTTAAATAATAATGCAATCCCAAAAAATGGGCGGAGGATGATGCCCGTGGACTGTAGCTTGGTGACCTTGATTTGGAGAAACGATCAAGTGATTCTTGACCTGCAGACCTATGCTATGGAAGATGAAAGGATATTCCCGTTGGAGATTAATTTTTTTTTTTGGTTTTATACAGTTATATGACTCAAATATAGAGTTGCTTGCTAAGACCGCCAATTAGACGAAAGTGCAATTTAAAGGGTTTTTTTCTAAAGACCGAGACGGTGTCGATTGCACTCACCGTAATTACGACATTCCTACCTACTCCCAGCCCTGTTGATAGCTACCGAAACGCTGAATAAAACAATCTACACAGATATAATGTAAGTGATTACAAAAGTACGAGGTTTGCGGTTTCAAATGACAAAACCAGTATTCTGTTTAACTCCAGCACTGCTAGGACTAGCATCTGATCCTGTTCGTACGGCAGCCTAGGATACTAAAATGACAAAACCTCCGCCATAGCTCTGTCTATGTCTAACGCGAAATGAATGCTTTTTAAACGAAGGATAAAAATTGAAAACGGATTACATGACAACACCAGTAATTTTTGTGTTAAAGTGATCTTTGTTAAAACTTTAAATATAATTTTGTTAGCAGTTTAACTCTTCTATTCAATTAGGCACAAGCTAAAAACTAATCTTACTCTTTTTATTCTTTTACTAATACATAGTTCTTAAATAACCAAATTAAATCTTTTGAATAAGCATCATCGTGTAAAATAACAACATAAAATTGTAGGTATCTTCTGTGCCCAGTCAATGTTCATTGACGACAGCGCAAACAAGTAATCGTGCAAGACGAAGTGCAACAGAAGGCTTATCCGACGGCGTAGGTTCGTTTATATTGTTTGTTTAGTTGTTGTAGACCTAAGGGGATTTCACATTTTTTCTGTGACCCTTTCCTTCTTTTCAGTTATTTTTTACACAATTTTGAAGACAAAAACTTTTGTAGAACTTTTGCCGAATCTGATTTTAAGAAAACTTTAGTTTGGGCTCCCCACTGACAGCACATTTTCTTATATGTCCTTTCGGTAAAAAAAGTTTCGCACTTCTTTTGCAAACCATGATTTTCTCTCTTTTCATGTGTTGTGAACACGTGAAAAGTAGTAATAGGCGGGAAAAAAAATCCTTAAAATTAAAAGTGACCTTTTTTACTTTTTAGTCACAGACTGTTTAGCGAAGATTTTTTATTTAGTTGTGTCGATGGCCAACGTACCTCACGGCACTAATAAGTTGAAAATATATTAATTTAGTCCAGGGGTCGGCAAACTGCGGCCCGCTAAGGTTTTTCATCCGGCCCGCGGGGCTCATTTTAAAAACGCATACACTGATTTTAGCCACAGGTGGATAGAATTATATCGGGAACGCACAGTTTCAGGTTTTTACCTTGTTCATCTCGTAGCACAGCGTGGTCCAACTACGGGCCCGCGGAACAATTTTGCACAAGCCTTGTCGATCACAAGCAGCGGCACTATGATTTTGGGACGAAAATAGGAATTTCCGAGACCGATTCCAAATGAAGAGCTTTTTTTTTTTTTCAGAGAACACCCTGATTTTGGGACGAAAATAAGAATTTCGGAGAGCGATTCCAAGTGAAGACCTTTTTTTTTATTTTAGAGATCACTATAATTTCGGGAGAAAAATAGCAAAATTGGGATCAAATCGAAGTGAACACCTTTTTTTTTTAGAGATCGCTATAATTTCGAGAGAAAAATAGCAAAATTAGGGATCGAATTGAAGGAAGACCTTTTTTTTAGAGATCACTACAATTTTCGGAGAAAAAATAGCGAAATCAGAGATCGATTTGAAGCTAAGACTTTTTTCTCACGCTTTGGCCCAGGGAGGTCCAAAAAATCTAAATCCGGCCCCCGTCTTGAAAAGTTTGCCGACCCCTGATTTAGTCGATTCAAAAGTGCATTGGGTGCTCGAATAGCTCCTCAATGCTAGGATTTACTATTTAAAAACAATTACACTTTTCTGAACTACCGGTAACAGAAATTTACAAACAACAGCAATCATGCACAAGCAGGGGCCAGATACTTTTTTTATAAAGAAAACAGAAAAATTTTTTACCAATAGACCAATTTGAAAGCAAAGATTAATTTTTGAAATATTTAAAACTCTTAAATTATTCTCGGTGGTCTTCAAAAAAGTCGAAACAATTCTACTTATTAAAAGTCAGTTGCTGTCCCAAACTAAAGTCTTTATCAACAGAGTTTGAACTTTTTATGCTTTTTATAGCTATAGATTCAAGTAGGAAAGTATAATCAAGTATTGTCCAGTAGTATTTAGTGGCACATGCTTTTAGGCCTATATGATTCTTACTAATCTCGCGCAACTCTCAAATTTTTTATGCATAGCCTACAATGTTTGAAATAGAATATAAAAAAATTTAATAGTAAAGTGATTAAATTTTGTTTGCACAATTTCATTCGATATTAAACACATTAAAAAATTGTCATGGACAGAATCTTAACTTCTTATTACATTTTCGTCAAGTTTTGTTCTATCAAGAAAATGCAATAAATCAAAATGTATGCGTGTTTTTAGTTACTAGCCACAACAACTCAAACCAAAGCACAAAACACATTACAAACTGATAAAAATGAAGAGGTGAAAAATGACATAGGTTAAGATATGCAAATAATACATTAATTATACAGACATAACAAATGTGATTATAACTGCTTGTTTATAGCACCTGAATAACCACCAGTTTAACTGAATGGCGTTGATTTATTGTTTTAGATTTAACTGAATTGATGGAACGAGTCGAAGCTAATGAAAGAGGTAAACTAAGCAACATTTTAAAAATTGAGTTTTTCAAAAGGCCTACTTTTGAGCTTGTTTGGATGTCAACTTCAAACATATCATTTAACAACATACATAACTTTAGCTCCTGTTTCAAAGCCTTTTAATATCAACGACATCCACTCAATGTGCAAATCATATTAGTTCAGTTCAGTTTATTATTTGTCAAGTAATACTGGTACATCATTCAAAATTACTTATATTCATCATCCTTACTCGAAGGATAGCGTTTTACTTAGGCGAACCGAAAAGCAAATATTTGACCTGCTTTCGGAAATGCCAAGATATTGCTGTCCGGTTGAAACTTATTTGATTTTTTAGTTTTTATTTAAAAATGTGACCGAACTTTAATGCTGCTTGGTAGAATCGCCAAGCAGAGAGAAGTCCCGTAATGTATCTTTTTGAAAAATACAATTAAATGACGAGAGTTAAAGCCCATTTCAACTACTAGCGTAGGCGGGATTATTTTTTGTTTGTTTATTGATTTTTTTGCGCTTAAGAGTTAAAAGAAGTAAAAAAATCAATAAACAAAGAATAATGCCGCTAACGCTCGTAATAAAAACGGTGCTGAAGAGTTGAACCGATATCATATTGATCACGCTCACCATTGAACTTTCTTACACTGCCTAACGTTAGTTTGATTAATGCGCTCATTTCATTAAATTTAATTGATTTAAAGAAATAGACGCAGCTTAACCCTTTATGACCCAATTTATTTTGTCGGTGCAACGGACTTAGGCACTTTCTTGTTGTAATCTAAATTAAATAACACGAGACAGGTGATTGAGCAAAATATCATCCAAATCTATGATCATACAGCATTAAATAGAACCTTTACTGTATACTTTCACTCATAAATTAAAGCGAATTTTTTCGAATATAATAACTAAACCCATTTATTTCTAATGTCGCTCATAAACGCCAATGGGTCATATAGGGTTAAATCATTCAACAAACTTTTGTTATCTTAAGGCTTTTTTCTATTTATTTACAATGATTTATCGTATCCACAGCATGCCAGCATGGTTCAATAGCAGGATACTACCTGATTTTCTGGCAGGACATCAAACAAACCTAATTTATCTTAAGCAGTAGTTTATTACTTTTTTTTCTTTATCATAAATTTAACCCAAGGTCGAAAAATGCTATCAAAACGGTGGAGACCTTTTCTTTATTTATTTCTTAGTTGGCGACATTGTGCTTATTTTAGATATACTAAGTCTTAATTGAGATTGTGGTCTCAAAAGTATTCATTGATAATAAGCTTTTGTATTGTTTTTATATTTTTGATTAATTTGATTGTTAAGCCAATCTGTCAATCAGTAATTGAATCAGTAATTGTTTTTTTTGTTTTCTGGGTCAAGATTTTAAAAACTTTTTAATTTCTATTGAGACATTTAACGTATTTAAACAAATTTTAAAAAAGTAAATATTTTTTTAAGGTTTTGCCGTTATGCTTTTTTGTTGTATGTGTTTTTAAGCCACGTTTTTCATACTCGTATATGTGTTTTTTTTAACTTTTTGTGGCGATAGTGAATTTTGACAAATATTATTATTTTTGTTTAAATAAAAATTTATATGCTCTAACTTTTTGCTTTGTTTACTCACATAAATTTGATCTTTTTTTTCTTGTTAATATTTTCTGTATGCTAAATACCCAGTCAACACAAGACTAAGTTTCAATGAGGTTTTACTTTTAACTTGAAAAAATTATTTTTATGTTATTTGCAGCTATTGTTTATCGGCACAAAGTTTTATCGGACGGTTGGGTGGCTATGTTTAACGGATATCAATACAAGTTGACTCCTAAGGCTCAAATGTGGAATGAAAGTAGAACCGTTTGCCAAGCTATGGGAGGAGATCTTGCAGTGTATGGAATTCAAGATATGGAATCCAGAAGGTTCGAATAGGATGAGAATTTTTGCAAAACATTTAACTAATTTTATTTAATGTTTCTTTTACAGAATTTTAGTCCGAGCTTTGGGAGCATTTTCATCTCCTTGGATTGGATTAACGTACTGCACCGAAAGGAACCGATGGATGTGGATAAACAACGAAATTTCCGTACCGGCTGCAATTTTATGGGCTCCTGGTGAACCTAGCAACAATAATCCATGCGTTCATTTGAGGTATCTCGGCGGTCCAGGAGATAATTGGGCGTGGGGTTCCAATGATTTTGGTTGCAACGCAATACAGTACGCCATATGTGAAAAAAGGTACAATCCTTTTGAATAGGAGCTGTGTCGAATTTTGTTACTCGTCCTAAAAAATTTCTATTCTTGTTTTTAACAAAATTAATTACATTCAAATATTCGCTTCAGGCTTTTAATAAAAGGACTTCCATCTTTCTTTTTTTCACAAATTGTTGTTTTATTCAAATTCAAAGTAAACCTTAACGGCAACTTTGGAAAATTTTAGATGCGATCATTTTATATTTAATTACAGCTTGTTTTACGACTAAGATTATCTGTAACATTCAAAAAAATTTTTGCTTATATCGAATTTAACTGGTGATTAACTGTTGAAAATTTAGCTATCAATGTCTGCTTCTATACTTGTAATTATTTTTAAAATATGAATTTGTAATAAAACATAAATTTCAAGCCGGGATCTCAAAAATCGCAATTATAACATTTTCTGGAGTTCTTTCATGCAAAAACGCGCGAAAAACGAGTAATTTGACTTCCTAAACAACAAATCAAAAGTATTAAAAGATCGGAAGAAAAAAATACGCGAAATCAATCGTAGGTAAACAAGAACTTCTTTACCAGCATTTCTTAGTCGAACAGAAAGGTATCGCTTGATGGAGAACAATAGAAACCAAGATTGCTCCACCGAATACATCAGCAATCGAACATGAAGAATAATCTTGAGCTGCGTTTATCACTGAGAGTTTGTAGCATGAGATACTTTTTTCCATAATCAGTACAAGGTTCTTCAAAATAGGCTTAAACAGTGCATTGTACTTAAATTGAAAGTTGAAAGAGCAATTTCCTTTGGCTTCAGCTAACTTCACAAAAGTGTAATGCCCCTACAAAGGCCTGCTTTAATCTATGACCGGCCATCTTATTTGCATTGATGGAAGATCATTTTTTATTATTAAAATGGTTAAAGTTTTAGGTTGTATAAAAACTATCGTTAGTTTAAATTTTAACTTAAAATTTTTTTAAATTTTAAAACCTGAAATATGGGAATTTTGTTTTTTCTTCAGTGAATTTTCTTGAGTGAATTTTCTTCAAATTAATAATAGACAAGATAACTAATACAGATTTTCATCTAAACTTAAAATGATAAAATTAAATTTTCGCATATTTATTTGTCTTAGCTCATTGACATAAATATAGTAGATACTTTGGTTTCTGTGCGGAAATTTATTTTTTTATACGGAAAATTATTTTACAATATGTCAAAAGTTAAAAAGACATAACAACACTAAATTGTGCAAAATTAATTATTTCTGTTTGATGCAATAACTTTATTCCATTTCGTCACGAGGCCCTCAATGATGAAATGCAGGTTGTTTTTGTTTAGACATGAATTTAAATCTTTCTTTTTTCTTGCAATTTATGTCAATGTGTTCTGTTGAGCTTATGGTTGGCAAATAAATAGCGAAAGCTTACAAAATACATCATAAAATTTTATTCAAATTATAAATTAAATTTGGTGAAAAACCTCGGTAATCTTTTTTGACATCTCAACCGTGCGCATTGAACTGTGTCGACGACTTTCTGATAAAGATAAACAGCAGAAATTCAAAACAATTACTCGTGTCTTCATGCAAACAATGTTGTTTTTCGCCTTCAGTAAATAAGTTCTGATCAGTTCACGCATGCGATTGGTCAAACATTAGTGTTTGCGCGAGATAACAATCGACGGATTCTCGGCCGACACAAGGCGAAGCAAGTTGGCAAGATTCCAAAATATTAAACGTAGAGCAACAAAATCCGTTGACTGAGTCCTCGACACAGTGAGTAATCATTCCAACACTTGCTTGTAAGGAGCAGCATCACCATTTTCTGGACAAAACAGTTGCCAGAGTCGTTCAAACTCTCGCTGATATGGAACTTGTACATCCGGGTGATTGGTGATCAATACATTCTCGTGGTTACCTGTGTCAAGTCACTCGCGTTATAATCAAATATCTTTTCTAGCCATAATTAACTAAAGAAATATGTTTTATTATTACTAAAAAAATAATTTGCAAACCAAAACGCATTCATCATAATATCACGAACCAAAATTTTAAAAACATTACGTGTACAGTATATTAAAAAGTGGTTTAGTCAATTCAATAAAAACCTAAAAAATTCCGAATCGGAGGCGAAAGCAAAGACCAGAGCATTTTTGCAAGATTTGGAACCATTTGCAACTTTTAAGAGTTTTTTTCGAAACAACCTCGCATCCAACTCTTCATTAAGATGAAATTTTGTCCGAATCAGAAAAATGCGTAATTTACAGTATTTTTAAATTATTGATTTTGCATAGATATGAGAGGTCTAATCAAACGACAAAAAATTTTCAATCTGTAAAAAAATGAAAATTTTGTACAAATTGACAAAGCGTGAAAATTTTAAACTACACAAAATCAATTGAGCATAGAGCCCAGGTTGGAGCTGTAGATCTGCACAAGCAAAAGGTTGACACAAATCCAAAGGTTGCTGCTTAGAATCGTGTCTATGACAGAATGCTACAAATTGAAAAAATTTAGACCAATTATATATATATACAGTATATATCTGTTTACCTTACTTCGCCGGCACAGTGCTCAATAACCAAAAAGCTAGAGCAGAATTTACTGATAAAAACACTAAAACAGAATAAAAATTTAAAATCCACAAAGCCAGTTCCGCCAAAGACGGCTCATCCGTGGATTTTAAATTTTTTGTTCTGTTTTAGTGTTTTCATTAATATACTGTATATACCAGTGGTTTTCAACCTTTTTGGTGGAGCGGAACCCCAATGAAACATTCCAGAGGCTTGAGGAGCCCTGTACGGTAATTTGATTGTCTTATGCCAGGGTGGTCCAACTTCTGCACTCTTGTGGGCCACTTTTCAAAATTATTCGTTTGCGGGCCGTAACCGGCTAAAAACACCTATTTTCGTCCCAAAATCAGGGTGTTCTCTAAAAAAAAAAAAAAAAAGGTCTTCTAGAATCGGTCTCCGAAATTCCTATTTTCGTCCCAAAATCAGGGTGTTCTCTAAAAAAAAAAAAGGTCTTCACCCGGAACCGATCTCCTAAATTATTAAAAAATTACATTTATTCTCGTAAAAAATTCAATGAAAAACTTGAGCCTAATGTTTCTTGCCAAACTCTTTAAAATTGGGTCGTGTTTTTGATAGACACACACGAAGTTCATCTTCCACAGACAACCTGCGGAACCATGAACTGTTCTGCCGGAACCCCGGTTGAACACCACTGGTATATACAGTATACATATTAAATTACAAGACCCACGCAGATAATTTTTTTTGCTATATAAATTACAAGAGCTACGCAGAGACTTGTAATTTAATTTGCTGCTCTATTTCATTGAGCTCTTTACTGTCAATCTTACCACTTCTACCACATACAGGGTGTCCGAAAATTTACTGTGCAGTATGGGTACATAAAAATTTAATGTGTTTACAGTAAAGTTTATTAGAAAACATTTAGACAATACAATTTTTATTTATTAAAGGCTACATTTGTTTACAATATTACAGTTTGTTCAAAGGAAATGCCTCTATTGAAATTAAGACATTTTTGCACTCGACGCTGCATATTATTGAACACATCTTGGAGGATGTCGGGTGTTATCTGTTGGATGCAGTGGGTAATTGCCGTCTGTAACTCTCCCAGGTTGTAAAGATTATTCTCATACACTCGACTTTTCAGTGCACCCCAGAGATAATAATCCAAGGAGTCAAATTCGGAGATCTAGTAGGCCAAATTCCACGTAAAATTATGTGATTAGCAAAGATGCTTTCCAAAAAGTTTAGTGATGTACGAGCAGTATGTGCAGTTGCGCCGCCTTGTTGGAAACATCCTTGTTATTAAAAATATTTTCTACTGCACAGTAAATGACTAGTTGTAGTTATAATGACTAACTTGTTTTCATACCAGCACCTAAATATTACGTCACAAAACCAGCTATTATTAAAAATATTTTCTAATGCACAGTAACTTTTCGGACACCCTATATATAGGGTGTTTCACAATTATTGAAACAAAGCGATTGGGCACAAATTCAGGATTTTAAATGATAACACGATGATGATTACATTTATTGAAAGGTGAAAGGATAACATTTTATAATCTGAAACTGTTTATCTTCAAATCAGAAATAATATGTCAAGAAGATTCCTAGACTACATGCTCCAGATGTCCACCGTTTTGTCGAAGGCATTCTTGAATGCGGCGTGCAAAGTTGTTGATAACACGATCACATTCCTCCTGTGTAATGGTCTGAATGTTCTCGGTAATGGCTGCTTTCAAAGCTGCAATAGTTAGTGGGTTATCTTGGTAAATGTTGTCCTTGAGGAACCCCCACAAGAAGAAATCTGGAGGATTCAGGTCAGGCGAGTGAGGTGCCCATTCCACTTCAGCTTTGCGGCTGATGAGACGCTTTCCAAACTTTTCACGGAGCCAAGCCATGGTGACATTAGCAGTGTGAGGAGGGGCACCATCTTGCTGGAACCACTGTTCTTTCTCATCAAGGTCCTCACGCTTATTGAGCTCTCCCCAAAACTGCTCAAGCACTGGAACGTAGCGGTCTTTTGTCACGGTTACTGCAATACCGTGATCATCTTCAAAGAAAAATGGTCCGATGATACCATGCTTGGAAATGGCAACCCATGCTGTGCATTTTTTTAAATGCAAAGGGCGTCCAACGACTCTGTGAGGGTTCTCACTTCCCCAAAACACCCAGTTTTTAGAGTTAACGTGACCATTCAAAAGGAAGTGGGTTTCATCTGAAAACCAGACATCATTCAAGAATTCCTCGTTATTGTCTATCATTTCCGAAAACCACTGGCACATTGCTACCCTCTTTTCCTTATCAGTCTCGGTTAGTTCATGCTTTATGTGGATCCGGTATGGATAAAGTTGTAGATCCTTAACCAGCATGCGCCTTACAGAAGAGACAGAAATGCCAAGTTCTTGGCTCCTTCGACGAAGAGATTTGCTCGGACTCCGACCGACTGACTCTTGAACCCTGCTGACATTGTCGGGGGTGCAGATTGTTATTGGAGGCCCTGAGGGCGATGAGCCCGCTACCCTACGATCTCCACAAGTGCCATGAGCTTCAAACTTCTTGACCAACTTGAAAATCTGACTCCTGTTTGGAAATTGGTTGAAGCTGAACTTCCTTCTGAACCTTGCTTGAACAATCCGGAAAGACTTCGTTTCGTAATATGTCTTTACACAAAAGATCTTCTGCTCCATCGACCAAGGCATAATTAGGCTATTTTTTGTTTAACGTATAAAAATGTTAACAATTTTGCTATGACAATCTAAAAACAGAAAAAGAATAAGGTCATTGGTAAAGGTTTTATAAGCTGCTGCTTTGTTTCAATAATTGTGAAACACCCTGTATATAGAAGTTTTTCAAAATTTTTGGTCGGTGTTTATTAGGAAAGTGCTCAATGACGTCGAGTCAGAGCGGTTAAATAATTAAATTTCAGATCACTAAAATTTTTTTAATTTAACATTAATTTTATTTTATTTGCCCCAACAGACTGTTTCGCCTGCCTGGGCTCGTCAGGGGGCGGTTAGAAATCTGAAAAAACAAAACAAACGAATAAAAATACAGTTTAAACAAAGCGCTTGAATGCCGATGAAAAACGTAAAACAACAAGAGAAAAACTACGGCGGTAATATTGATTAATGAATGAATTTTATTGCCGAAAAAAAGTTTTTTACTTAGCTTACTCTATTGTTCGAAAATAATGGGTAAATTTTAAAAGTTTGCAATAAAAATGCGTTAAAATTTTAATTAAATAGATTGCACTGGAAAATACAGTAAAAAGATGCTTAGCCTTTTAAAATGATAATTATCAGGGTAAAATTAAAACAGTAAAAAATTTTTACAGGCTATAATTTAAGAATATTGTTAGTTCAATAAGTATGTAGTGTAGAGGTGGGTTATTTTTTTTGATCAAGAAAGTGGGTAAAGGTGAGATGTAAAAATAAGGTAAACCGAGTGTGAGTGTGTAAATTAGTAAATTGTATATTTATTAACTCCCAGCGTAATTAAAACTTCGTGATTGAAATTTACTTCGAAGTCGACATTTTGAAACCAACACCGAGCGCTTATTCAGTACTTTTTTGGGTCTGCCTGAAATATTTGTAATTTTTCTAATAAGCATAAGTTGCATGTTTTTGAACCACATTGGTATGGAGTTGCGTGGTGTACAATTTTGGATCTTATTTCTGGCATTGCCCTGATTGATTGTTTTAATTTCCAAACGGCTTTTGATAGGTCAGTGGAGTTAATTTTTCTATCGTCTTTAAAGGATTGGTTATGGTTATTGTATCGGAGTTTAAATGATGATTTGCAGCTGCCGTAATAAAATTTGTCCGTTTCACCAGTTTTTAGGGAGACTTTGTATACTATTGAGTTTATGCAGCATTTGTCGTTACGTGAACAATTTTTGGCTGATCTACAGTTGCACTGTTTGGCGTCTACTTTGGTATCTGGGTTGTTTAGGCGTGAAGTGTTTTGCTTATTTATAATAGATTTCACGTTTGGCATGCAACTATAGCTTTTTATGTTGTTTTTGTTAAAAATTTTGTGGTATTTGTTGCTAGGTGGAAAATGCTTATGGAGGGTAAAAAATTACTTTTTCAATGTTAGTGCTGACTTTTTCATTGTAAAGAGGGTTGAACCAAATAATCTTTTTTGTCCTGTTATCTTGATCTGCTTTTTCCGGTTGAGTTGAACTGATCTGTTTTTTGTTTTTTTTTAATTAACTTAAATTAACTTACGTAAAACAAGAACTATCAATTATCTTCCATCTCTCATCTAACTGTCGGGCTACTTATTGCCCACCCTGCATATATTTAATATATTAAAGGTAAGTGCTTTCAACGTAGCTACTACAGTGCTCGATGATCAGAATCAGAGAAAAATTTATTTATTTAGGTTAAAACACTACACATAAAAAAACTTAAAAATTGCAGCAGTCTGCATCACCAAAAATTTAAATAGAATCGTCGTCTAAGAATCGTCTAATAAGATAATCGTCTGATGAGCCGTTTTTTAGCGAAACTGATAGTTGCGGTTTTTAAATTTTAAAATTTTTATGTGTAGTGTTTTAACCTAAATAAATATACAGGGTGTCCATAAAGTCTTGTTACAATTTAAAAAATTTATTACAAAGGCAGTTGATGAGATATCTTATATAGATTTGTTTTATATTAATCAGTGTTTATTAAAGTTTTTATTCAAAATAAAATTTTTTGTTTCAAATTAAATTTTATGTGTTTAATAAATGTGTTAATAAACCTTTGCAAAATGGCTACTCCTCAAGAGAAGGCACATTGTGTATCCTGGTTTATTGAGACAAAATCGGATGTTCAGGCTCAGCGAAAATACAGAACTAAGTACGGAAAAGATCCACCATCAGGTCCTTCAATTCATCGATGGCAAAAGAAATTTATAAAGACAGGGTCAGTGTTGGATACAGTTTGAAACGGGCGACCAAGAACATCTGGAGAAATTGTGCCTTCTCTTGAAGAGTAACCATTTTGCAAAGGTTTATTAACACATTTATTAAACACATAAAAATTTAATTTGAAACAAAAAATTTTATTTTGAATAAAAACTTTAATAAACACTGATTAATATAAAACAAATCTATATAAGATATCTCATCAACTGCCTTTGTAATAAATTTTTTTAATTGTAACAAGACTTTATGGACACCCTGTATATACAACCAAAAAGCGGAATTTAAAAAAAAATTGTTCTAATTAATGACGTAACAAAAAATATATACTATTATACGAGCGCACGTTGAACTTCAATATTTCATAGCTACAAAAGCACTAAGATTTAAAACAAAAAATAAACTTTCAAAAATCATCTTTGTAAAAAGTTTATATTAATAAAGGATTTAAAGACTAAAAATAGTACCAATTACTGCGGCTTGAGTCCAATTAAAAGACCCAGTAATTACTGATGAAGAATCGATTATAACAAACTTGTGATGCATCAAATATGCCGAGCGATTGTGACGTATTGGAATACCTGAGAAACGTGTATAAACGTGTAAACACGTAAAAAATATCAAAAAACTAATAAGCAACTCACCCTCCTTTTGAAAAAAATGCACTTGAGACCCTTTCAAATTCATATATTCCGAGTCCGTAATCAGTCTAACTATGGCACCCTGGCGATATTTTATCAAAATAGCTTCTGCAAGTTCCTAAAATATTTAAAAAATACTTGAAACAATAATACCGTAAGTAGCTCATGCAAATTTCGTTTTGATGAAGTCATTTCACCACCAATTTATCTAAAGACTGCATGTTTTTTTTAACCAAACCAGAATGCGAATACACTGAACAAAATTCCATAAAATAAATCTTAAGTAGTTCTAGCATAAGATCAACAACCGTTGACTTACAGGTCAAGTAACCTACTCGCTGTTTTAAAAATGTTTACGTCTCATATTTTTAAATGTCAGATTTGGTCTCTTATTGACAGCCACAAAAATGTCATTAAAAGGTTCTGTAGTTTCAAGTTAAAAAATTTTTTTCGGTCTTCAGTTATTTACACGCTGCCAATGTTATGTGCACTTACAGCCCTTTATTATTGGAAAATTTTTTTTACTTTGTTTTCAGTTGACTTTCCTTGGGAGTGATAAAATATGGTTCCCTCAGCATAAACGTCAGACCAAAAAAACATTTTCGCAATACCCACAAAAAACATTTTAGTAAATTTATGATACCAAGGGACAAAATTCAAGTGATTAAAAACAGTTTAATAAGGAAACTTAAATTAAGCAAATTTGAAAAAGCCGTCATTTGGACATATAAACGCAGAATTATTGAAATGCATTTTTAAACAATTTTGAACACGACACTGTCAATCGACTCATCATTCAACGAAGAAACTGCTGGATATAAACAGTTTTGGAACTAGCACCACTGAAGCAGAAGCAAACAATCACTTTATAAAGGACAAAGTACGGTTCATTTTACACATGTAATACGTGATGTACTGAATAATGCCCATCAAATAACGTTGATTAAACAAGAAAATGTATTATAGTTTCAAAATTTTGGCTTAAAAAACATTGCTAGGAAATATCAAGTAATCAGAAAAATACTTAAGCAATTGCCTGTTTCTTAACATATTATTCTTGATTAAACTTTCGTTTTTACTTGCAGAATAAAACACCTTTCCAACCTTGCTTAGGGCATAAATAAGTGACTAATCATAACTTATTATAGTTTTGTAGTGATAAAAATTCAGAAAAATCTTTCAAAAAATAAAGCACTGAAGAAATCTATAAGCCATTGCAAAAAGCCAAAACTTCTAAGCATTGAATGCATGGTCACAACTGAAAGTTATGCAAAATTTTAAATATTCAATAAATTAATTATTAATTATTCTATCAATATAATACTTAAAAAAACTTAAAACTTAAAAAAACAATTATGGTATGTAATAACAATAAAACTACAAAGTGCAACCTCATTTTTAAAACTTACATAGCAAGTTAGACTGAACATGCAAAGATCAATGGAGCGTTTTGCATTTAATATTTTTCTGATAAGCTGAACAAATGATGAATCTTCATTGTGTGAAAATGTGCAACTTTTATGATTGCATCCCTAAAACAATAACCACTTTCAAACAATAATAGCCTTTTTAATAAACTAATAATTCAAGTTGATTCAAGCAATTTGCATTTTCTGAAAATAAGAATCATTTAGAAAAAGATGCTTCCAACTTTACTTTAATTTGTTTCAAATATTTAAAAATGAATGATTTTGATATAGTGATTATTAACTTTAATCAAATAAAAGTTGTAATGCAAACTTTTGGTGTTCCTAAACTAAATGTACAATTTTTAAAAATTTCAAATTTTTATGTAAACTTAAAAAGAAATCAAAAAAGCTTTGTAGAAAAAAAGAATCATTTGCAAAAAGTTGACATTTTAACCAAAGTTAAACTTTTTAATCAAAAACTTATCATAAAGACACTTGCCCTAAGCATCATTTTAAGTGTTTAGCCCCAAGCATTGTTTTATGATTAAATTAATATTAAATTTGTTATTTCCAAACATTTTTTACAATATCAAGTGATAGTTTTTAATGACTTTAGTGTTTGTAAAAATAGTAACTTGAACCCATGCAGAGTTAATTGGAATAAGATTACAGTAGTAGCAGCAATACTACTAGTGGTAAAAAAGGAAATTGCATAGATTTAATAAAAGGGTGGTAAGAGGATCAGACTATTTTAGAGATTTTATGTCCAATATAGTATTTTAACATATGGTCAGGACCCACAGTTGCATTGTTAGCCAAGGAGAGTGTCGCTCCTAGTTAGCAAAGCTCAGCTGGCTGGATGCCTAAAAGTATGGGTAAATGGTCCATTGGAGTGGGACACAGGCATCCAGTGACAATCTGCAAGGCATCATTTAGGACACTGTCTTTGAGGCAAGTGTCAGCTTTGTGACACCAGATTGGTGCGCAGTATTCAGCTAACAAGTAGACCAAAGATAGGGCAACTTTTCACAGTGTTTTGGCACCAGCACCCCATTCTGAGTCTACTAGTTACCTCAGCAGTATGATGAACTAATATGATTTTTTGCACAATGCCACAAGATGGTAACAAAACGTGAGCAATCTGTTCAGTTTTATCATAAAATAAGTAGCATTGGACAAAATGGTAAAAGTTTAATGCTCTTGTACACATTTAGATCACATTTGGCCTCTCAATTAGTTAAATAAAAGGCTGTTGTTACCACTTTAGTGGGACTGAGCATCAGCTTCCAAGTCTGAAAATACAATAAAAGCATAGTCATGTCTTGACTTAAAGTCCCCTTAAAGGCCTTCCAATTTTCAGAGCAGTGCAGCAATGCTAGATCATCTGTGTAAATAAACTTTCTGGAAATCTTGGAGGGCAGATATAAACATAATATATAGAGATTGAGAAGGAAGGAAGCCAAAACCAATCCCGGAAAAATGCTATTTTTCAGACTGAATAGCCTGCTTTGTTTGTTGTCATTGTTAGTAAGGGTAAAACTTGGGTTTTAGATAAGCTTCATGATCATTCTGACCATGTGCTTATTTGCAGAAGTCTTAAGCAGCTTGCATGTAAACCACAGTACCAGACAGTGTTATATGCCAGTGTCAGATCAATAAATCAACAAAAATCCTTTACATGTTTTGTCAATAAAATGACATGATTCACAGTTGACTTTCTGTGTCAAAACTCAGCCTGCTCTTTAGGGAGCAATAGATGATCAATAATTGGTTTGACACAGACATAGATAAGCCTCTCAAGGATCTTATAGGAGACACATAGAAGAGATATCAATCATTAACTTTTTGAGTATTTTTAGGCTTCATCAGCTTTGGAATCATGACTACAGGTGCTCTTCACAAGATCTTGGGAATTTTATATCAGTGCAAGCAGAAATAAAAGGAACTCATGTAACTGGGACTTCAAAAAAATTTTAATACTAATTATGTAATGATTTTAATAGTCTCATATATCACTAGATTCTTTATTGGTTAATCAATTTAAAATTTATATTTTAATACTCATCATTTGGTCATGGCAACTAAAACTAAAAAGAAATTTCATATACATACACTTTCACAGCCTAAATGTACTTAAATTAATAATTTGGCCCATTAACAAAAAAGGTTTGGACATCCCTGGTTAGTCACTGTCTCTTTATTTGCCATCACTTTGTCAAGTCAATTATGAAATGTCAATTGATTGTAGTGAAGGGACGATTAATCGAAATTGTATCGGAATAATCGGAATATCGGGGGTTTTCCAAAGTATCCGGAATCGGAATCAGAGTTGTATAATTCAGACCCGATTCCGATACCAAAACAATTCTTTAAATATACAGGGCATAAGATAAAAAGTAGTAACACAGAACTGTGCTGGGGTGTTCATGAAATGTTCCTAAAATTTCTTCACCCTTTCTTTACCATTTTTCAATCAATCAAGCTAATTCCAACTGTAAAGTACGTAACTATTCGACAGGACAAATTCATCGGTGAGCTAATTCGGCAGAAAATTAAATAATTTTGATTTAAGTTCACTACCGTTAAAGCGACATAAAAATTTTTGTTATGTCACTAAGGCAATATTATATTATAATTTATTTTAATATACAAAACTTATAATCGCCATTGTTGCATTTTTAGAAGTAAACTGTGATGCCAAAACTTGCTTTTACTATTATTGTTCAGCTGATAAGAGTAAAAATCCGCATTAAAAAATTGTTGAATGCATTATATTTAGGTATGTTCCTAGCCAAATATTACTCTATAGGAATTTACAATGGGTTAATTTTGATTATTGAAGTTAAAAAAAAATGTGTTTCTGTAATAAATAAATTTGTGAACCAAGGTCATTTAACATAGCATGTTTTTTTGATTTTCTACAAAAAAGTACAACATACTACATAAACAACAGGTTTCAAGTTTTGCAAACGTACGAAACTTATAACGTCATAATAAGTATTATAGAGTATATAAACATTTTTCTACAAATTTATTTTGGTCGGCACTCATGGCACATGAGAAAACTACTTAATGAAGATTAAGTCAGAGTGGTTATTATGATGAACTTTTAAACTAGAAACCATGAATATTATTTTAACAGTTTGTTTCGTCTATTAGGCTCTTCAGAAGTCAATCAAAAATCTGAACAACAAATACCAAGAGGAAAGATTAACAAAGCAATAAAAAGTTGGCAAAAGAACTGAAAAACAACAAAAAAAGTACCGCAAAGATCAAATAGTTAAACCGGTTACAAATCTTTTTAGATTAAATTTCAATGGATAAGTTTTTTTCTGTTGCTTACGTTGATGTTACCAAATAACAAATTTATTAGACAAGCAGAGCACCTTAAAAATGTTATTAAGTAATTAGAGATTTTTCTTATGCGTTCTATTAATCCAATAAATTTATTTGTTGGTAAATTTAGTCATTACCAAATAGAAATAAATTTATTGGATTAATAGAATGCGTAAAAAAATCTTTAATTATTTTAATAAATTTTTATGGTTCTCTGCCTGTCTAATAAATCTCTTCGTTATTTGGTAACATCTGTGTAAGCAACGGAAAAAAAACTTACCCATTGAAATGCAATCAAAGAGATTTGTAACCCGTTTAACTATTTAATCATTGCATATTTTTCTTTTTGTTTTTAAGTTCTTTTGCCGATTTTTATGCTTTAATCTTTCCTTTTTGTATTTTTTTTTCAGTTTAGAACCAACAACTGGAGAAATGCTTGTGTTTTTGCACTATAATTTGCAACTGCTTCAATTCGACTATGATTTAATGCATAGGCTACTTTTACTATCAACTAAATAAAGTGTATTTTCATTAAAATGGAATTATTTCTATTCTTTTATTTACATTGATACTGTGAACTCAATATTACAACTTTGAGTTGTTAAAATGGAATTATTGTTAGATGTGTTTCTGTAAAACCTTCCCAACACATTGTTACTTAGCATATTGTAAAGGATAGCAAGATGATAAACTTTCCTAATCAATTTTCAACTTATATCTGAATTAGATATGTTAATACCTGCAGTGGTGGATATTCCAATTTAGGGGCCCAAGGCAAGAATTTTTAAAAATTGATGTTGTTTGAGAAAAAAAAGAGGTCTGATCTTGGCTTACATATTTTTCTTCCAAACTCATGGTGTCCTCTAAAAAAAAAAAAGGTCTTCACTTTGATTTCATCTTTTATTTCCCTATTTTTCTCCCAAAATTAGGGTCTTCTCTAAAAAAAAAAATGGTCTTCACTCGGAATCATTCTCTGAACAAACATTTGCAGCGGATTCAAAACTGTATGTGCTATTTTCAAGGGGGGCCTGAGGCGACTGCCTCATTTGCCTCACTCAATATCCACCACTGAATACCTGGGCACATTAATAGTAATACCCATAGCCGTACCATCCCAAAAAAATTTGGGGGGGCAATAAAGTTTTGCCCAAATTTTGTGACGTTTGCCCAAATCATGATTTTATAGTACATTACAGATATGAAAAAAAATTGTCTGTGATTCTCAGATGAAAAACCAATTTGGTCTTAAAATCATGGCAATCTCAAGGTGTTCTCTAAAAAAAAAAAAAAAAAGGTCTTCACCTAAATTTGGTCAATATTTTTTGCAGTTCATCATAGTCACCTCCCTAAATTTCCTGACTTTGCCCAAATTTTTCGTATTGCTGCCCGAAAAATTTTAATTTTTCCCAAATCTTAGAAACTTGGGGGGGGGCAATTTTCCCCCTGCCCTTTGGCAGGTACAGCTATGGTAATACCTATATGTAATAATAGCCAGGAATCGGAATTGTATCGAGAATCGTATTAGAAATCAAGATAACTGGGTAGAATTGGAATCATATCAGAATCGTTAAAAATTTAGGTATCGTCCCATCACTAATTGATTGCAAATAAAAAACGAATGAATAAATATTTGTTTGAAAAAACAATTATTAGTATACTGTATATGTAAATGATAAAATGTTTTGCATTGTTCATACTAAGATATTTCTAACAAATATTAACTGATTAACAATAAATCTAATAATAGTTTTAAATATAATAATCTAAAAGTAGTGATAGATTGACAAAAGTCAAATGTTTCATGAAAAAGGTTTTCTTTGGAAATTTTTCAGTTTTAAAAATGTGTGCAGTACCCAATTTACTAAATATAATGACATTTAAAGTTACATATAAGAACGATGCGCAGCAAGAGCAATACTCACAACATAAGAAATATCACTATAATTTTTCCCTAGAAGTGTCTGGCAGCCAACTACAAGTAAATTTTTTTAACGAGTTTGGGACAGATGGCACTAGAGAGTACCATCTGTGGCATTGTGCATCACACATGCCGAACCCGAGCTCACTGCCCAACCATGGTTTCGAGTTTTAAACTCTCATCAGGGACAGTCTGCTTACTCGGGTTTAGTTGCAGAGTAAGCAACTAAAAAACCCGAGTAAGTAACTAAACCTGAGTAAGCAGACTGTCCCTGATGAGAGTTTAAAACTCGAAACCATGGTCGGGCAGTGAGCTCGGGTTCGGCGTGCGTGATGCACAATGCCACAGATGGTACTCTCTAGTGCCATCTGTCCCAAACTCGTTATATTACAGCATCTGGTCATACGGCGTGCGTCATGCACAATGCCGTTCCTATCAGTGCAGTCTTGCACTTGGTAGGAACCACAAATCTTAAATTTTTTGAACGAACTTCATATAAACATATATCAAGTCATCCAAATTAAATTGGAAAATACACATATTAGAACATTATACATTACATTTAAAAATACTTTCTAATTATTAATTTAAAAAAAATACTTTCTAATACACATATATCTTACATTTTACATATACAAATCTAAAGATCTTAAAAACAGCCTTGCTTTTTTAAAGTTCCAGTTCTCAGTTTTGATTTTTAAAATCATCTTCAAGTTTGTCATCTCTATAAATTTGTGGCTGTGAATTGTTGACTAAAAATTTGCAGCTATGAATGTTTTATTTAACTAATTCAAGATTTAATATTTTTTACTTTTGCAACACAAAAATTTTAGAAATTAAAGACAAAACAAATTGTCACATCTGATTTGCTGAGCTAATAGTTAATCTGGGATTAAGCTACAAAAATTTTTAAAAAAAATTTTTAATGCAAAATAAATCTATCCTTAGCTTAAAAAGTGTTTTGATTTGATCTGAAAGCTACTTACAGTATATATTATATTTTATCTTGATATTTATCCTCCTGACTTTTAGTAAAGAATCGTAGGCACTAATACATAGAGAAAGCAATTACCCTGACTTACATCCAGAGATGCTAAGATAATGCTGTCTGCTTAAAATTTTTTATTTTGTTTTTTAGTTTTATAAAGATATGACTGAAATTTACAGCAGTTTGCCAATACCACCCAAAAGGGAAAAGTGTCGTTAAGTGTCTTTCCCAATGACATAACAAAATGGCACCTGCAGGTTTTGAACTAAGACCATGTTGATCACAATTATGGTGCTCTAACCATTTGACCACACTACTTAATGATTATTAAATTTTTTGAAAAATGCAGACTATTTTCAAATAGAGATTTAAGGTGCAATTAGCATTATTTTCCTGAATTATATGCCCAGGCATATATTTTAAAATTTCTACTTGCTTACGAAATATGACATCACAATAAGCATATACATATACAAAGCATTGTGATATTGCAATTACTTATATAAACACTATAAGTTTTGAATTTTGCTACTAAAGATGAATCATATGTGGAACTACAATGTCACCTTGACAATAATTTAATCACAATCACTTATAATAAACAACAATTGCAATTCTAGCTTGACTTTTGGTTTTAATTATTATAATTGCAATTGCTGTGTGTTAAAAAAATTGCAGTTACAATACAGTCATAATAACATGAGAACTTTTTTGTGTAACATTATGTATTTTGGCTTAAGTAACTCTAAAGCTTGAGTAAAAATTGCGAGCTTTGCACATTACAATTTTGACAGTGGCACTGCTACATGACACTGTCATTGTGGTGATAAGCCATTGGCAACAATATATCAAATGTGGTTGGCCAAAAATCAAACCTAGACTGTTCATGTCAGAATGTAACCACTAGAATAATCTCATGAAGCATTTACATACAATCTATGCTATTTAAAACAAATATAAAAACACAAAATTAAAGATCGCAATAGAAGGCTAGATAAACAAAAAAAATTGTGAGGTTTTGGCCCTAGGCTTAACAAGCATTCTGGATGAGTTTTATTTGTTTACAGTCAAACCTCGGTTTACGAACACAATTCATTCTGGAAAGCTGTTTGAAAACTGAATTGTTCGAAAACCAAATCATATTTTCCCATTATAAATAATGTAAAAAAGATTAATTTGTGAAACGTACCAAAAGAATAACTTATTTACCTGTTTACAATATACCTTGTATATCATAAAATAAAACCATTTCTTCCAAGAGTAAATAAAACAAAACATTACAAGTAATTTACATTTACATAACTTTATATAGCATAAAAATTTACATAACAATGTATATTTAATAATACATATTTTTTTTTTCTTGACCAATATCACTTCTCGCTTTCATTGGATCCATGATTTAGGGCTAATGAAGAGAAAAGAATGTTTTGTACAATAAAATTGTAAATGCACAGCATAACAATGAATGTTATAAACAAAACAATGAAGCACAAGTAATAATAAAGCAACGTAACAATGAATGTACTGTAACTCGTATGCTGGTGAACAAAAAAAGTTGTTTGTGAACCGAATTTTGTTCAAATACCAAATTATTTTTAACTCAAAATTTCTGTTTGAAATCTGAATTGTTCAAATTCTGAGACGTTCGTAAACCAAGGTTTGACTGTACTTTACTTACTTAATAATCAACAATATTTGAAATTTGTTAAAATTTTTAATGCATTGTATCAACACAAGTATTTGAAAATGATTTAATTTGTAAACTTATGCTATACAAAAAAAAGCTTAAACTCATTTTATACTAATGCTAAATACATTAACATCTTTTATTGGGGTCTCTTCAAGAAATCACCAGAAACAATTTTTTCCATAAAACTAACCTGAAATCCCCTCCAGAATCAGGATGGAATAAAAAAGAAACCAAGATGAAAAGGATCTCTTCAAAAAATGAAAGTAACCAAAGGAGAATCAGGTTAGTTTTACAAACAAAATTGCTTACAATAAATTCTTGAAAAGACTTTTTATCGTTGCTTAATTGTATATTTGACAAAAGTTTTAATCAATTAGAAATTAAAACATTTTGATTTGGGTGGCTGCTCAACTCAATAACTATTCTATTCACAGCTTCCTTGTTACTGTTTTTCTTTTGTCAAACAGTAATGTGTCATGTTTGGTCTGTTTTGTGTTTGTTACGCAACAAAAATAAATTGTTATTATTTTTTTTTGTAATGATTCTACTTTATAGCAAAAAATTAATCCTATTGCTTTGAAATCCCTTTCAAATACACTCAAAAAACATATTATTTACTATCAGAATAATTTTGCTTCAAATACTTAAATCTTTCTAATCTATTGAAACTGCTGAGTTTTCAATTCTTCTGTTTGTAATTTATTAATTAAAAAAAATTAAATGAGACAAAGAATTAATCATAAATCATATCAAAACAATATAGAACAGTGACTGCTTGCATAATTGTATATATAAATACATTCAGTATATTAAAACAAACATTTGTTGAAAAAATAAAAAGATTTGGTTCAAAGCAATATGAATCTTGATAGTTTTACAAACAAACATCTGAGAATTTAGAAATAGTACCACATGGTGAAGAGAATTGATTAAAATAATTAATTAGTAAATTAAATTTTGGAATAAATTTTACTTACATTAGGAGTAAGTAGATGTCTTCTACATGGTATATGAGCATCTGGAAAAAAGAGCACCTTAAAAAAATTTTGGGTGTTGCAATTTTTTTTATTCTCAGATTTCTTTGTGAAAAAAAATTGAAACACTTGCGAAAACATCTGAGTAGTAATCACAAACGCTGCACTATAAAGTACAATAGAACTCCACTTATTCATAGTTTATTTAACATTTGTAATACTGAACCTGTCATTATATCATACTGTTACACATAATTAGTTTGAAAACAAAAAATAATGAAGGAAACAAAAAATAATGAAATATTACTATGTTTGCTTACATTAATTAAAAATGTCACAAGTTGTAGTGCTCATCTCTGCATCTTGAAGGTGCAGTGAGCATGCAGATTATAATGACATTTGTATATCTGTGCAATGTATTATTTGCATGTCCTAACTTTTTTACTGCTTCCTTCTCGTCAGCTTTTAGTGTTTTTGTGCTTTGGTTTGAGCTGTTCCCGCAGAGAAAAAAAAACATACATATACATACATACATACATAGGCTACATAATTACAGTGATGGGATTCATAGGGTTCACACGTGTTCGCACGAATACATAATGTGCTGTTGAGCTATCTATATATATATATATATATATATATATATATATATACAATACTTATAAATATGAGGTACTTTTAACTACTAATGACAGTGCTATGTTTTTAAGCTAGGGTGACCAGACGTCCCGTTTTGAACGGGACAGTCCCGTATTTTCACCTGATTTTGAGTGTCCCGACTTTTTGTCAAATGTCCCGTTTTTTAATCATTTTGTAAGATTATCGCGTGGTTTCGTGAAAACCGCTTTAACATAGGAGCGCTCGATTGTCGTAAAAAAGAAGCATTTAACGTCTGTTGTAGATATCAACAGTATCTTGCTGCAATTTTAACTAGGCTAGCCTAGTTACCATAATATTATGATATGAAATCTCTAATTAGTGCAACAAAATAGTCTTTCGTTCATTGTTACTATTCTTATTGGTTAAATGAATACTTTTGTTATCTATCGCCTACCATTCAGTGCTCATTTAGTTGAAATTTAAATTTAGTTTTAGAGTATAGTTGAAGTGTAAAAATGTCAAAAAAGCGCAAGTGTACATTTAATGACGATCTCTAGAAAGAATTCAAGTTAATTAAATTTGATAGGCTGCGTAAAGATGGAACTAAAGTTGTATGTCAGCAATGTAACGCCCATTTTTCTGTTTCACATGGAGGTAGGAGCGACATCAATCAACATTTGCAAAGTCAAAAACACAAGGAAGCTGAAAAAGCTATGGCTTCTGCGGGAAACATCAGCTCGTACTTCGTTACACACAGTGATGACACTGAAAGCCGTAAAATTGCAGCAATTGAAGCTGTCATAGCCTATCACGGTGTGCGTCATGGTCAAAACTTTCGTGCCAATGACTGCTTGTCGAAACTAATAAAGACCACTGTTGAACCTAAATTTTCTTCAGCACGTACTAAATCGCAAGCAATAATTTGCAATGTATTGGCACCACACGTAATGACAGAAGTGATAGAAGACTTACCCTCAGTTTAGACGCTTCTAACAAAAAAGACATCAAACTTTTTCCAATTGTTGTAAGATATTTTTTACCAAATAGGGGAATTGTAGATAAAATTATAGATTTTGTTTCCTTACCTGGTGAAACATCTGATTTGCAGTGTGATATGCTAAAAAAAGTAATTCAAAAATTCAACTTGCGCAACAAAATTGTTGCTTTGTGCGCAGATAACACGAACACCAATTTTGGTGGCTGTAGAAGACTTGGCAAAAACAATGTATGGAGGAAACTTGAAGCTGAACTGGAGAGAAAAATTATTGGTATCGGTTGCGGAGCACACATAATACACAATTGCTTGCAGTGTGCTGTTGACTGTTTGCCAATCGATATTGAATGTTTTGCTGTGAAAGTGTACAAATATTTTTATATATACAGTGTCAGAGTAGAAGAACTAAAAAGCTTTTGCGAATTTGCAGGAAACAATTACAATAAAGTGTTGCAACATGGAAATACAAGATTTTTGTCCTTGGGTCCGTCAATAGAAAGAATCTTAAGCATGTTTGATGGGCTTTGTGCATACTTTCTTTCTCAAGAAAAATGCCCAGTCATGCTAAGAAACATTTTTCAAAATCCCTGTTGGAAATTGTGGTTATCTTTTGCCAGAGACCAAGTGTCTACTTTTCAAGCATGCATTGGGCAGATTGAAAAAGGTAATATTTCAGCTACAGAAGTAGCTATGACCATTGAAAACTTGTTGAACAATTTAAAGTTAAAAAAACAAGAAAGATTTGTAACTTCGGATGTCAAAAAGCAACTTGAAATTTTAGTGGAATCGGGAGAAATCGCTGAAGAGAAGTTTTTTGAAGTAATGATATCTTTTTATGATACCAGCTTACAGTATGCTGATAAATGGATATGCAGCTTGGGAAACACGGATAAGTTCAAGTGGATTCTTTTAAATAAGACGCCTGCTTGAAAGGAGATTGGTGACAGTATTAATTACGAAATCCTTTCTTGTGTACAAGCTGAAGAAACTCGTTTATTTGATCAGTGGGTCTTAATAAAGCTAATAGCTGAGAGGCATGTTGATGAATGGAATGAAGAAAACCTTCCTGTTTCGGATAGATGGCTACACATATTTCGAGAAATGCGCGAAAAACATTTACATTTTCAAGACTTTTGTAATGTTGTAGGATTTATCCTTTGCCTTCCAGGAAGTACAGCTCCTCTTGAGAGAATATTTTCTGTTATAAATAGTATGTGGACAAAGGAGAAATCGAGATTAAGTGTGGAAACAATGAAAGCAATGCTAATCGTGAGACAAAACAATGACATGGAATGCGACAAGTTTTACCACAAAGTCTTAAAAGATGTGAATATGCTGCGAAAGATCGCTTCATCAGAAAAATATAAGTGATGGATGACCTGCAACATTTTTGGTTTATTTTTCCTGTTTAATATTTTGCTGCAAATTGTATTTACAATGCTGCTCTATGATTTTTCTCTTTATATTTTTGACATGTTATAAAGATTAGCTGATTTTAGAGTTAACACTACAATACAAGTCTTATTCATGTTTCAGACGAATTTTGAAATAATTCATTTTTTTTTAATCGATTAACATTCATGTTTCAGGACAAGGTTGTAACTTGTAATCGTACACTCTTTTCGCGTTCGGCTGTTTTGTACGGAAAGGGACTGAGCTAATGGATCTCGCACTTCTCCGTTTTTTTTGTTTTTTTTTCTGTCATAATGTCCCGTTTTTTTTCCAAAATGTCCCGTTTTTGTCAGAATTTAATCTGGTCAGCCTAATTGTGTAACAATACTACCTTCAAACTCTTTACAGATGAGTCCAAAAGCAATCGCCATTCTACTGGAACATAGACTATTTCTAAAGCTGATATTAAGCCTGAAACATCTTGACAGTACACCAAGAAATGGTCTTCGTCATAACTGAAGTACTTTCTGAACTCTTCATCCCTATTCCGATACCAGAAATACGTGGTGCCTGGAGCCAATAAGTGGCCGTGATCCTAGGAGCTGAGCGGACTCTTTGGTCAGATTTAAATCTTGTGTTAGGTCATTCAGTTGAAGCTGTGTCAAAGGCTTCGCTTGTGAGTACTTTGCTCTGCATTCCACGCGTCTAGTCACTTTCTTCGCTCTCTGTAGATGAAGAACACTTCATTTCACTTATTTCTCCAGTTGGTTCTGGAACAGGAATACCAGGGCCATGTGGTACTGGCTTTATGGCTGAAGGAACATCAGGGTATTTCACATGTTGTTTGTTCTTCCGATTTATCCCTAAAATGAAAACAAACACTTGTACTGTTAAATCAAACAATAAAAGAAAATGTCACCATACAATATAAACATCACCATACCTTGTAAGTTAATCATGCAAAAATAACAGTCAGTGACATGGTCTTTTTCTTCTCTCCATACCATAGGTATACCAAAAGGAAGACTTTTTATTTTCTTTATGCTCCAGAATCTTAAGCCTTCAACACACGTTTTACAACACATGTGCGGAGCAAATGCCTTGTCCTGGTCGCCTAGCTTTAATGCAAAATATGCATGGTATGCTCTCTTTACAAACCGCGTAATTCTTGCTTGACAACTGGCTAAGATGACCTTGCCGCATATAAAACAGAACCTGTTGGGATCATTTTTGCACTTTCTCATCGTAAAATCAAGAATACTTATTACTATTTTAACACAAATCTGTCAAATAGACTAATGTACTAATTAAGGATTGAGTGCGCATAAGCATTCGTTAATTCCAAGTAAAAAATGATAGCTATCATCTAAATTTCACACTAACCTAGCCTGTAACTACCAGTTCAGACATTTAACTGTTCAAGCATCAAATGTTTTTATTACATTCTTCTCATAGTGATGTCACTGTTACTTTATTATGAAGTCATTGAAGTTTAATCAAAACTTGATCGAGTTCTGAATCATTTTTATGACATCACAAAACTCAATCGGAAGGCCGAAAAAGCACGAGTTGTCGAAAATTTGAAATGCAATTTATTAAAAATCTAGACCTGATGGCAGAAAACGGATTACATTTTTGGATTCTGCGTCACAAAGTGCACTAAAAACTGTCAACAGTTTAGCGACCTTAAAATTGACGCAGAACAGTGTTATATATCAATAGCACAAAAAATTCAATAAATGATAAAGATTGGAATGTTTTTCCAAAAATATATAGCAATATAAAATACGTAAAAAAAAAAAAAAAATCTCATAATGAATGTGGGTTTTCAACCTGTTGAATTTGTTTCTGTTACACGAGGTAGAAATTGTTATGTATGTTCGCCTCTCACCTTGTGTTTATTAGTTTGTTTTTTTATGTTCTTGGTTTTTAAATACGTTGTGCATTGTGTGTTGTTTTTACCTGATGAAGTCTGCCCGATGTAACAGACGAAATGTCGTGTTAAGTTTTTCTTTGATAAATATATTACGCCTTCTGTTATTTGTTAAAGTTTAACTTGCTAAGTCTACCAGAAGAACAAATGAATTTTAAACTAAGTAATATCCCTGGTAACAGTGTTTATATTAACTTAACAATTTGTTAGAAAGAAGATTAATGCATATTGTCAACCCAACGCTACATTTTTATTTCATTTTTTGAAAATTTTGTCCATATACTATAATTCTGATTTTCAAAATAAGCTATAGAAAAATGAAATAAGTTATTAAGCCTTTCAACTGATTCATATATAATTTTTCAAACAATTGATATAAACACTTATGGTTAAACAGAACAAATTTGGTCCAATGCTGAGCAACAACTAAAGTTACATTACAGCAGTACATATCTATTTTAAGAATTTACAATGAATAAGAAATATCGTTTCAATGAAGTACAGTTTTAAAAACTAACTCAATAAGCTAAAAATAGATTATCATATCTCGGGTCTTTTCAAGAAGTCCCCATTAAAGATTTTTTTTGTAAAACTAACCCAGAATCCCCCTACAACACAAGGATAGAATAAAAAAGACTTCTTCAAAAAGCAATAGTAACCACAGGGGAGATCCAGATTAGTTTCATAAAAAAAGTTGCTTCTGCTGACTTCTTGAAGAGACCAAAAATCTCACCCTGTTACGAACAGTTCTTATCAGTATTAAACAAAACCATTATGATAACTTTATTCGTCTATTTCAGGGGTTCCTAAACTGGGGTACATTTAGGCTTCTCAAGGGGTACATTATTATGTGACAGAATGTCCTTATTTAAGTTAAATTTCGTGTCTGGAAGAAATAATAAACTCAAATGTCTAGAATTTTCGAATCCGGTCGATTGTAATTATGTCAAACAGGATAATAAGAGGGAAGACGTTTTTTTACAGATCACCATGATTTTAGGTTTGAATGCGGAAATTTTCTGGCTGCTCTAAAATCAAGACTTTTTTTTTTAGAGATCAACGTGATTTTTGGCATAAATTAGGAAAATTTGTATCTGATTCAAAGTGAAGACCTTTTTTTTTTTCAGAGATCACCATGATTTTGGGCACGAATATAGGGAAAATTATTGGCTGATTCTAACTGAAAGCCTTTTTTTTAGAGAAACGTCACAAAATTTTGGGGGTACATGCAAACCTGCTACAGTGTCCAAAGGGTAGCAATGAACTAAAAGTTTGGGAAACCCTGGTCTATTTGAAAATTAACTAACTTACACGAAAGGGTAGGCTACTCTGGTAACAGTACCTTAATTGCTAAAAAGAATCAATTAATGTAGCTGTCCCCGCTCGGTCGAGTCTAATGTCTAATTTGAAGAAAAACCAATTGGAATAAGAGTAAAAAAGAAACAAAACTAGTTGCCATAAGAGATAAAAAGAAAAAAAGGCCAAGCAAATAGCACTGGTGGGCCCAAAATTAAAATTAAAAAAAAATTTGTCAAGATGCTTGAAAAAAAACTTTGTTTCTTTTAAATGAAGCAGTTTCTCTCTAAAACTAACTCTCACTTCAATTGATTGAAAGAGACTGACCTCCCCGCTCGGTCAAGTCTAATTTGAAGAAAAGCTAATTAAAGTAAGACTAAAAAAGAAACAAAATTAGTTGCTTTAAGAGATAAATAGAGAGAAAAATGCCGCGCAAATTGTTCTCGCAGGCCCAAAATTTTTTACATTATTAAAAATTTGTCAAGATGCTCAAGAAGAATTTAGTTTGGTACTTTCCTGTTATCGCTCCACCATCGGCAAATAGTCAACGAAAACCTAAGACTTTTGGGGTCTCTTCAAGAAATCTTTTTTCGGTGAAACTAACCCGAAATACCTCTTTCAGCACCAGTTTGAAGTAAAGAAGAAACCAAGATAAATGTATTGAAAATAACAGAAAACAATAGATGGTGGGGTGACAATAGAAAAGTAGGGGAGAGCCTCCAACAGTGCGCCGGTGCAAACAGTGCGGCTTTGCGTTTTATTTTTTCATTGTTGCGTAAAATAACATCATAATTGCATTATCAAAAATTGTATTAAAATATCAATTTCTCTTTGTATTTTCATAAATGCTGAAAAAACAGAAAAATTTTTAAAAAGTTTTTTTAATTTTTATGGAAGTAAAGTTAGTTTTTGCTGATAAAAAAAATTATTTTTTTTCATCAGCAAAAACTAAGCATAAAAGCACTAGGAATGGCCCAGATGGTAGGTGCTTTCTCGCAGCCTGGGCCGTGAGTAAGTCTGTTCATTGATTTCAAAGATGACAGACCGAAACCGGACCTACCAAAACGGAAGAGTATCCACCCATTCCGATGTTCAGTGTGGGTCTGCTAATCGGCAAACGTCCTTTTCAGGACGGGGCAATGCTAGGATAAAACTGCCCTTTTCAGGGCACATTGCCAACAAGTTCCGAAGACCCACTATTCTTCAACTGAACATCGAAGGCCTCACTGCAAGCAAGATGAACGTTCTTCATCATCTCGCTATGCAGTCTGAGGCACTTGTCATCCTACTGCAGCACTGCACTGATGCAGAGAAGTTAGTGCTACCAAACTAGCAACTAGCTGGGTCTTCTTTAAGCAGGAAGCATGGCCTTGACACATTTGTCCACGAGCGACTGAGATACACGCTTTTGGACCAATCTCCACCGACATCGGCGATCGAGAGACTGTGTGTGGGCGTTGTCAACGTCTACAAACCACCGCCAATGCGATTGCAAACCCTGGATGTCCCAGTGTTTCCTCAACCCTGTCTTTACACTGGCGATTTTAACTGTGGTCATGCTGACTGGGGTTACGATGACAACAGTCCGGACGGTGAGTGCTTCGCTGGCTGGGCAAGTATTAATTGTCTTGCCCTCCTATATAATGCCAAAGACGCTGCCAGTTTTTATTCTGGCCTCTGGAACACTGGCACCAATCCAGATCTAGCTTTCGCTAGCGTAGGTCCAAACAGTCGCTTACCGGATAGACGTGTCCTTGACAAGTTCCCCAGGTCACAACATCAACCTTCGCTTATTACACCAAGGTTTGTTATGGCAGTGCCAAGCATGCCTGTTAAGCGATGGAACTTCCGCAAGGCCAAATGGAATCACTACATTGCTTTGACGAATAAATTCGCAAAGACTTTGTTGCCCCCTCATTCACTTGATATGGATGCGTACTAGGACTTCTGTAACACCATTAAGAAAGCAGCCAAAAAAGACTATCTCACGCGGGTATCGAAATAACTATATTCGTGTTGGGATGCAGAGTGTGAATCTTTCTATAAAACCTTTCTGCAGTCTCCTCAGGGAGACGACTCAAGTTTGGCTACTACAGCTCTGCTTGCCAAGCTTGACAAAAGCGGAGGGATCGATGGTCCGAAGCAGTTCGGAGCATTGACTTCTCACACTGTAGTCGAAAAAGGTGGAGTATTTTGAAAAACCTTACTGGTAGATCACGACACTCTCCTCGTCACTTTCCCGTTTCAGCCGATGCTATTGATCTCAGCTGGTTAGAAATGGGAAATACGAGGCTGTTGATCGCAAGTCATCTCGACTTGTCTTTCAAGAAGTGTCTGACCTTTGGAGGGCCACAACACCAGACGCAGTAAATATATCTGACAATTTTTCACAGAGAGAATTTGCTGCTGCCCTCCAACATTTAAAACCAGGTAAAGCTCCAGGTCCTGTTTCCATCTGCTCAGAGCTTATACTCCATGCTGGAGCTGCTTTGAAGTCCTGGTTACGTGACTTCCTTTCTTCCTGTTTGCGCCGACTTAAAATTCCCAAGATCTGGAGAAGAGCGCTTGTGGTCGCGATCCCCAAACCAGCAAAGCCCGTGGGGGACCCAAAGAGTTATCGACTGATATCTCTGGTCTGTGTCCCCTACAAGATCCTCGAGAGGCTTATCTACGCCCGCGTTGAGCCATTAGTCGATCCACTGCTCTCTAAAGAGCAGGCTGGGTTCCGACGCGGGAAGTCAACCGTAGATCAAGTTGTTCTGCTAACCCAGAACATCGAGGATTCTTTCGAGGCTAAAAAGAAGGCCGGTGCCGTATTTATCGATCTGACAGCTGCTTATGACACTGTCTGGCACCGTGGCCTTACCTGCAAGCTGCTGAGACTTCTTCCGGATAAGCACATGGTCAGAATGATCATGGAGCTTGTCCGAAATCGAAGTTTCACCCTTACCACCAGTGACACCAAGCAAAGCAGGCTACGCCGTCTTAAAAACGGCGTTTCTCAGAGATCGGTCTTGGCTCCCCTCCTATTTAACATCTATACGTACGATCTTCCTTCCACGATTTCCGGAAAGTTTTCTTATGCTGATGATCTAGCATTGCTGCATTCTTCTGGAAACTGGAAGGACTTGGAGGGGACTCTAAGTCAAGACATGTCCACACTTTCAGCATATCTCCAGACTTGGAGGTTGAAGCTCAGTCACACTAAGACGGTGGAGAGTTTTTGAATTTTGTAGCAAATTTTTAAAAATTTGTTAAAGTTTTTGAAATTTTGTTACTTCCACAAATTTTATTTTTTGAAATTTTGTAGAAGTTAATTCGGTAGCTCAGTACGTTATTTAATCGTCTAACCTTTCTGCGCCTGTAAGGAAGGCCTCGCCGATAACGCAATTTTGGTGTATACTAAAAGATAAAATTCTTAAATCTTCTCGCTGGATCTGACCTTCGAACCAGTGACAGCAAAAATATAGTCTAGCTAAACCACAGCTCAGACTACCACAATATCTTCTTTATTAATAAAATATGCTTCAATCGACTTCGGAGCCCAAAATAGTATAAATTCAACAGCAAATACAGATTCAGTAGCTTAACTCTTTAGCTCTACACAATAACGTAGACAACCAAAGACTTGCGTTCAAAAACTATGACTTCACGCAGTTAACAAATTTCCAATACTAATTAAGTTACCACAACGAATCATAATAATCATGCTTCCGAGCGAGCCTTATTTATATCACTCGGTCATGAGTATCTCGAACGTTCTGAAACTTACTCAAATCATACAATCACTATTTCGTCATAGTCAAAACAGGTCAAGCGAATAGTTCTGGAATGTACTCCACATTACGAAATTAAGCAGTGTTGCCATTTTTTTATAACTAAATGTAAAATATTTAAATTATTTATAAAACCGTTATTTCTTAGGCTATTTGAGCCGGACCAAAGCGAAATCAAAGAGATTTTTTATGAGATTGTGAATATAAATAGTGTGGGCAATTTTTAGGAACGGAACAGACGGTGACGAAAGCCTTTCACTTAAATAACCGAGAGGCCAAACGTGAGCTAAAGGTCTACAACAATGATTGACTTTTACCGTTCTGTCCAACCCCTACTTACCTTGGGGTAAAACACTACGCATAGCCACCTTGTCACTAGTCTACTCAACAGCTGAGTACTGTGCGCCAGTCTGGTGTCGCAGTGATCACACTCGCCTCATCGACAGTGTCTTGAACGACGCCTTGCGCATAGTTACTGGATGCCTGTGTTTCACTCCAACAAACCACCTACCTGTACTCTCAGGCATCCAGCCAGCTGAGCTTCGCCGAATGGGAGCGACACTTTCCTTGGCTCATCGTGAATCTCTGGACCCCAATCATATCTTGTATGGTCTTTTAAGGGGGTCCACAGATAATAATCGCCAAGTGAGACTAGACGCCCGTTTGTGCCAGCTGCGCGGAATCTTTTGGACAACCTTGCCAGACTTGGCATCCCGCGCTTCTGAATGGACAAATTACAAATGGAACGTGGAGTACTGTGAAAATGCTTCCAGGCTCCGTAATTTTGTGCCCGAGACCGGTGCCAGGCCTTTTGGGATGGGCTTACCCCGAGCAGCTTGGGTTAAGCTCAACCGCCTGCGGACTGGTGTTGGTCGATTCCATTCGTCCACGCACAAATGGGGTCTGGCTCCTTCACCGAATTGCGAGTGTGGCGCCTCTGAGCAAACCGCAGACCATGTACTAACAGCGTGCCCTATACATCGGGCACCACATGGAGCACGAGGTCTGACGGTTTTGGATGACGAAACCCGATGCTGGCTTAATAACACCACTGCCAGCATCTGATTTAGGAAGTGCAGCAGTCTGGAGTAGTAAAAGGATAAACCCTCGGCTCCAGTCCTGTTTGTGTCTGGCCTGTAGTGGATGGTAGAAACGCAATTTTATTTTTATATAATGGCAACATTGACCACTTGATCCATGTGCATCTAACTGTGTTAAATTTTTTCTTTCTGGTTTTAAGTTTTTGGTTTAAGTTTGTAATGCACGTGGTCAGTAGCGTAGTCATTGAATATTTTTAAAATTGGTTTATTTTAGCTGTGCTTGTTCTAAATTGCCTTTGCTTAGACCTTGCCAATAAATTTTTCTTATATTCTTAAAGATTAAGTAAGATATAGGTTTAACTAAGGTAAGTTAATAACGACAGCATAGACTGATAAAAAAATAGACCGCGGCTGCTGACGATACACGTAGCAAACTTAACATAAGATTTTAAAAATATTCATTAAGGTTAGATTGTTTAAGAGATTATGGTTAAGAAAGGTACTAAACCTGAAATAAAAACAGCTGAGAAACCACAGTTGGTTTCTGCAGAGGTAGAGGAAAGTGCGGATGAATATTTTCAGCAAGATTTTAAGTTTTGTGTAAAGACGCACAAAAGGAAAATTTTAATGTTTCAAATGGAACTTGTAGCGGTTTCAAAGGAGTTTTTTGAAATTAAGAATAATGTTAAAGATGATAACCTTAAACTATTTGAAGGTAAGGTTCTTGCTCTAGAAGAACAAGTGTGTTCTATTTACTTAATTACTTTGGATAACGTTGAACAATGCGGAGATGAGCTTGAAGCGCGTGCTGAGCGTCTGTTGGATGACGCCCGAGCCTTATCAAGGTCATGTAGTGCTTTGCTTAATAATTGCGATAAATCTCGACCAGAATCTTGTTCGATTGTTTCAAAGGGAGAAAATTTGGAATCATGTTCGTGGTCTCGTATACCTAACGCCGAAAATTTAACCAAATCCTTTGAGCCAGTAAAGAATAAAATTACCACTAATTTATTCAAACAAAAATCAGATATTGATGAATTTAAACTAAGCAATTCTTATTTGCAACCTATGGCACCAACAACTAGTAAAGCGTTTGAAAATAAGATGCCTCCGCATAGTTCTCTAGTGCCTGGCCCAAGATTAAAATTAGATACATTTAATGGCGATGTTTTAAAGTACCTCACGTTTAAGAGAAAATTTATAAGAATGATAGAAAATGAGTATCTGGACTTTGATATTAGATTTGCTTTTCTTGAGGAAGCGTGTGTCGGAAGGGCGCAGCAGGTGATAGCCGGTCTTTCGTGTTTAGAAGATCGAGAACAAGCGTATAATATGGCTTGGTCGCGGCTAGATAAAAGATTTGGAAACCGAACCAAATTAATGAGTTTAGTTAAGCAGGATTTGGAAGGCCCGCCAATAAAGGAGTGGGATGCGAAGGCGCTGATAGATTTGTGTGATAAAATGTATAAATGTGAGACAAGCTTTTTTGGTTGGCGCGAATCTCACTTATTAAATAATGATGATCTACTTCAAAAGGTATTTCAACGGCTGCCTTACAAATTGAAATCACAGTTTGTCTCGATTGTTGATAAAGGTTCGGGAACGTTTACAGAGCTAAGGGAACTTGTCGAAAACGCTGCTTCAGAAGCCGATACCGCTTATGGTCAACTTTTGTCACAAGGTAATGTTAGAAGGTCTAATAATAATCAAGGTGTGATTAATAATGTGTGTAAGCGTACGTGTGTTGCTCAACAACATCTCGCCCCAATAAAGCCTGCAGTAGAACCTCCATTGTGTGTGTTGTGCAGCGAAAATCATGAGATTTGGAAATGTGCTGTCTTTGAAAATAAATCGATTAAGGAGCGACTAAGTTTAGCACAAACTTTTAAGTTGTGTTTTAATTGCCTTCGAACTGGGCACAGAGTGTCTCAATGCCGATGGAAAGTTCAGTGTAAAAAATGTGGAAGGCGGCACAATCTGTTATTGCACGCGGACATCGAAGACCAAACAAATCTTCCCGCATCGCAGGACAAGAAAGAAAACCTGGCCGCTTGTACTTCTTGCAACAATAGTGCATCTTTATTTTCTGGCCGAACAATCTTTAAGGTCGTTCCAGTTAAGGTGTGGTACGACGACCCATCAAAATATATTTGCACCTATGCGTTTATTGACGAGGGATCAAGTGTAAATATGTGTTCTGCAGAGCTGGCTGAGCGACTTGGAGTGCCTGTGAAATGGGGTAACGTCGAGCTAATAACTGCAAACGCAATCACTCACGAAAAGAAAAAGGTCGATTTCCTGGCTATACAAGGAATTGAAGAAGAAAGTGCTTTTATGGTCAAGGATGCTTTAGTGCAAGATAGCATTGTTGACGTCAGCTCCAGTATTCCTACGCATGAGATGGTTAAGGGTTATTCACATTTACGGGACCTGAAGTTTCCAGAAATTGAAAATCAAAAGATAGAGTTATTGCTGGGCAGTGACCTGCATCAAGCATATCTTCCCCAAGACATAAGAGTTGGTGCACCTGGTAACCCAACAGGTCTTCGAACTCACTTAGGATGGACAGTGTATGGCAAGGACGATGGTGATCAAGAAATAAATACACCTAAACTTATGGTAAACTTTTTAGATAAAGAGGAATCCTGCAAACAGATACTGGACTTATTAAATCAAGATTTTAAGGACTTAGAATTACCTCAAGTACCAGCCTTGTCAGTAGAAGATAAGCGCGCTCTAGAAATAATGCACAAGACTGTAAAAAAGGTTGACGGACATTATTCGATCGGTTTATTATGGAAGGATGATGAACCAAAGTTGCCCAATAACCGCGAGATGGCGCTAAAGCGTTTGCTGAGCTTAAAACGAAGATTTCTAAATGACTCAAACTTATTCAAAAAATACTGTGAAAAAATGATGGAATATATTGATTGTAATTATGCTGTCAGAATTTTAGATCAAGTTTCATCTTCCCCAGGAAAGATATCTTACATTCCTCATCATTGCACCTCTATTCTAACAAAATTTAGAGTGGTATTTGATTGCAGTGCAAGGTTTAACAATGTGTCGTTGAATGATATGTTACTTCATGGACCTGACTTGACCAACAACTTGTTAGGCGTGCTGTTGAGGTTTAGACAGCATCCTATAGCAGTAGTATGTGACATTAAAGCCATGTTTTCACAGGTTTTCGTTGATGAGCGAGATCAAAACGCGTTTCGATTTCTCTGGTTTCCAGATAACGACCTCGATCAACCACCGGTAGACTATCTAATGCGCACTCATGTTTTTGGTGCGAAGTCGTCCCCGTGCTGTGCTGCCTTCGCGCTACGTATGACTGCCACTGACAATCTCTTGGGAGCAGACGATGAAACAATTCAGACGGTAATGAGAAATGTCTATGTTGATGACATTTGCCGATCATGTGAGTCTGTTGAAAAAACTATTAATCTTGTGTCACAGTTGTGTGAGCTACTAAAGGGTGGTGGTTTTCACGTTACCAAGTTTTTGTCTAATAATAAACATGTTTTGAGTTCTATTCCGCAGGAAGACCTTGCATCTGATATCGATCTTGATGAGTGCCGACTTCCTTCGCAGAAGGCCCTAGGTGTTTTCTGGGATGCAGCTACGGATCGAATGAGGGTGAACGTAAATCTCAAGGAAAGGCCCTGTACGAGGAGGGGTATTTTGTCTACTATTTCTCAAATGTATGATCCCTTGGGCTTGATACAACCATTCTTGCTACCAGCTAGGCAGATGCTGCAGAAAGCTTGTCAAGCTGAGCTTGAATGGGACGATGATCTTAAAAACAAACATGGCATAGGTTCTGAGTGGGACGCGTGGGTAAAGGCGTTGCCTCAACTTAAAGCGATTTCTATTGCTAGAAGTTTCACCATTATGGGCAGAACCGTTATTAAATTTGAATTGCATGTTTTTGCTGACGCCAGCATGTTAGGCTATGGTGCTGTAGCTTACGTAAAAACTGTTTATCGTGATAATTCTACGCAGTGTTGTTTTGTCTTTGGCAAGTCGCGAGTTGCGCCTCTAAAACCGGTCAGTGTACCCCGTTTGGAATTAACTGCTGCTGTTCTCGCCGCTAAAATTTCGCAATTTGTTATTCGAGAGTGTGATTTTAAATTTTCGCGTGTTTTTCTGTGGACTGACTCAACTGTTGTGTTAAGATATATTAACAATACCTCGGCAAGATTTAAAACCTTTGTAGCAAATCGTCTAGAGATAATTCATTCTTTGACTAACGTAAATGATTGGCATTTTGTTCCTACTGCGTCTAATCCTGCGGATCTTGCATCCAGAGGTGTTTGGCCTGACAAATGTCAATCTGCCGATATTTGGTTTCACGGTCCAATGTTTTTACGTAATATTGCTGTTGACTGGCCAAGACAGCCAGATTTCTTGCAGGAACTCTCCGGAGACGACCCTGAAGTCAAGAAGACTGAAGTTTGCATGACTCAGCTAAAATTCCCTCAAAGTTCAGACTGCTTACATCGGCTGTTCCGACGATATTCAAACTTTAAGGATTTGCAGCGAACAGTAATATGGTTGTTACGCTTTATCGAATTTTTGAAAATGAAGTCTAATCCACATTATGCGACACCAAATCAACAATCAATCACGGTGGCAGAAATGATTCGAGCAGAAAGAGCCATTGTCAGAGTCGCTCAATCACAAGTTTTTGGCGATATCATACCTGTGTTGCATAATCACGAAGGATTTCACGATCCGGTAAAATTAATTTCTGAACAACAACTGCGCGATAATCCTAGTGTGAGAAAGTTGCAAACTCTTAATCCTTATCTTGTTGACGGAATTATACGAGTTGGCGGACGATTGCAACGCTCAACTCTCTCCTTGGAAGAAAGGCACCCTATCATATTGCCTAATCAACATCCCGTCACAGAGCTTTTGGTGTTAATGTATCATGAGCGCGAAGGGCACATGGGTTGTTCTCAAGTATTGACCGCCATGTATAAACAGTACTGGATTCTCAACGGCAGATCTGCGGTTAATAACATTTTAAAGTCCTGTGTAAAGTGCCGTTTTTGGAAAACGTCTCCAAATCAGCAGCAAATGGGAAACTTGCCGGCAGATCGAGTGACTAAATCAACTCCATTTAAGGCTGTGGGAACTGATTTGATGGGTCCGTTAACCGTTAGAATAGGCAGAAGCAGCGTAAAAAGATACGTGTGCATTTTTAATTGCCTTGCTACAAGAGCAGTTCATTTTGAAGTTGTTCAAGCTCTTGACGCTGATGCATTTATTCAAGCATTTAGAAGATTTTGCAATCGCCGAAACATTAGACCATCAGATATTTACAGCGACAACGGCGGAAATTTTGTTGCTGCTGAACGTGAGCTAAAGAAAGGAGCGGAAAATTTAAGGTCTAAATCCGTATATAAAGCTCTTCTGCGAGAGAATGTTAACTGGCACTTCAATCCTCCTCGTAGTTCACACCAAGGAGGATTTTATGAAACATTCTTTCGACTTGTTCGTAAAATAATGCGTTCGCTGATCGGAGAAGCAACCCTCGATGAATTTGAATTGCTCACGCTTATTACCGAAATTGAGCGGATCCTAAATGACAGGCCGATAACACAATTGCCATCCAAACCAGATGATCTATCGGCAATTACACCAAGTATGATCCTCTCCGGCTCAGTCGAAAGTGACGCACCGTTTGATGTGTTTATAAAGGCTGATGGCTATCGGCGCTCGTGGAGAAAAACTCAATATTTGGCTGACCTTTTTTGGGAGCGGTGGATAAATCAGTACTTGCCACTTTTGCAGCCACGTCATAAATGGTTTGGAACGGTACCCAGTTTAAAACCTGGCGATCTCGTTTTGATTGTTGATGAATCGACTAAGAGAGGTCATTGGCCAAAGGCCATCGTAAAGGAAGTGATGCCAGATAGCAACCATCTGGTCCGCCGAGTTCTAGTTCGGACAGCCGATGGAAGTGAGTTTGTTCGAGACATTCGTAAACTCTGTTTGTTGGAGGGTTATGTAAACCCATAACAAGACTTTTTCTCATGCCTTATAGTAAAGTGTTTCTTTGTTTGTTTGTTTGTTTGTTTGAATAGCTATGGTTGCGAATTTTGCGTGCTTTGTTATAGCGTTGTCATAGTATGTGGCTAGATCTAAAACTAATTGTTCAAAATAATTTTTTTTTTTTTTTTGGGAGGGGCATTAATTTACAGTATATTTAGTGTAATTTATTGTGCTAGGTGAAGTTTTAATTGCGTTTCTTAAATTCAAAAATCTTCAGTTTTTTACTTCCGGTTTTGGGGGTGGGTATGGTAGAAACGCAATTTTATTTTTATATAATGGCAACATTGACCACTTGATCCATGTGCATCTAACTGTGTTAAATTTTTTCTTTCTGGTTTTAAGTTTTTGGTTTAAGTTTGTAATGCACGTGGTCAGTAGCGTAGTCATTGAATATTTTTAAAATTGGTTTATTTTAGCTGTGCTTGTTCTAAATTGCCTTTGCTTAGACCTTGCCAATAAATTTTTCTTATATTCTTAAAGATTAAGTAAGATATAGGTTTAACTAAGGTAAGTTAATAACGACAGCATAGACTGATAAAAAAATAGACCGCGGCTGCTGACGATACACGTAGCAAACTTAACAGTGGATACCCTTCAAACGACGACGACAAGCACTAGAAATTAAGTGAAAAGGACATCAGTTTCTCCATAGCGTAAAGTAAAGCCCTGGTAAAAGATAATAATCGATTATAGTAGCTTTTTTCTGACATCAAGAGTTAAAGTCAAAATGACAGGTGTTTTTACAGTGCGCCACTCAGTAGCACTTAACTGTTGGAACAAACATTTTACGTATTATTCTATTACTAAACAAACATACACATTAGAATCTTCATATATTCGGCTTTACAAATGAGCTTTTCCTTTTGTGTTTGTATTGCTATTCACAGCAAGAGAACTTTTTTTTTCAAAGAAAATTTTTTTAAAACAATACGTGATGAGAGCGATTGTGACCTTAGTTCAGAAGAAGATGATCTAAATAAAAAATAGTAACAGAATATTGGTGATTTTGTATTAGTCGGCAGCGTGGTCGAGTGGTTAAAGCACCGGGCTCGTGACCAACACAGTCTCGGTTCAAAACCCACTCGCGCCATTCTGTTGTGTCCTTGGGAAAGACACTTTACTACACTTTTCCCTGCTTGGTGGTTTGGCAAGCAGTTCTAAATTACAATCATATCTCTACTAAATTACAAGCGGACAGCAATATCTTGGCATCTCCAGAAGCTGGTCGAGGTAATTGCTTACCCTATGTATTAGCGCCTCCGTCGCTTTCCTGCGAGTCAGGAGGATAAATATAGAGAGACAAAAAAAATCAAATTCGAAATGAGAAAGCCTCATTCAATTTTTCATTACTACCGTGGAAAAATTCTGGATGAAGACAACGAAGATAATGAATTTGAAGTAAAATTTTTGAAAAGAATTATGATAAAAACGTGGACGCTCATATGTTTTCTTTTTCATCTGAAGATGACGTTGCTGGCGTTGATAAAGATGACGTGTTTATGATTCTACTAAGACTTTACCCTTGGCACTTCTTTTCGATGTGAAAACCAATACCAGTTTCCTTTCAACTTGTCACACTGGAGGACAATGGCGTGAGGTGACCTTTGAGATTGATCATGCAACTGGTACGCCAAAAACTGGTCATGCAATTGGGTATTTTATAGGTAGTTAATGGGTAGGGCATGCAATATTTTATGGGTAGCAGAAAGAACTCTGTGTGAGATTCTAACACATAGGCCAATTTTCGTCCTATAATCATGTTGTTCTCCAAAAAACAAAAGGTCATTGAATGAGTCCCATTTTTCTTACTTTTCGTCCAAAATTCATGGTGTTCTTTAAAAAAAGGTCTTCACCTGAAATCTCTTCTTGATTTTCTACTTTTCGTCTCAAACCAACTCACCTTTCCTAATTTCGTCCCCAAGCAGCGCTGTTGTTTATTTCGTTCAGAAATATAGGTCATCGTACAAAAATTCGCTGGTCATGCAACTCATGACTTGCATGCCCTGACCGCAGGCCGCTGTCGTAGGATACCCACAAGTTAAAATGTATAGGCTATTATTTTTTTAATTTCAAAAAAGTTTATTTGTTTTTTTTTATTATTTGCTAATTAAAATAGTTTTATTTTTTATGTTTTTGTGTTTTATTTATAAGTTACATGTTATATGTTGATTAATTATTAATGGTGTAGCGTGAGTGGTTTTTGGCACACAGTAAACTTTAAACTCCTTTTATTAAAAGGGGCACAACTTAAAATAAACAAGCAGAACAACACTAAAACTTCGGAATTAGACAGTAAGCAGAATCTTTGCTTGATGACGTCGCAAGGATGAATCTCGCGTTAAATTACACATCAGCTACATGAGTTTCTTTCTCAATTTAGTTACGTCTCTATCGCTATTTCGGTCAGTCTCGATCTGTCTCGGAATCTCTCTCCCTGTCCGGCGATTTGGTCAGCGAGTGAATATAACGTCCGAGTAATGTTATAGATTTTCTATTATGACGCCTGACCTTTTTTCAAGTAAAACCACAGGGTGTAGGTCAGGTGATCAGGCGACATCCTGTATGCGGCGTGTCGAAAATACATTACACGAAAATCAGTAATAATAATAATAATCACACAAAATAGTATTGATGGCGCGATCAGCCAACGATCAGTTGGGGAGAACAACGGAAAGGCGGCATATAAAGAAAATAGTAAAAAATGTAAAATTATTGCATGACAATTGTCATGGCAGTAGATATACGTTGTGCAGCGAGCGGAAGGGCGTTGCAAGCCAAGCCTGCAGCGAGCCAAATATAACGTGTGAAAATGTATTTGTGGAAAACTTTGCAATAACGAAGCAAAGGCATTCACAAATGACGGTTTGCTGTAATGAGTTCGCTACAATGGTAAACTTTGCATTTGTTTGTTTAAATTGGTTTTAAAGTTGTTTTGTCTTTTTATTTAAGAATAAAAAAATATTTTTTGACGTAAGAGTTCCACGTATTTTGCTGTTATAACAAAGAAAAACGTATGAACAAAAAGAACTTAAAAATTCCATTAATCAGGTGATATAAAGCTATGTTGCTTTAAAAAAACTAAGTGACGCAGTGTTGGAGCCGTAACGGCGCACTGTTGGACCTATTCTCCAACAGTGCGCCGTTTTTTTACTTTATTTTAAAATCAATTTTTTTGGGAGATAAAGACTTTCAACAAAAAGCCTAATTATGCATTTTAAATATCAATTAAATGAGATTAAAACGTCATAAAAATTTTTAATTCATAGCTTTTCAGTTTCCGAAATTTTGGAAAAATACGAAAAGTGGCGCACTGTTGGAGGCTCTCCCCTACTCTTAGTTTTTTTAATTAACTACAGAGTGATCAAACCACGTGTAACAAATGTTTAATAAAATATAAATATATTAACAGAAGAAAAAATTAAAAGCAATTTCGAGAAAAACATAAAAATAGTTCAAAGAAATAGAAGCACAGTTATTTTTTGATATACTCTCCCTTCGCCTTCACAACACGTCTCAATCTTTCAGGAATTTGACTGCATGAACACGTATGGTTTCTCTTGAAATTTCATCCCAACAAGTCCTTAATCTATGCGTCACAGTCTCGACACTTTGGTGGTTGGAAGAGTAGGCTTTACTCTTCAGAATACTCCAAATGGCAAAGACCATTGGTTTTAAATCTGAAAAGGAAGGAGGTTACAATTACTTTCACCAAAACCCATTCATATTCCTCTTATACCGTTCTTGGATACGATTGGCGTGTAGGATTTGGCTCTGTCTTGCTGGAGGTTAATTTCGCATCCTCGAACGTTGCGTTCACTCAGGGCACTAATTTTTCCTTCAACAGCTCTAGACACACGTGATAATTTACCTTTAACTTTTCTTCAATAAAGAAGAGGAGGGATTTTCTTCCTAGTTTAAGTCACGCCGGCCCATACCATGACAGAAGCTGGTTTCTGTCTCTGGAACATGAGCCTGTCATTTAATGAGATATCTTGTTCATTCACTGCATAAATCCGGTCATTTTGATGATTATGCACGGCATAGATTAAAGACTTGTTAAGATGAAATTTCAAGAGAAACCATACATGTCTCATGCAATCAAGTTCCTAAAAGATTGAGACGTGTTATGAAGGCAAAAGAAGGGTATGTCGAAAAATAACTGTGCTTCTATTTCTTTGGTCTATTTTTATGTTTTCCTCAAAATTGCTTTTTATTTTTCTTCTGTTAATGTATTTATATTTCATTAAACATTTATCTACACTTGGTTTGATTACCCTGTACTTTCTCTCTAAAACTAACTTTGTTTATCCATAGAACTAATTCTCACTCCAATCAATTTTTCTTCAAATTAGACTTGACCTCCCCGCTTTTCTGACCAGTGTTGCCAGAAAATTTTGGTGGTTTGTAGCCCAAATCAATAATGGCAAATTTTCACAAAAAGTAGCCCAAACTTAATTTTTAACAATAACTTAAAAACAACAAGAAACAAAAAGAATAGTAACTGCTCAAATATGCTAAAGCTTAAAATAGGCTGACCAGATTAAATTCTGACAAAAACGGGACATTTTGGAAAAAAAACGGGACATTATGACAGAAAAAAAAACAAAAAAAACGGAGAAGTGCGAGATCCATTAGCTCAGTCCCTTTCCGTACAAAACAGCCGAACGCGAAAAGAGTGTACGATTACAAGTTACAACCTTGTCCTGAAACATGAATGTTAATCGATTAAAAAAAAATGAATTATTTCAAAATTCGTCTGAAACATGAATAAGACTTGTATTGTAGTGTTAACTCTAAAATCAGCTAATCTTTATAACATGTCAAAAATATAAAGAGAAAAATCATAGAGCAGCATTGTAAATACAATTTGCAGCAAAATATTAAACAGGAAAAATAAACCAAAAATGTTGCAGGTCATCCATCACTTATATTTTTCTGATGAAGCGATCTTTCGCAGCATATTCACATCTTTTAAGACTTTGTGGTAAAACTTGTCGCATTCCATGTCATTGTTTTGTCTCACGATTAGCATTGCTTTCATTGTTTCCACACTTAATCTCGATTTCTCCTTTGTCCACATACTATTTATAACAGAAAATATTCTCTCAAGAGGAGCTGTACTTCCTGGAAGGCAAAGGATAAATCCTACAACATTACAAAAGTCTTGAAAATGTAAATGTTTTTCGCGCATTTCTCGAAATATGTGTAGCCATCTATCCGAAACAGGAAGGTTTTCTTCATTCCATTCATCAACATGCCTCTCAGCTATTAGCTTTATTAAGACCCACTGATCAAATAAACGAGTTTCTTCAGCTTGTACACAAGAAAGGATTTCGTAATTAATACTGTCACCAATCTCCTTTCAAGCAGGCGTCTTATTTAAAAGAATCCACTTGAACTTATCCGTGTTTCCCAAGCTGCATATCCATTTATCAGCATACTGTAAGCTGGTATCATAAAAAGATATCATTACTTCAAAAAACTTCTCTTCAGCGATTTCTCCCGATTCCACTAAAATTTCAAGTTGCTTTTTGACATCCGAAGTTACAAATCTTTCTTGTTTTTTTAACTTTAAATTGTTCAACAAGTTTTCAATGGTCATAGCTACTTCTGTAGCTGAAATATTACCTTTTTCAATCTGCCCAATGCATGCTTGAAAAGTAGACACTTGGTCTCTGGCAAAAGATAACCACAATTTCCAACAGGGATTTTGAAAAATGTTTCTTAGCATGACTGGGCATTTTTCTTGAGAAAGAAAGTATGCACAAAGCCCATCAAACATGCTTAAGATTCTTTCTATTGACGGACCCAAGGACAAAAATCTTGTATTTCCATGTTGCAACACTTTATTGTAATTGTTTCCTGCAAATTCGCAAAAGCTTTTTAGTTCTTCTACTCTGACACTGTATATATAAAAATATTTGTACACTTTCACAGCAAAACATTCAATATCGATTGGCAAACAGTCAACAGCACACTGCAAGCAATTGTGTATTATGTGTGCTCCGCAACCGATACCAATAATTTTTCTCTCCAGTTCAGCTTCAAGTTTCCTCCATACATTGTTTTTGCCAAGTCTTCTACAGCCACCAAAATTGGTGTTCGTGTTATCTGCGCACAAAGCAACAATTTTGTTGCGCAAGTTGAATTTTTGAATTACTTTTTTTAGCATATCACACTGCAAATCAGATGTTTCACCAGGTAAGGAAACAAAATCTATAATTTTATCTACAATTCCCCTATTTGGTAAAAAATATCTTACAACAATTGGAAAAAGTTTGATGTCTTTTTTGTTAGAAGCGTCTAAACTGAGGGTAAGTCTTCTATCACTTCTGTCATTACGTGTGGTGCCAATACATTGCAAATTATTGCTTGCGATTTAGTACGTGCTGAAGAAAATTTAGGTTCAACAGTGGTCTTTATTAGTTTCGACAAGCAGTCATTGGCACGAAAGTTTTGACCATGACGCACACCGTGATAGGCTATGACAGCTTCAATTGCTGCAATTTTACGGCTTTCAGTGTCATCACTGTGTGTAACGAAGTACGAGCTGATGTTTCCCGCAGAAGCCATAGCTTTTTCAGCTTCCTTGTGTTTTTGACTTTGCAAATGTTGATTGATGTCGCTCCTACCTCCATGTGAAACAGAAAAATGGGCGTTACATTGCTGACATACAACTTTAGTTCCATCTTTACGCAGCCTATCAAATTTAATTAACTTGAATTCTTTCTAGAGATCGTCATTAAATGTACACTTGCGCTTTTTTGACATTTTTACACTTCAACTATACTCTAAAACTAAATTTAAATTTCAACTAAATGAGCACTGAATGGTAGGCGATAGATAACAAAAGTATTCATTTAACCAATAAGAATAGTAACAATGAACGAAAGACTATTTTGTTGCACTAATTAGAGATTTCATATCATAATATTATGGTAACTAGGCTAGCCTAGTTAAAATTGCAGCAAGATACTGTTGATATCTACAACAGACGTTAAATGCTTCTTTTTTACGACAATCGAGCGCTCCTATGTTAAAGCGGTTTTCACGAAACCACGCGATAATCTTACAAAATGATTAAAAAACGGGACATTTGACAAAAAGTCGGGACACTCAAAATCAGGTGAAAATACGGGACTGTCCCGTTCAAAACGGGACGTCTGGTCACTTTACACTTAACATTCTTTTGCATGCCCCCCTCTAACCAATTCCCATTAAATCTATACAGAATGAGTTAATAGTCTTTGCAAGGCACTGATCTGAAATACTATAAATAAGTAAAAGTATTATTGTAGGTTTTGTAAAGGGTGGCCGAAAAGTCCCAGGACACTCTATTTTTAATATTTTAATGCTGTTAAATATTGTTAAATGCAGTTTTAATATTCTAATCTTGTTAAAACAATTTATTTGATTTATTTTTTCAGGTTATTTAAGGTCATGAGTGACATCAGTGTATTTACTGTTGAGGAGCGCTTAATTGCTGCTGTTTGGGTTCACGACCGCATCAGGAATGACATGACTATGGAAGATATTCGAAGTGCTTTCACAGAAAGATTTGGAAAGCCCGCGCCATCAAGAAGTAATCTGTATCTGTGGGAGAAGAAAGTTTTTGAAGCTTTTGCTAGCGTATCAAGGAATTCTCTCCAAAAAATGGCACAAAGAACATGGAGGCGAATGGAATTGTGCAAGAACAATGAGGGCCAACATACTGATCCCCTAGACCACTAAATTACTCTAGTTGTTTTCTGCTGTGTTTCTAATAAAGTTCTCTTTTTTGTTGAATATATACGTTTCTGTGTGTTTCATTATAAAATACTGTGTTTTATTGAAAATACATGTATAGTGTCCTGGGACTTTTCGGCCACCCAGTACAACAATGCTCGTGCCTTATTGTGACGAAATGGGTCAAAGATTTTAGTCTCTAAAACTAGCAAAAGATTGAAAAAAGACAAAGAAAAAAGCTTCTTTTAAATGTCACCGCACAAACGTGTTTTTTTAAATAATTTCGTTTGAAGTATTCGTGATATACTAGCGTACCTGAGTGTGCTTGCAATCGCTTTAAAAATCCCTTGAAAACTAATTTTTTTTAGTTACTTTTTTTATAATTTCACTACTATTCATTCATATATGTTCTATATTTGTCCTCTCGACTCGTCAGATGGGCTGTGCATAGAACCCGACCTGCTTCCGAATATGCCAAGATAATGTCGTCCGGTTGAAATTTTTTATTTGGTTTTTAAGTTGTTTTAAGTAAAGATATACCTGAAATTTCTACTTGTTGGGTATGAACTGCAAGGAGAAGAAGGTCTCTTAAAGTCTTTATCTAACGCGACACCAAAGATTGCAAGGGACTGCGTCGATCACGTTTGCCATCAATCACAGCGCACTTAACCACTCGACCTCGCTGCCAATAAATATGATTTTTTTAGATCTTCATCTGGTTTTTTCAAGACCTCTCAGTTATGCTTCCGCGGGCTTTGCCAAATACGATATATTATTAAAACTTACCTGGATACCTGAAAAGCATCCAAAAAATTGGGGGCACGTATAGCTTGTATTGCACCCATGGGGCGGGCTTGTCATATCACTAACGTCAACTAAGTCTACCAGAAGAACAAATGAATTTTAAACTAAATTGTTAAGTTGTTAAATAATTCGATGAAGATTGTCTATTTACACAGTTAACTAAAAAAAAGTTATCTTGTGTTTATAACTGAAATTTCACAAGTAGTTAAAAATTAAATAATTTTTCATTTATCAAAAAAAATTTTATTCTCAATTTTTACAGCAGAAAATCTAATAACACATGAAAATTAAACAATATGTGGGTTCTTTTTTTTTTTTTTTTTTGAAATAATATTGCTTAGTAGTTCATCTACTTATATAACTGTAGTTGTATGACTTCTATAAAGTATTGACTCAAGTTTTTTGGAAAGTTATGATTGATAATATGAATGCATGAATTTTGCTATTTTAACTTGATATTTGTCTTAATTTGTTATCTGTTTGTCAAATTGTATAGTGTTTTTGGCGTAGGTAAAGAATACGGACCCCCCTTGTAAAAATAATTTAAGGGTCTAAACTAACCCGGAACCTCCTCCCCTACAGCACTAGGAGGCAATAACGAAGAAACCAAGAGAAAAAGAATCGGTATAATTAAAGTTTACGTACGTAAATTATTTAAGCTGAAAAACGGTATGACCGTGAGCGATTTTTGTTAGTCAAACTAACCTGGATTCCCCTGTGGCTACTATCGTTTCTTGAGAGATTCTTTTTCTCTTGGTTTCTTCGTTATTGCCTCCTAGTGCTGTAGGGGAGGAGGTTCCGGGTTAGTTTCACCGACAAACAACAGTTACGGTCTCTTCTTAAAGAGACCCGGGGGGTCCGTATTCTTTACCTACGCCGTGTTTTTAATAAGTTCTGCACTTTGTATATATGGAGTAGTGAAATAAAAATATGTGATTAGCCCAAGCATAATTTTATATTTAGGTTAAAATGAAGATAGATATTGGATAGAGTTATAATATATAGGATTTTTTGCTTACTTGACATCAAATCTTGTGCCTAATTGTAAAATAATTAACGATAGTGCAACAAAAAATTTTTTGAACTGATCAAACTGTAAACTGTCAGTTTTTGCATCTTTTGTCAGACTCTGATCAGATTGGATTATCAGTTGAAAGTCTGATTAGATTCAGAGTCTAAAAAACACAGTTTGCTCATCTCTGCTGGTTGAGCTTCAAAAAAACTAAGTTGTTTTTCGAGCACTTAAAGAAATTCAAAAATAACTGAAACAAATTTGTTTGCATGAGCACATTTTGTGCAGTGCTTGTTTTTTACTGCAACTAATCTTGTTTGCGTTTTACATTCATTTTAATTGTTGTTGTTTTTCAAATCAGACTTGACCCAGTTTTAGTTCTCTTAAGTCTTAATTGTTGTGTGTATGAAATTTTTATCTAAATATTTGCCATTTTGTATTGTTAGCAATGAACCAATTTTTTGAGTTCACCAATAAAACCCAGGGAAGAGACAAGTTGTACAGGTAAATTAATTGTATTTCACTTTGACGTAAAATTTATTTTTCAAGAAACAGAACTGTTTTGGTCATAATTTTATGATTCTGCAACTTGTGTTATGTGATTATTTTTTGAACTAGTGCTCTGACAAACTTGCTTTAGTTTTTTGGTCATTTGGTAAAATAAACATTTCACTTATTTTTCTTATTTACTTTTGGTTTTCAGTGAAACAATCATAGATGTACCAGTGAAAAAAAAAAAATTGAGGAGAAAACAGCTTGCCCAAATTTTGTGATCTTTGCCCAAATCATAATTTTTTAGTACTTTACAATATGAAAGAAATTTTGTTTATAATTTTTGTGTGAAGACCAAAAAAAGTCTTCACTTTGAGTCTGACTTTGAACTCTAAAAAGACAGTCTTCAATTTAAATCTTAAGTTTTTTTTGCTTTTAGTGTTCATTTTTAATGCACAAAAAAATTTGTTTCGCCTAATAATTCCTTGTAAATGCCCCAAGATTTTGCCCAAATTTTTTCCTCACTGCTCGAAAAATTCTGGCTTTGCATAAATATTTCCTTGTCACTTCCCAAAAAATTTCATTTTGCCCAAATTTTTTGAGATTTGGGGAGGAAGTTGCCCCCCAGCAGGTGCAGCAATGGAAACAGTGATATCACATCTATGCAGTGTAGAATTTAATATTTATTCTTGAGAAAAAAAGGGGCATCATTTAAGTTTAATATTATATTGTTTTTTGCCAAGTGTTGTCAACAATTGAACAATAAATTCCAAAAACATTAATGACTTAATTGAGAATTTGTTTTCATAAGCGTAGGCTTTTGCATACTAAAAATGCTTCTTAATTCAAAGCTTAAAAAAATGTAATCTTGCTTTATAATGTGTACAATTTTAATGTTTAAAAGTTAAACTTTAATTGGCAATATTATGTTGTCCTTGTAGAAGTGCACAATACGCATGTAAACTTATTGGATGGGCTTGCAAAGAACTTGAGCGGAATCCAGATACAATTAAAAAATTGGCTGCACTTGAATCTCATGCAAGTACTACAAGAAAATGTAAATTTTTTATTTATGAATTGTATAATTTTTAATATTATTATAAGGTACATAGTAAAAGTAAAGTCCTTTTGCAAACTTTTATTTCTATTTATATTATAACTTTCATTAATTGGCTTCTTTTTCATTCTAATGATTCATCTTGAAAAAGTTGGATGAAAAGCTTTGAGAAATGACTTTACTTGTACTTACTATTTTACAGTAAATTCTGTACACCAACTGTCTTTTTCAAAAAAAAAAACTTTGTATTGGTGATTATTGTGTTTATAATACGAGCGTAATTTGCTATATTGCAATAGTGTACAGTATAATGAATGTTAATATTGTTCTTTTTTCAGTTTTAAGATTGGGAAAATCATTAGAAAGTTTTCGTTCTGCCCAAAATTCAATTCACTTTCTTGATCCTATGCTAAGATATACACTTACAATGATTCATTTAAATCGTTCAGTGTTTCTCCTAGTTGATCATTATCTTTGGCTTGGGAGAATTGGAATTGTTAAAGTTGACAAAAAATGGGATTATATTTCTGCCAGATTTTATCTTGCCACCATAATTCTTTCAATTATTCGAGACTTATATGCATTCTATATTGGTTATATATGCAAAGCTCGTCAAAACAATACTAAAAACATTTCAGCAATTTTTCAATCCATATTTTCCAATCATGAAGCAACTTTAGATCTTATCAAAAATTTGTCTGACTTTCCCATTCCTGGAACTAAACTGGGTTACTTTCCTAATCACAATGGTGTTATTGGACTGTTGGGTTTAGTGTCATCATTAATTGGTGTATATCAAACAGCTTTTCCTTACATGAAGCTACGGCCATAATGCAGTTTGTTGATGTTTTTTACTACAATTAGTTTTTTTCAGAAAAGTTAACTTTTTATTTAAATGCTCCCAATTCTTAAATTCCATAGTTTATTTAATTACCTATTAATAAAATAAGTACTGGTAGTATTGACTGCTGTTGTTTAAACTTTATGATTTTTTCATTATGTTTATTTCAAATCCAAATATAATGTATAAGATTGTAACAAATTTTTCTTATTTGATTTGCATGCAAAGTAAAGGCAACAATTTTTCGCAAAAATAATAACTAGCAAAATAACAAGAACAAATTATTGTCATTATTCTCTTTTTGCAATTATACTTTGCACATTGTTTACTGAGACTTTGAACTTGAACCATTTAATGATGTTCAGTAATGATTTTCATAGAAGTGCATAATTGACTGATGCATTAATTCTCTGTTGAGTCCAATTTTAGAAAACTCTAAAACTGGTTACATTCTGCTGGAACATTTATAGCATGGGCTTGCAACCTTATTCCTTGTCAGGTTAAATGCATTCAATAAAATTAAACCACAGGTCAAATTTACTTTAAATCCACTCATCAATTATATGTTTCTAACTACAAAAGCCATTTAGTTCCATTGTAAATCATGAAAAAGCTTTTTGCATTCACATGAATGAAAAGTTAGAAGCAGGCTTATTTTTCAAATCATTCTGTCTAGAATTCTAGATTCAAGAAGTAGAGCTAAGGCAATAAGACTTTTTGTGCAAGCACAGGTGAATATTGAATCAACCTTTTGTTTTTTTCAGCCCTCTGTTCATTATTTTTAATTATTTTTATGTTGAATACATTTTTATACTAGCTTTAAATTTTTTGACACAATAGTGTTTAGTCAATTTGTTTGGGCAGATATAAACTACCTGTTTTAGGCAAACTAGCCTGTGAGGTTAATTAGCTTAAAGGCTTAAATAACATGGCCACCTATTGTATACTATAATTTATATACTATTTATTAATTCATCACTTTAAGGTATGGTTTATTATTTTCTGTTGATTTTTTTGAATTGTATTTGATTAGTATATTGTTGGCTTGTGCAATGTTTTTTTTAATTAAAAGATCTCAAATTACGTTACCCACAATGATATCCTAAACCTTGTAATTTTTTGTCGTTATTGCTCATGAATTTCTTAATTAGTTTTAACTATTTAATGTTGTAAAGGCGGATTTCCATTGCCGTCGCTATCCGTGTCGATTCGATTCATACATTTGACATCATTTTAAAGCTATCAAAAATCTACCCATTACCACTTCGCGTTTTCACGCGATAGCGAAAAGTTTTAAAACGATTTTACATACCAAAAAGCTCTTTGTTAGCAGGGTTGCGGAGTCGGAAGATTATGATCCGACTCCCAACTATGGGAAAAATATTTTTCTTAAATTAGATTTAACTAAGCAAAAATCATCCTTTCGAGTTGTTAGTCGCACAAAATAAGTCAGGTTTTTTTAAATATATAAAAAGATATTTACTTTAAAAAATTATGTATATGAGTGTATATACATATATAACTGCAAATTACTGGTACTCTTCAGAAGAGTGCTCAATGGCTTCAATAATCAGAACGATTATTCCTGATTATCAAAACACAAATATTAAAAAAATATTTTATAAAAAAAAATAGTCCCAACAGACTGTTTCACCTGTAAGATTTATCAGGGGACACAGTTAAAATAAATTTTTACGCTTCAAATGAAAACTCGCATCTTAGAAAAATAACGCTACCAAAAGTTTGGGTTTAAACGATTATTTTACTAAAATAAGTGATTGATTAGCAAATAATTACTTTTGCTACGAGATATCAAAAGAAAACATACTGTAATGTTGCGCATAGATGTATTCTTAAACTTGACCAAGCTGCCGAAAAGATTACCGGTAAAGCGTAAAAAAATTTAATAGTTAAAAGAAAGTGTTATAAAAGAATCTTTTTATAAAAAAATGTTTTTATAACACTCTCTTAACGGATGATCCATACTAATGTTTTATACAGTATAAAAAAGATTTTTATAGCACTTGCTCTTAACTAATGATCCATAAACTTTTTTACACTTTAATCTTTTCAGCAACTTAACCAAGTTTAATACATCTACGAGTATGCGCAACATTACAACATGTTTTCTTTTGATATCTCGTAACAAAAGTAATTATCTGCTAATCAATCACTAACTTGAGTAAAATAATTGTTTAAACCCAAACTTTTGGTAGCGTAATTTTTCTAAGATGCGAGTTTTCTTCTGAAACCTAAAAATTTATTTTAACTTTTAATTTTTGCTTATTTTATTTCTTTCAACGTAAATAATATTGCTTTTTTTAATTGTTGAGCCTCACAGGCGAAGCAATTTGTTGGAACTATTTTAATACAACATGTTCTTTTTTATATTTATGTTTTGATAAATACGTATACTGTATACATATAATTATATTATATACACAACCCATTAACTATAATTTTTACTGTGTTTGAATGAAACATTAATACAAATCACATTTGGAAAACTAACTCGAAATGTCATACATAACTTGAAACTAAATACTTATTACATGCTTATTACATTTTCTGTACATCAAAGTATTTTATGGATAATTATGATGTTATCTCTAGTCTATTTTGCAGTTATTATTTTTCCCATGGTAATTCGAACCCACGACAAACCTAAATATTAATACAATTAATGACTTGTGTAGGGCCAGAGTATAGGACTGGACCCTGAGTGTTGTCTCCTGCACATCTAATCGGTTCGAAATTCAATGAGGTATGCATCACTGACGAGCCTTAACAAGAGCAAAACTCGAGTCTGGTGCTTCTTGTTGTAGGTGGCATAGTTTTATTTTTATCAGTAGGTAATGAGGTTAAAACGTAATTATGAAAATTTCATAATTGTAAAAATTTTTACAAATGTTAGTAATAACTGGAATTTATTGACAATGAAAATTTGAAAACAAAAGTTTATAAAAGCAAAAGAAACAAAAAACCATATGTAAAAGAATTAAAAATTTAAACCCACAATTATAGACTACAAGAAAAACAATAAAATGCGACTAATTTTAGAATTTTCCTGAATCACCAACTGCATATAAAGAAACTCCAGAGAAAAATGTTGACATTTCCATACTGTAGCAGTGAGAATTGGATAATCTAAAATTTTGTTCGCTTAAATGTTCGTCATAAATTTATCGCTAAGAATTGTACAGCGAAGATTTGGCTGAGTCAATCCTTTTTTATTGCCTTTGTGTTTCGTCATAAACGTTCCGTGAATTACCTCGTAAGTCAAAATCTCCAGGGAGTCTGTTTCGCGCACATGTGCTTCAAAGGCTTTCTTTTAAGTAGATAAGGTTTAGTTGTTTGTCGGTACGGAGTGTACAAAAAATTAGCTACGATTTTTAACCTTTTTCAATGTTTTAGATAACGCCAGAATTGATTTTAATTATTTTTTATTTTTATATTTTCTTGGTTTATTTGATATATTCTTGATCGCTGACTTGGTTAATATACGAAATTAATTAAATCAGAAGTCGTGATTCTTGTTCGATTAGAATCAAATTGGATAAAGTCAAGGTCAACTTAACACATACCAATAATAAGCTCATCCTTATTTCTCTCAAATAAACTTTAGCCATTAGTTTGATAGCATGGAGTCCATCTTCTTCACAGTAATTCATGGTTATACAGTATATTGATAGTAAGAATATATATGTGAATTTTGTCGTATTTTGTAAACAAAATAAAAGAAGGTCTGTAGTTTCTATCTCATGAATATTTCAATTATTGTAATTTTGTACGAGACTGAACATGCAGGCTCCCTGCCTTTCATTGACATTCATATTAGGAAATTGTTAAAGAATTCACCTTGGTTTAAAACTTTTGGTTGATATTTAAAAGAATAGAGCAAGAAGAGTAAGTTTTAATTTTCCAAAATTTTAATTTATTAATTTGCTCGTAAAAACAAAATTGCTTCTGTGAGTTTCTTTATTGCAGCCCTTTGGTCTGTTCTGATAAGCCTTAGTGATAAAAACAGATGTTCAACACTCGCTTCTGTTGGAAAAAGTACTTATTTAAAGACACGTCAAAAATAAAAAAAAAGGGGGGGGGCATTTTGGAGGCTGAAACGGATTAATGGCATTTACATTAATTTTAATGGAAAAATTCGCTTTGTCATACGAGCAAATTGAGGTACGAGCTCGGTCATGGAACGAACTAAACTCTTATGTCAAGGTACCACGTATTATAGAAAGAGGCTGCTTATAGGATAGTAAATTGATTATGCACCTGACATTTGCTTCCTGTCATTGGATTAAAGAAAGGGAAGCAACTAAATCGGGTGCCCGAGCATAGCATTACGCAAAATACTATTTGCTTACAAATTAAAATGCAAACTTTTTATGAGTCGCACGCTGTGTCGCGCGATACGCGGCAAGGTCCTCTTAAAAAGATTACTGCACTGCACTCCACTGGCGCGCGGCCGCGTAAGTTGCGCGGTTAACATCACTAATACGTAAAGAAATTAGACATGAGGAGTCGGAGTCGGATAAAATATTCCGACTCCGACTCCTAGTCTACTTGACAGTCCGACTGCGACTCCTTCCGAAAACCTCCGACTCCGCAACCCTGTTTGTTAGGATAAAAAATAGTAGAATTGACTTCTAGTTTTTCGTTGATCGCTTTCTTGTAGTCTCAAAAAAGATGAACAACTTTTTATTCTGTGGGAAAGGGTGGGAAAAGTTTGTCCATTAGTCAGTGGTGGATATTGAAATTTAGGGGCCTGAGGCAAGGATTTTCAAAAATTGATGTTCACTAAAAAAGAAAATGAGTTTAGATCTCGTCTTTCACTTTTTTCTGAAAATCATGGTGTTCCCCCAAAAAAAAAGGTCTTCATTTTGATTTCATCTCTGATTTCCCTATTTTCCTCCCAAAATCAAGGTGTTCCCTAAAAAAAAAAAAAAGATCTTCACCTAGAATCGTTCTCTATATTTTCCACTTTTCGTCATGACTTCATCATCGCCTCTAAAAAACATCTGCAGCGAATTGAAACTGTATGTGCTATTTTCGAGGGGGGCCCGAGGCAATTGCCTCATTCGCCTCACCCAATATTCACCACTGCCATTAGTACACTTTTTGTCGAGTCGAAGCAAAATTTGAAAATCTTTTAGCTAGTGGGAATTCCCTTTTGTTGTTTCGGTTTTCATTGAGAATACCGCTTCAGTAAGCCACACTATTTTTGTTAAATTTAGTGACTTTTGGCCTGTTGTCAAAGTTTTTTTTTTAATTTTAGTTAAACATTTAAGATTTAAGTAAAATGTAACAAAAACAAGAATTTAAATTGCATCAAAATCTATAATCACTTTTTATGGTCAGCGGTTAGATAAAAAAAATCCCCCAATTTATCTCGTAAATTAATACCCACGATTACACGCATTGCGAAAAGGAGCGCTCTCATAAAAGCATTACTTGTACAAAACTGCGTTCATACATCAACAACGATCATAAACAAGCACATAAAAAAATCCTTTCTACTTCAATCGCTCACTTTTTACTATAATTGACAGACTTTTCCAAAACTTCAAGACAGTGGCTTATCGAGGATTTTTGAAAGGGGGCCAAACAAGCACACAATCAAATATGCTTAGTAGAAAAAAGTTTTAAGTAATAAAAACAGGTCTTCGCTTTAAATCTGTCTCTGATTTCTCGTATTAGTAATCTTTAAGGGGGAAGATCACGGCCATAGCCGTACCAGCCCAAAAAAATTTGGGGGGCAATGAAGTTTTGCCTAAATTTTGTGACGTTTGCCCAAATCATGATTTTATAGTACATTTCGGATATGACAAAAAAATTGTCTGAGATTCTCAGACAAAAAACAATTTTCGTCCCAAAATCAAGGCGTTCTCTAAAAAAAAAAAGGTCTTCACCTAAATTTGGTCATTATTTTTTGCAGTTGATCATCGTCGCCTCCCTAAATTTCCTGACTTTGCCCAAATTTTTTATATATTGCTGCCCGAAAAATCATGGATTTGCCCAAATATTTTCTTCTCACTGCCCGAAAAATTTTAATTTTGCCCAAATCTTAAAAACTTGGGGGGGCAATTGCCCCCCTGCCCCCCCGGCAGGTACGGCTATGGCCACGTCACAATTTTCCCTCAAATAATGTAGGCTGCTTCAAGATCAAGAATTCAAACTAAGGATATGTATGCTTCTGTGATAGTCGTAAAAAATCTCCAGAAAAGATTGGTAGAAAGATAATTTTTATTAAAAAGCGCAAGGCAACACAAATAAATATATCAATATCCAACAAAATTAGCGTAAAAAGCGCAAGGCTGGTGGAATATCAAGCTTTCATCCGTTTATTGAAAATGTGTAAAGAGAAGGAACCACCGCATAAAAATTTTAAAACTTTTAGTTTGTAAAAACAGACTCACCTAGTATTATAACTATTAAAAAATAAAGAAATTAGTTTTTTAAGTAAAATATAAAACTAAAACTTTGGTTTTATTCGATTATTTTGACTAAAACTAACCAAAAAGAGTCGTGAGCAACTGAAACCAACTTAGTTTAACTTTGATGATGCAAACAAAGCTCTGTAAAAATTTTGACTATCGACTTAGCGTGCTGTAGATATGACTCGAGTAGATCCGATTAAGATCAAAATGGCTTAATGCTTTAGCGCAAAAAAGATTACACTGTACAACACAAAAAAAAATTCAAGAACAATTTCATGCGTTTTAGGGTGACTTGGGGTCGCTGAACACGAATCTGAAGTTAGTTTTTTTGTATCAGGCTTGAAATTTCTGAAAAATTATTTTTTTGTTATTGCGATAATATTGCATTTGATGCAAATTGTGGCTTACAAACGCAAGTTAGAATTGCATCATTTGGAAAGTTAAAACGAGCATTACAGTAGAATTGCACCACTAATTGTCACTAAATAGTTGTCTATTTATCTCATAAAATTTGCAATTCTTTTCATTTTACTTTAGATTGACAATGAAATGTGACTCTAGTCTTATGCAATGTTTTGCTTTTTTATAGAATTGTTTAGTTTTAGATTTCAAAATACTGTAGAAATTTGCTATCTTTTTATAGTTGATCATGACTTCCTTTAGACGAAAGTGCAAAAATGACTCTGACTTATTTTGTTACATCTGTGGAGAGATGACAGCAAGCAAATATAGACGAAAAATAACTGATCAGATCAAGAAGCTATACCTAGCATACTTTGGATGTGCAGTAGCGGATCAGGACAAAAATTGGGCTCCACATGTTTGCTGTCTGGACTGTTCTAACAGGCTCAATAAATGGTTTGCAGGTGGAAAGCCCACATTGTCATTTGCTGTTCCAATGGTGTGGCGAGAACAAAAAGATCATGTAACGGATTGCTATTTTTGCCTCACGGACACTCAAGGATTTTGCCACAAAACCAGAAAGAAGATACTATACCCAAGTTTGCCATCTGCAATTTGCCCAGTAGCACATTCTGATCAGTTACCAGTGCCTAAACCACCGGTCACGCTTCCCGAAACTTCTGCAGAATCTTCACAAAGTTCTTGCAATAGTGAATTTGAAGACAAACCAAACACTAACTGTCCACACCTGATAATCCAGCAGGAGTTAAATGACCTTGTCCGTGACTTAAATCTTCCAAAAAGCAAGAGTGAGCTACTTGGGTCTCGGTTGCAACAGTGGAACCTGTTAGCTCCTGGAACAAAAGTGACAGTGTATCGTCGACGATCGGAACTTTTCTCCAATTTATTTTCAAAAGATGGAGAGCTTTTTTACTGCAATGATATTTTCGAGTTGATACATATGTTAGTTGGAAACTATGACCCTAATGACTGGAGACTCTTTATTGACTCATCCAAGAAAAGCATCAAAGCTGTACTATTGCATATTGGAAATATCCTGCCATCTGTCCCTATTGCTTACTCAACAACGATGAAAGAAACATTTCAAAACCTTCAATTTATGTTGGAAAAAATCCGTTACTCTGAACACAATTGAATTATATGTGCAGACTTGAAAGTTATAGCAATCCTTACAGGACTTCAGTGGGTTACACCAAATATTGCTGCTTTTTATGCTTGTGGGACTCTAGAGCAAGAAGTGAACATTATGTCAGAAAGCAGTGGCCTCCCAGATTGGTATCTCACCCAGGTCAGCACAACATTGCCAATATTTCCCTGGTTCCACAAGAAAAAATTATACTTCCACCTCTTCACATTAAACTAGGACTGTTTAAACAGTTTGTAAAAGCATTTAACAAAGAATCACCAGTGTTTCAATTCTTGCAAAAAGTTTTTCCAAATCTGTCTGAAGCAAAAATCAAGGAGGGCGTATTTGTTGGAACGCAAATACAAAAACACATTTTGAACAAAGAATTTGATAAGATATTACATGGAAATGAGTTGGATGCCTGGGTTAGCTTCAAAAAAGTTTGCACAGACTTTTTGGGTTGTCATCATTCTTAAAACTTTAGAGACGTTATAGCTGAAATGCTAAACACTTACAAAACTCTTGGATGCAAGATGTCCTTTAAGGTTTATTTTTTTGGATTCCCACTTGGACTTTTTTCACAAAAACATGAGTGATGTTTTTGATGAACATGGAGAACGATTTCACCAGGACATATCTGTTATCAAAAACCGGTATGAAGGAAAATGGTCTGTAAGTATGCTTGCAGACTACTGTTGGTCGATACAACAGGATTATTCGGAAACTCAGCACAAACAGCGTATACGATACTAGATGAATAAACTTATACCAAGTGTTAATTTAATCATGTACTGAATACAATTGTTTGGTTCATTTGCACCTTTTTAAAAAAGCTAGACTGCCATGAATAGTTTCAATGCATGAGCTCTCCACTGAAAAATAAGCACAGAAGGATGTATTTGATAGCAACACACTCAATGAGGGTATGAAAGCAGCAAAATTTTTAAAGTTTAGGCCAGATTCCAATTAAGTGATTTGAGGCACACCTTCTGTGTGCTTTTTACTTCATGATGCCTATAAAAATGGTTGTGCAACCTTATCAATAACTCTTAAATTGGCTGCACTGCACTGTTGTAAGCGAAATTAAATTGTAGAGCTTCGGCAGAGAAAAACCACAGCACCACTTTAATCAACATATTGGTTATGTTGGGAAATTATACTGATATATAACTAAAAATGCGAAAAAATTAAATTGCATTTTTTTTAAAACGCTGACCTGATCGGTAAAAACGGAGTTCATATTTGGAATCAGCGTCCCCAAATTTACAAAGGGCACCTATTCTTGTTCTTGAATTTTTTTATGACTCGAAATTTGTTGGACAGTGTTATGGGAAGAAAAAGCGTTCTGTTTTTCTCTGTATTGGTGCATATGTACAGCGGCATTGTATGCTCACGTAGAATGGATGGATTGTAAAGCGTTAATTTTTTGCAGTGCAACCACTAAAGCCAGCCAGCTTTTATTGAACATAAACATTAGCGACATGTATAACCAAAGGTGCGGGAAAATTATTGGCGGAAAAGGCACTTTTTTGGTTAAAAAGCAAATTTTAGCGCTTTAAAAAAAAATTTTATTAAAACTTTATGAAGACCAGTGATAGATATTAAAAATTAGGGGCCCGAGGCAAAGTCTTAATCAGGATTCCCAAAAATTGGTATTCTCTAAAAAAAGTCTTTGATTTCGTCTTTCCCTACTTTTTCTCCCAAAATCATAATGATCTCTAAAAAAAAGGCCTTCCCTCTAAATTGATATCGTATTTCCCTATTTTTTTCTCAGAATCATGGTAATCTCTAAAAAAAAGGTCCTTAAATGAATTCGTTCTGAGATTTCCCGTTTTTCGTAGCAATTTCATAGTGATCTTTAAAAAAATATATAGCGAAATGAAACTATATGCGGTATTTTCAAAAAGGGAGGGCGCGAGGCAACTGCCTCACTCGCCTCACCTATATCCAGACCACCACTGATAAAGACCCAAAACAAAAATTTAAAAATACGGATTTTTTGTACAGAATTAAAAATGGCAAGTAGGCCTACCGTATATTTCGGCGTATAAGACGAGGTACAAAATTATATCGGTTTTCGGCGTATAAGGCGACCGTCAGATAAGACGAGGTACAAAATTATATCGGTTTTATATACCATAAAGACTTTTATATCGGTTGTATAAGACGACCCGTTCGGTTGTATAAGACGTTGTCGGCAGCGTGGTCGAGTGGTTAACGCGCCGGACTGATGATCAACATGGTCTTGGTTCAAAACCCACTTGCACCATTCTGTTGTGTCCTTGGGAAAGACACTTTACGGCACTTTCCCCTGCTTGGTGGTCTTGACAAGCAGTTCTAAATTACAGTAATATCTCTACTAAATTACTAGCGGACAGCAATACCTTGGCATCTCCGGAAGCAGGTCGGGGTAATTTCTTACCCTATGTATAGCGCCTCCGTCGCTTTCCTGCGAGTCAGGAGGATAAATATAGAGATAAAAATAAAAAAAAATAAAAAGTTTTTTGACTTTAAGGGTCGTCTTATACGCCGAAATATACGGTAAATTTGGAGCCATTTCCTACAGCTTTTTGACTGCATGCATTAGATAAAATTGTTAGAATTCCAAAGAAACAAACTCAACCAAGTTATAAAGTAAAGAAAAAAACTTTAATTAGTCAAAAGTCTTTAGGGGTTAAAACATTTTCAGCACCTATATTGTGGTCAGTGAAAGTAGGTTTTCTGTAGCCTGTAGCGTACCGAAGTCACAAATTTAAATTCTTGCCTTATCAAAACGTATAAAAAAAGGAAAAGTGCTTGTTTTTTTCATGAGTTTACTTTAGAAAAGGATAGTTAAAATTAACTACGCGACCACGCTGCCAAATAGAATGTGACATTCTTTTTTAATGTGTTTTATGATCAGCGTTAATTGGTTAGTAATTAAGTTATATCTGCATATTTTTACCAACCACCGAAAGGTTGAGTTCGACTTCTGAATAAACCTGGCACAGTGTTGCTGGAGCCAGCGGTGCTGCAAAGTTTCTTGGCGGGAAGGGCAAAATTCAAAACAAAAGCACCTTTTTTGTTGGATAGAAAAAACTGTAGTTAATTAGTTTATATAGCGTACCAACCGAAAAAATTTAGAGGAAAATACAATCTTTTCCAAAGTTTACTGACGATTGCCCAAATCATGATTTTTTTAGTGTTTTACAGAGTTGCAACTTTGAATTTGCAACTGTTTTCATCGCAAAAATTTAATGAAAAAAAATCAATCAGTGGTCAAAATCCCTAGTTTTGTCCTAAATTTAAAGTGACGACTAAAAAAAAGTCGATACTTTGAACTTGTGCAAAATTCTGTCAAATTTGTCTAAAACAATTAGAGAAGATTATAAAAAGATCGTTACTCCGAATCGGTGGTCAATTTCACCATATCTGCCTAAAGCGAAGACTAAAAAAAAGGCCTTGACCTTCACTCGATCTGATAGTTTGGTCGAGTTTATGTGATTGCAGAGACAAATCTAACTCAATACTTCTATACAGCAAATTTTAATAAAGACACTATCTGACCACCTGTTTTAAAATTGCAATTACTCTCTCTGCCCATATTTCCGGCGCCCGTGGCCAACATGTTTCCAAATTGACACAATTAACAATTTCTTATCTTTGTGTTGGCATTGTAAACTACCAGGAAATGTCAAGAACTTGTAAATCAACCAAGGGCTATCAAAGTCGCGATTGAGATCTGATCTGCTTTTATGCTAAATTTCCTCATTGCTTTTTTTTAGTGCTTGATTGTCAAGTCTTATCATTCCTCGTCTGACACCCGAGGTTGTGCAAGCTGTCTGTTAACTCATTTACAACCCCATATTTCGATTAAACTTCAAGATCATTAAAGAACTTACAAGGTTGACTTGCATTGCTTGCTGGTCAAAATGAATCAAGATTTTTGTCCGGTTTAAAAATCTGTCAAACGTTTGTTGAAACATGGTCCAAACCTCTGGACCTCGTCGTAGTCTTTTCGGAGCGCAGGTCGTAAAGCGAAGATCTTTTTTGAAGCTTTGGCTTGACTTTTAAAAGCGACAATAAATTTATAAGAGTCTGTTTTAATTTGAAAGGGAGGCGTAATTCTATTTATTTAATGGCAGCTTCAGCTCTAAACAGTTTTGTTGCAATATTGCTGGACATTCAGGAGGGTTCATCAAACGAAAGTGCAATTTCTGCAAAATGCAATCGTTGCTTTTTAAAACATTGGGTTTAGTAGATGTTTCTATCTGCGGATTAACATGACATAAAAATATTTTTTATTAATTTACCCTTCCGACTCGCAGGATAACTTTGAAGACCTAATTACACTTGAAAAACTGTCGAGCGATTACCAAAAACTACTTTCAAAAATTTTCAGATATTGTTGTCTGGTTAAAAAAATTTTTTAATTGTCTTTACTTACATATACGTAATGATAGGTAGCTTACGAGTCCCGGTGATAAACCTAAAATTTCAGTGGTTAGTATAGATCGCCAAGTAAAAAGTGTTTTTGCAAAGGACACAACTCGAAGATGAGTAGAATTTAAACAACTTCGTCGATTACGGTCAGGACTAAAACAACACTCTTACGCAGCCTACTCGATCACGATGCTTTTGGTGCAATTTTTTGGGTTAAAGACATTTTTCTAAAAAACTGAAGGTTTGATCCTCAAAATCTGCCTATTTTAGCATAACTGGATAAATACAACTTTAACATTACCAAGTACACACGTGCAGGTTTTTTACTGAAAATGCAACCCCAAAAAAAAAAAGTTTATTAAAAGGGTTTTATTTCTTGTTATTGTAGATTAAGTGCAATACCGCTTTATTTTGTTTTTTTGCCATTATATTTAAATCCATTTTTGCCTCAACTGCTATGGCTATTTTTAGAGTTATTGACAATTTTTAAAAGTAAGGCAACTCGTTTTATTATTGTGTAAAATTAAATGATTTAATTTATTTTGCAAACTTTCAAACAGAATTAAAAAAAAGATCTCCACAACATGCCACTAATAATAATCAATGTCTAAAACCTAATTAAAACTTATTTTAATTATTACGAGATTGTTGTAATGATTAAGAGTATCTTATGGATACCGAGATATAAATCAGATGTTGCGGCCTATTGCTCATCTTGATCTTGAGGGATGCAAGGTTTTGCACATTGCTGGAGAGGCAGAGGAGGCAGCAGTCATACAATACATGGCCAGCAGTTAGATGTTTATTAGAATATTGCTTATAAATTACAGTATTTATTTATTAATATCTGCTTATGTAATTTTTATGTAAATAAGCTGGTAAGGTAAACAGAATAAAGTATCATCTAATTTTAACTCTAGGCCTATATGCAATTGAGATAAAACTTCAAGTAATTCTTTTTACATTACCGGCACCGAAAACAATATTTACGACAATAACTACAAAAAATCTCTAATGTTGTTAACTATTAATTACTAATCGCATGTGCACAAACCAAGTTTACCAACAAAGTAATAATAAGTGCAAAAGATATCTTAATCAAAGCTTGAAGTAAAAACATCGCCACTCGCATAACTAAATAAAGTGAAAAAAAGATCCCAAATTAATAAATGAAGTCGAATAATCCTTAGCTGACACCAGCAACCAGGTTTTCTTTACTGGGGCAGTGTTTACTTTCAAGGGTGGCCAAGCTAACAGTCAACTAAATATTTCATACTGCACATGTAAAATATGAGAATTAAAAATGTTTAATTATTTGCACAGAATTAATCAAAACAATCTCAAGTGATCTCAATAAGCTATAGAAATAAAAATTTTGAAAACCAATTAATTTAATAGCACTAATTTTTGCTGGCACCTCAAAATTCAAATAGCCTAAACTAGTGGTTCTCTAAATTTCATGGTTCGTGGCCCCCTGCTTAGGATATTGTCCTAAAAGATTAGTGAAGATTAAAAAAAAGGTAACCATTCTGAAACTGTCTCTAATTTCTTCATTTTCGTCTCAAAACACTACTGTAGTGAAGACTAAAAAAGGTCTTTAGCAAAGGCCTCTGCTTGTGGACCCCAAAAATGCGTGGGCCCTTTTTGAGAAACTCTGCCTTAAAATAGATAAACGTATTTATACAATACCCATTCTATTAATGTAATGGCATTTGCCATTTTTTTGTCAATCAAGAGACTAAGGTATCCTAAACAACAACTATTTAGGGTTCCTCTACTTAACAATATGATTTAAATCCCAATTGCCAGCTATTAAACAGACCAGTTAAACCATTAATCAGAAAACAATAAAAAAGATAATCAATGCTAAAAATAGGATAAGTAATTTTCGCAAAAAGTTTTAAAACAACTGTCTTGTTTCTAAAATTTGATATGCACAAGCACCTGCCACAATAGTAAGATATCGATTGAGCAGTTCTGAGTTTATACAAGATCACTGCAGATTTGTCCAAACAATTTCAAGTAAAACATCCTCTCAATACAGTGATTTCAGAGAACAAAAATAGTGACTTGTCAAACAAAATAACAGATTAAATTCAGAGGAAATAAAAAATAATGCAAGATATGCAAACTATAACTTTAAGAAATTGAAATTGACTGGTAGAAGTCGCAAAAACATGGCAATGCAAAATTTCAATCAGCTGGAGTTCTCAAAGCATCCAATTTTGCTTGAATTTCGTCATATTCTTTGGACGACTCGGCTCCACCTAGTTCGCGATTAGGAACTGTCACACCAGAAAGCTTTCCAGACATTTCAATACCGATTTCACCCAAGACTTGATTGATGATCGAGTCTTGTTCTTCTTCATCACCACTTTCATTTAAAATATCATCCATGGTGTCATTGATCATTTCCTCACTCATTTCCATTTTAGCATTTTCTCGTTCAAATTGTTGCATTGTTTGAGCTAACTTTTGAGGATTCATTTGTTTATTGACATTGGCCATCGTTTTTGCAGTTGCACCCATTGCATTAGCCATTTTCATATTTGAATGCATAGCCTTGGTTTGAACACCTACTGATGTAATTGTTGAACTTGCCGCATAAGAGCGAGTTTTTTGTTTGCGAAGATTTACTAACTGTTTGGCTAAGATGGCGCAAGCTTGCTTATTACCTTGTCTTGCAGCTTTTTTGATTTCAATTTGCAGTTTTTTTTCTTCTTGTTCAATTTTAGCTCTGTCTCTGGACATTTCACGATTTGCTTTTCGTAGTTGACGATCTTGTTCTCTCATTTGCTGTTCAACAGTTTTCTTTTTTCCAAACATTTTTGTGCTGGTTTTATTTTTAATTAAATAATTATATCCTAGCAGAACAAATATCTACAAGAAATAACACTTTAAATCTTTGAAAACAATCAATTAAATTTTTTCTTTTAAAAGGGTACCACTATAACAACAAATATCCCAATGATGTACAAATTTGATGGGCTGCACAAGTGTGTACAAAACAGTTGGTTTAGTTCAAGAAGGTTAGGGATCACAATAATCTGGCCCATGTTATTGTTCTTTTTTTGAACACAAAATTATTTATTGTTCTTTCAAATTAATGAAGATTTAAGAAAGTTTCTAGTTTATTTTAGAATAACATAATTTGGGTTTTAATTTACAAAATCTTTTTACCCTCTATTTTAGAACTACTTGGAGTCCGAGAACTAGTCTCCTTATTTGCCATTACAGTGTCTTAGTCAATTTGGACATATTAACTCGATAATAAAAACCAAATGAATGAGTATATTAACTCATAGCAGTTCGTTTATACTGTGTCAATTCAACATCATTATTATAATCGCAAAATAAGGGAATAAGATTGTAGTATTTAAGTATTGTTAAGATGGTAGTATTTAGCAAAAAAGGAATGGTTGATAAGAACGGAAAATTGCAGTATGAAGCAGAAGATGGGAAGAACACATACCGGTAGAAGAGTTGTTTAATGACAACAGGTGTAAAGACATGACGGAATTAGATGCAGAAGTAAATGGATATGAAATTAAAATGGAGGAAATGGAATATACAATCAATGGATAGCCAAAAACACAAGATAGGATAGCTGCTGAATGTGTTGGGCCAAAACGGAAAAACAAAATTGCTGAAAATACTTAATCAAGTGCCTTGATCAGGTGAATTGCTGAAAGAATTTTTAAAATTCGAGTTTATTACCATACCGAAAAAAGCTAAAGCAATCAAATGTAGTGATTATAGAACCATTTGTATCATGGTATTAAATTGCTACTCAAAATTATCCTAAGAGGCTAAACAAAGTAACTGACAAAAAAATGGGGGAATGCAGTTCAGTTTTTAAAAGAAAACTGGAACTAGAGAGGCTATACTTGCTATAAGAATGTTGGATGAAAGATGCTTAGAATTGCAGAAGGATGTTTATCTACCGTATGTTTTATAGACAATAAAAAAGCAATTGACAAGGTACAACATGAAGAAATAATACAAGCAATGAATAAACACAATTTGGGAAAAGAGTATCTCCAATTAATTATAAACTTATATTGCTTTCAAATTGCCAATGAAAGTATAAATTTCAAAGAAATACAAAGAGGAGTGAGACAAGGATGTGTACTGTCACCTACTTTACTCAACTTGTATGGAGAATGAATTTTCCAAGACTGCAAAGATAGAATATCAAATATTAGAATCAAAGTTGGTAGTACAAATTCAAAATGAATTCAAACCTACAATAAAATTGTATAATTAAATTCTTTGACAACTTTATTCATCATGCCTCTTTCTTGCAACAAACTTTTCACTTTTCAATCATCACTTTACAAACTTTTGCATTGCAAAAATGACTGGAATAACGTACTCCCATCTGGTGATAAGTCATACATTACAAAAATAAATCATAATAAAAACAACTTTTTGGTAAGATTTTTTTATTTATTTTAATCTCTATATTTATGGCTCCACAATAATAATTTATGGCTCCACAATAATAATTGAGATGGCTCCACAATAATAATTTATGATACAAAACATATAAATTTAGGTAGTAATTATCTGTGAGAATGGATGGACATACTTTACAATGTGTATGCTTGACACTTTCTGTTATATCATTGTGGACCCTGTGTGCAGTCATCTTGGACCCCAGTTTGGGAAACCCAAGTCAACTACAAAGCATATCAAGTCAAATTTCAGTTTTCCATTTATGCATAATAGAACCAAACTAACAAAACATCATCATCATCTGACAACATATATATCAAAAAATAAAAAGGCCATGTCAACTATAGAAATCAATTAGAAAAAAAAGTGTACTAAAGTTAACTAAATTTTTTTTATATATCACACTAGTTTTGTGAACCACTGCCTTTTGTCAGGCATAACAGAATAAAGATTAAAATGTAATCTAAAATCAAATTTATACCAATAGTATTAAACATATTATAGAGACACGTGCAACATCATAAAATACAAAAATATATGTTAAAAACTGTGGTCTTGGTGGCAGTGTAGTTTTGCAGTTGTGTGAGTCACTGCCATGCAATCATCAATATAAAATTTTTGGTTACAATTTATTTACAAACTTTGAAATAGTGAAATACTGTGCAGGTATGGAAACGAGGATATGGACATTTTTTTGGAACTATTCAGGCCAATCGTTGTCACAAAACCCATCTTAAAACTGAAAAACAGCTGCAAGAATTGGGTCATGGTTCTATGCACAATGTTTTTGACAAAGACAGAAATATAGTGCTTGTGAAATGGTATGACAACAAAGCAGTAACTCTTTTGGGCACTTACATTGGCATTGAACCAGTTGACAAGGTGAAGCGGTATGACAAGGTAGAAAAAAAAACATATAGAAGTGAAAAGGCCTGCACTTGTTAACGTGTACAACTCTAAGATGGGAGTTGTTGATCTACATGGCGTCCACACTGTACATAAGAGTGCTCAAAATCAAGCGTTGGTATCTATATCTGTTCTACCATACACTCACCATGGCAATGGTCAATGCTTGGTTTTTTACCATCATGATTGTAAGCTCAGAAACATCAAGGAAGAGTTTCCACTCAAGGCATTTCAAGCACAAGCAGTAGATGCACTGATAAAGAGAGGCAGTCTAATACATGGTTGCCCTTCTGCTGAATTTTTGAAGTCTCCTCTGGCTAAGAAACAAAAACTTACCCCTTCTCCCACTATTGATGTGAGATATGACATGGTGGATCAGTGGTCTGAGCTGATTGGAGAAAAGCATAACTGCTGTAGATTGTGTCTCAAAGGATTTTCTTGATGGCATTGTTGCAAATGCAAAGTCCATTTGTGTTTGTTTCTTGAAAGAAACTGCTTTGTTGCCTATCACAACAAATAAGTGTGATTTACTGAGAACTTTAATTTTACTGTATTTTGTAATTAAATATTTTGATAAAGTTTTTTTTTACTGTAATTTGCATACCCCTAAAATACGAGGGTCAGTCAAAAAGTAATGAGCCCTGTTAACTTTAACCGCTTTAACCTTCATATTTTTTCTAGAAATTTTAAGGGTGTTTAGTAAATTTACTGCTTTAAAGATAAATTGTAAAAAAAAATTGTTTCAACGTGTCCACTTTTGGTATTGTGTTTTGGAAATGACGTCATCACTGGATGTCCGTCAGAAGCAGAGAGCTGTGATTGAATTTCTTGTTTCGGAAGGGGAGCCACCAAAACAAATTTTCGAAAGATTGGTAAATGTTTATGGAGATGCTTCATTAGCCTACAGCACTCTGAAAAAGTGGGTATCCAGGATTAAACACGAAGAAGATGATCCAAGTTTGAGTAGCCTCCAGGACAGACCAAGAAGTGGAAGACCATCTTCTGCAGTCAATCCTGGAAACAATGATAAGGTTAAGAAATTGATTAGAGATGATCGCAGAATCACTATTGATGACATTGCTGAACGTGTTGGAGTTAGCCATGGAAGTGCTGTGAATATTGTTAATGAGCTAGGCTTTGCAAAGGTTTGCGCCAGATGGGTTCCGAGGCAACTTTTGGATTTTCACAAGCAAGCCCGTTTTGAAGCTTGTTCGGAGCTTATTGAGTGTCACAGAAGTGACAAAACTTTTCTCAGCCGTATAGTGACAGGAGATGAAACCTGGGTTCATCACTATGAACCTCAGTCGAAAAGATCATCCATGGAATGGCGTCACCCCACGTCCCCAAGAGCCAAGAAATTCAAAAGTCAACGTTCAGCTGGAAAAATTATGGCGACTGTGTTTTGGGACATTGAAGGAGTGATATTGGTAGATTTTATGCCTAAAGGTACTACCATCAACTCAGATGCTTACATTGACACTTTACGCAAACTGAAAGCGAAACTGAGAAGAGTACGACCTCACCTGGACATGTCTAAGGTCTTGCTGCAACACGATAACGCCAAGCCCCATACCAGTCTCAAAACTCGTGAAGTGATTGCTTCTTTTGGATGGACGACGGTAACCCATCCCCCATACTCACCCGACCTGGCACCATCTGACTATCATCTTTTTGGACCATTGAAAGAAGGAGTTAGGGGGCAGCACTTCACTAGTGATCAAGAAGTCAAGCACGCTGTAAGAAACTGGTTAAAAATGCAGCCTGCTGACTTTTACAAGGCTGGCATAGTGTCCCTTGTTCATCGATGGACAGTTGGAATTGAAAAGTGTGGAGATTACATTGAAAAGTAGAACTGAGATCTCCTATCCCTGGGCTTTCTTTTGATGTATGACTTTTGATTTTATTGCAACAAATATGGCCAGGAGAGACTTGGGCTCATTATTTTTTGACTGACCCTCGTAGCATATGCATGGTAATACCTCTTATGAATTCTGATAAATTGTGTAATAAAATGGTCATATTTTTATCTATTGTATGTATAATAAAATTTTCATATTTAACCAATTTATTTCAATATCTAACAATATTATTACTGTGTAGTTGTAGCATATGATTTATCAATGCTTATAAACAATTTGTAGTCAATTACAATTGAAAAAACTTGATGACACTGTTGTGTTATTTTGACCATTGTTTACCAATATAGCTATAGAGCTACATTTCAAAAAAGTAGGTCAAAAAGGTCAAAGGTCAAATTTAATTGTGAAAATCAATTACGCACTTCCTAATAACAGAAATTGCTAAGAAAAATAATTTTCCGACTTCAAGAACTGGTGGTGGTAAATAGAGGGTTAACACCAGATGTTCATGGCCTGAGTGTGGGAAAACAATTACAGTACATGGCTACTCTTATTTCTGCTGGGGAAGCTGATTTGGGTGCAGTGAGCTTGTCAAGAAGCACAACACACAGAAACAAACAAATTTCAAGAATCAAAAAATCTGACAAGATTCACAATAAGAATGAAAACTTGATAAAAAATGAGGATAGATACTTGGTAACACAATGGGATGGCAAAACCTTAAAGCAAACAACTAATGCAGGAGCAAACAAATGTATTCTTGCAGTAATTTTAAATCCTCTTCTTGCAGACCATGAAATTTTGTTAGATGTGATAGACATAAGCAATAACTCTGGCTCAACTAATGAACCAAAACATCTATTACAATCACCGATAAAAGCAAAAGTTAATTTTTCTAAAATTGTGGGATGTATATTTGACACAACAGCTACAAGTAGCGGTTTTAACAAAGGAGTTGTGGTGCAATTGCAATCAGCATTTGGACATTCAGTGTTTCAATTGGCTTCTGCATCAATTTATAGAAATGTTTTTGAAAGCGCTACAGAATCCCCAGAAAAGCCTCTTTTTAAACAGTTTGTCAAAAACTGGACAGCAATTAACATATTAACTTACAATGCTTTTGAAGTAAGATCCAGAAAACTTTAAAGGATCCAAGATTTAACTCTTTTGTTTTCAAAGAATTAGCTTGACAATGAAAAATCTTCCAGAGGGGATTACATGGAAGTGGTTGAGCTGACAGTTTTGTTTTTAGGAGGAGCAAGTCATATCACACGACCGTTTACATTTAAAGCTAATGGTGCTTTTCATCATGCAAGGTGGGTGTTGAAAGTAATCTGCATTTTGAAAATTGCTCTCTTCCACCACCAGCTTTTGAAAATCAGATTTGCAAATAAACAGTTTTTTGAGACAATACAATCTTTGGCATCTTTCCTTTCACTTTTGTAAAAAACTGGTGCACAGCATGCAACATTGTAGATGCTCCAATTAACAATCTTCACTTCTGGCAAGAATTAGACTTGATATAGAGTTCTGATTCAAAAGCAATTGTGTCATACCCACCACTATATTTAAACTTTGCCACACCAGCTCAAGAGAAATAGGAAAAACATTTGTGGTATCTTAGCGAAAGACTTGTCAGTCTTGCATTCTTTAGCAGCAAACTGTCATCAAAAGAAAAATGAAAGCTTACAAGGCAAAATGAATTCATCAAGGTCTAGTAAAAATGCTGGAATTAAAAAGGACAACACATTTACATGATTCAATACACAATTATCAACTTATTTCCAAAATCAACAAGCTTTTCTGAGAAAAATCCAAAGGTTTGGCCCTAAAATCCAGAATACATTTCCACAAAAAATTTAATTAAGAAGTTGCCTTGCATAAACAATTCTGCTGAACGTGCACTGTCACTGATTACAAATATACCAGTACATTCTTCATCATCAGCTCCAATGATGCAAGCTCATTAAGAGCTGTTAGCAACTGTGAGCCATGTTTATAAGCAACAGCTACAAAAGCATGGTGAAGATACCAGTGGTAGTCTGATTGTACAAGAAAACTTGTTCTCCAAACATTTCAGGTTGGTTAAATTGTTGTACAGTAGCTGTAAGTAAAATTGCAATATAAAATGTTTTAAGCCAGAAGTTACTCCATGCATCTGCTTTAGCTGTTGCTTAATTATTGACATTGTGCAATGTGCAGTGCAAATTGTGAAGCTAAGCTAATCTTCTGGGGCAGAAAAACTAAACACAATAAACTTGGTGCTGGAAATTTTATTTGGCAATAAGTTGTTATTAGGTTTAACAGTTGGTGCTTCAAGCAAGTTAAGAGGAGGCATTCCAGTAATTTACATTTAATTAAGCAACTGAGTTTTGCTTGCAACATACTAAAATAAAATTAATCTTTTCAAAGAATCTTTGTACTGAGTTTATTTTACCATGTTTAGCATGGGTGTCAATTTGCTACCATCATCATTCATTAACTTTTACTTAATTTTGTTTGGTATTGATTAATGATTACTGTATTTTCAGGGTATTAACTTGTGTTTTCAAATTAACAAGTAGGCCTACTTTCTACTGCTTGACATTTTGGTATTTTGTTGTGCTTTTGTAATAGCATTGAAGAATTTGGTTTTAAAACTTACATTGATTAAATGTGATGACTAAAATTTTACAGTAAAAAAGTGTTTTTTGGCAATAACTTCCAAATGTGAGCATTTAGCCTACCTATATGTATTAAAGTGAGATAGGAAACCAGAGATTCTGCTTCAAATGTTAAGTAGTTTTCAAGATAAGCAATTTTTGGCTGATTTTTAGCTGTGACTCCATATCAAAAATTTAAAATTCAAGTCCATTGCATCAAACAACATTTGATTTCAAAAATATTTTAACACAATTGTTTTTTCACCAAAAGGCACATTTATGCCAAGTTACAGCAAAATTGGAGAAAGTTGATTTTTTTTGAGACATCCTACCTTACAACCTTAAAGGCTTGTTTCCACTATGAGCATGGAATGGAGCATTCTTTGCTTGTTTTATTGATTTTTTTTGCTTCACTTAGCACTCACTTAGATTTAGATTTCAAGTGTGGAAAGGTCAATAGAAAAAGAACAAATGCTCCATTTCACATTCATAGTGAATAGTCTTCAACTTAAAAACTTGTAGTATTGTAGTTTAATAGTTGATGACGTAATATCAATAATTTGGCTGCTACATTCTGGAAAATTCTGATGGCCATATATATATATAACTGAGGTATTTAAGATTTAATTAATTACAATAGAAAAAAATTATTCTGTTCTTCTCCAAACTAATTTTTGAAATGAAATAACAAAGAGAGCTAATGAAAAAACAAAACTTAGTTTGAATAACTGGCACCTTTACTTGGCTTTTAGATATTGAGCTTAGGGCTTGTTTCCACTACAAGCATGAAACAGAACACTATTCATTTGTTTTATTGATTTTTTATTTCTACACTTAAAATCTAAGCAAGCACTAAGTGAAGCAAAAAGAAATCAATAAAACAAAGAAAACTCCATTCCACGCTTGTAGCGAAAACAAGCCCTTAAAGTTGCACAAATAATGCAACCAACGAGATACATTATGTCATCATGCAACATTGAAAAATATAACAGTACAAAGCATAGCTCACAAAGTTTATTAAACTAAGTGGTCATTAAGACAAAGTTGAGGGGGTGTGGGGGGCTTTACCTTTGCATTCGAAAAGATGTTAGAATTGTGTCAGTCCCTTTTTTTCAGGTTGGTTGCGCTCCTGATTGCAGGTAATTGAATTCATCTAATTGAATTAAGATTTTGGCAGAAGCATTGATATGTGGCACAACTTAATAAAGAATATCAGTGCCATTATCGTCAACTCTATTGCAGATAACATAGACAGAGAAATCTGTTGCAGTTTTTTTGTGGCCTCTTCACCATTTCCAAAGCACAAGGTGTGATAAAAGTCTGTTCAAAAGCATGTGGCTTTTTGATTTTTGCCTCTTGTATCCAACTTTGTTTAGTGCAAAAAGTATAGGCTTATATCTATGGGAGCAAACCATATTCAATGTAATCTTCTTTCCACTTTTGAACTTTTTTACTAGTTATAATGCAATTAGTTACTAGTTGAACACAGTTATGTTAAGCTATGGCAAGTATAAGGCTATCCTGAAGGTTACAGCCAGTAGTGATTTTTTGTAAGAAAAAATTACTTTAAGCTGAATGAAAGTTACACTAATGATTAATCCTTGGTTTGTTGGTGCTGCCTGCCTGCTGTTTCTGCCCAAAGGTGACCAAAAAACACCAATATGCCATCCCATTTCTTTCCTGTCAAGTGAAACTTCAATCAGCCCAAGTAGGCAAGATAACTGCAGACTGAACAAGCCTGCGATTATTACTTACTACAAGCTAATTGTAAAGACATTGAAAACAATGCCCATTATAAACAACAAACAGCCTTTCATCTATGAGTAACTTGCCAGTTTAGTTGTTGTGCATTGTGCTATGTAAGCCTACCTAGAATACTTGAGAGATAATCAGTACTGCCCATGTTTAACAAAATCTATATATACAAGGTGATTTGAAAGTAACACCCGATTTTGCGACAATGGCTGGCAGTTGAAAGTCAACAGTTTGAGCATTTGCGTTGAACAGACTGAGGTTTGTCCTAAAAACTTTCATTTATTCTTTATCATTATTAAATTCACTCTTAATTATTATACACTTGTATTTGTCCTGGTATAACTTTCTTAGAATCTATGTGGAATTTAAAATTGGCCATTACTTTCCAATAACCTTGTATACTTTTGCATCCTTGATGAATTCTCAAACCCTCAGCAGCAGCTACTCATAGTACTGGGGTGTGGACATCCCCAATCAGGAAGCACTGGTCTATATTGTTGATGAACAATAAAAAATAACAAAACCAAACACACAATAATATAAAATTGCTTGTATATACTGTATTTATTTGGGTATAACACGCACAAAGCTTTTTGTTGGTGTTTTTGGTAAAAAATGTTGCACGTTATACTCAAATAAATACAGTACATAGCAAACATTTGATGCTGTTTGTTTTATCTGCTATTGACAAATTAAAAATTTTGAACATAATTTAGCCAATAAGTATAATAAAACATGGCTATATTTTAGAAACTACAAAATAAATTTTTACATTAATTTTTTAATAAATTAACATGTATTGAACTTTGATTTTCTTGTTTATTTGTTTTTGTTTTTCTTTAGTTTGTTTAAAAAAATTGGGTCTCTTCAAGTCACTGTAAGGAATTTTTGTTTGTAGAACTAATCCAGATTCCTTTGTGGTAACTATTGCTTCTTGAAGATATCCTTTTTCTTTTTGCTTCTTTATTATTTCATCCTGATATTGTAAGAGGATTCAGAGTTAGCTTCAGACAAAAAATCGCAATTAGTGACTTCTTGAAAAGATCCTTTTAATTTTACAATGATGCAATTTTTACACGTACTTGGAAATTTCCACACTGCAACATTCTCTGTTAATTCTTTTTCACCATCATTATATTTTTTTTACCATCATTGACATCCTTATATCAACTATTTATCCTTTACATATGCATGACAAATTAGGTAGCATTTAGACAAGCCAAAATATTGCTATCTATTAAAAGTGTTTAGTTTTTTTATTTAACTAATATGATTAGCATTTACAGTTGCTTGTTAATATCATACAGTGATGCCTTAGAATTTTGATTCTCATTCACTATTTGTCAAGTCTAGTTCATTACTTTTTAAATTCTGTGGAATCCCCAAAGGTTGCAAGGTTAATACCAGTAAACAATCAACAAGAGCTAAAATCTTTTACTTATTACAGATTTCTTTATTGTAACCTATTGTTATAACCATAAACTGTTCAAAATCTTTATATTCAGTTGGCTAATACTTTTCAGTGGAGTGCTTTATGACTAGATATGCTTTTCATTCAAACTGCTCTTTAAAGCTGTAAAAATAATGGCCAATCTCCTATTTTACATTTGTAAATTTGGAGATTACAAGAACAACTGTCAAGCTATTATTTTGACCTGTTTCTAAAGATGCCGAAGTATTGTTATAGAATTGAAATTTGTGTTTTTTTACTTTTTACTTAATAATATGACTAAAATTTAAGACTGCTTATTAAAATGACTGCCAAGCAAAAAAAAATGCCATTAATACATCTTTTCCAAAGAGTCTAGAGTCTCATAAAGTAACCAAAAGAGACTTTGGTTCATGAACTAACTTAAAATTCCCCTGTACATTATAAAAATACCACCTATGGTTACTATTGCATACTTAAGAGATTCTTTTCATCTTGGTTTCTTTTTTATTCCCTCTTGGTGCTGTAGGGGGGACTCCAAGTTAGTTTTACAAAAATTGTGGTAATCTCCTAATTTATAAACGTAAAGTGATTACCAAATAACGTAAACTAAATAAACTTAATGTCTGATTGAAAAATGGGTTCTTGTTCACCATTCACCAAGTTTAGTTAATTACCTTCAAAATTTTGGGAAATCCCCAAAGCCTTTAAAGTTAGTAACCGCAAACAATAAATGAGACCAAACATATGTTACTGTGTTATTAAAGAAGGTTAACAACTATATGAAAGGAGCAAGGTTAAATTCATATGTTGTCTAGCAGATACATATTCATATTTTTTACAAATATATACGTAAGTGTCAATTAAAGTAATTTTAAGTGTTAATAACTTCATTCAAACTTTTCAGGTCTCTTCAAGAAGGGACTGTAAGCAATTTGTTTTTGATAGTAAAACTAACCCAGAATCTCCCTGTGGTTAATCGCTTTTCAAAGAGATCCTTTCTCTTTTGGTTTCTTTTTTATTCTTTCCTGATGCTGTAGGGAGATTTCCGCTTAGTTAATAAACAGATCATTTATAGTCTCTTCTTGAAGAGATACCCTGTTTCTTCATTATAATCAAAATAAAGAAAAAATTTGATTTGTACAATGGTTTTCACCACCACATTTTGCACAAAGTACAAATTGTGTTATAAAACGTTATAAAATCAAAAAATAATGCCACCATATGACTAAGAATTATTAAATCAACAAAATGTAAGGTTATGCAAAATTTTACAAGACATAAATTTATTAAAGCGACTTCAACAAGTATAGACTATATTTGATACATTCATTTAACAAAAATAAGGTTCCTATGCTTTTCATTTTTAAATTTATTAAAATAAACCACGCAAAATTTTCAAAAAATTGTAATGGTGATAAAACTAAAAACAGCAATTCAAATTAAATTACTTCATTTGTTTAACCTTAAAGAACTTCTGACCAAGTTGACTGTGAACAAGTCGTAAAAGGAATCTAATAAGAATTTAATTAAGAATAACGATATTAGTTAGGATATCATCAAGAAGAAACCGTAACCAAAGGGATTTTTCGTTTAGTTTGACTAAAATAAAACCGAATAGGGTGGCTTCTTGAACAGACCTATTAGTATAGCTTTCAAACTTAACAAATGACAAACGTAGAGTACTATCACGTGACTAAATCTTGATGCAATGATGTCATATCACGTGCCGATCATGAAAGTAAAGTATGAATGAATGAATCTTCTTCTCCTTTCGGCCTTTCTCTTCAATCAGGGGTAGCCACAGCGTATTATCTGTCTCCAAACCGTTCTGTCTTCAACGTCTGTCTTCTTCGCACCAACTTCTCCCTATTTTCTTTTATTAGATTTGAAAATCTTCTTTTTGGTCTATCTCTTTTCGTATTTCCTGGTAACTCCGTTTCTATCATCTTTCTTCCTACATACTCTTTGTTTCTCCTCATAATATGTCCATACCACCTCAGCCTGCCCTCCCTCATCTTCATTCCTAACCGTTCTTCCTTAACTGTACCCCTGATGTACTCGTTTCTAATCTTGTCTTTTCTCGTCACTCCCATAGCAAACCTCAACATTTTCATCTCTGCAACTTCCTTCTCTTTCACTTGTTTCTTTGTAACCGCCACCGTCTCAAATCCATACACCATTGCTAGTCTTACCACTGAACTTACATTTTTCCTTTTACTGTAGCTGGTAACCTCTTGTCGCAGATTACTCCCGATACTTTTCTCCATCGGTTCCATCCTGCCTGCACGCTCTTCTTTACCTCCCTCTCACAACCACCACTTTCTTGCACCGTTGATCCCAAATACTTAAATTCCTTTACTCTTGGCACTTTTTTGTCCTCCATCTTCACTGTTTCGTCGTCATTTCCTTCATTTATGCAAAGATATTCGGTCTTTGACCTACTTACTTTCATCCCCCTTCTTTCGAATTAATACCTTCAATGTCTCCGCTCCACTTCTTCCCTGGTCTCTTCGCAAATCACAATATCATCAGCAAACAGCATCGTCCATGGTGGTTCTCCCCTTACTTCATTCGTTAGCCTGTCCATTATTGCTGCAAACAACGGACTTAACACTGATCCCTGGTGCAGTCCAACCTTAACCTTGAAACTTTCTGTAGTTCCTACTGCACACCTCGCCACTGTTTCACTTTTCTCATACATATCCTGTACAAGTCGCACATACTTTTCCCCCATTTCTTGCACCGTTGATCCCAAATACTTAAATTCCTTTACTCTTGGCACTTTTTTGTCCTCCATCTTCACTGTTTCGTCGTCATTTCCTTCATTTATGCAAAGATATTCGGTCTTTGACCTACTTACTTTCATCCCTCTTCTTTCGAATTCATACCTTCAATGTCTCCGCTCCACTTCTTCCCTGGTCTCTTCGCAAATCACAATATCATCAGCAAACAGCATCGTCCATGGTGGTTCTCTCCTTACTTCATCCGTTAGCCTGTCCATTATTGCTGCAAACAACGGACTTAACACTGATCCCTGGTGCAGTCCAACCTTAACCTTGAAACTTTCTGTAGTTCCTACTGCACACCTCGCCACTGTTTCACTTTTCTCATACATATCCTGTACAAGTCGCACATACTTTTCCCCCATTCCTGATTTTCTCATACAGTACCACAACTCTTCCCGTGGAACCCTGTCGTAAGCTTTCTCTAGGTCCACGAATACACAATGTAGCTCTCTTTGATCTTCTCTGTACTTTTCCATCAACATTCTTAAAGCAAACATAGCATCGATGGTTCCCTTTCCTGACATAAATCCATATTGCTGTTTGCTGATCTCCACTCTATCCCTTAGCCTGGCTTCAATAATTCTTTCCCATACCTTCATGTTGTGTGGCTCATTAGCTTTATTCCTCTGTAGTTTCCGCAGCACTATGCGTCCCCTTTGTTTTTATAGATTGGGATAAGCACACTTCTTTTCCATTCTTCTAGCATACGTTCGCCCATTAATAGTCTGTTGAAAAGTCTGGTCAAAAACTTTATTTCCATCTCTCCCGTGCACTTCCTAACTTCTACTGGCAACTCGTCTGGCCCAACCGCTTTACCTTTTTTCATCTTTCTCAGTGCATTCTTCACTTCTTCTCTACTGACGCAATTTACCTCTTCGTTAACCGCTTTTGCTTCCTCTGTCCTAGGATCTCTGTTATTTTTCTCGTTTATCAGTTTCTCAAAGTACTCCTTCCATCTCTTTAACACTGCCTCCGATTTTACCATAAAATTTCCGTTTTCATCCTTTATAACCGTCACGTGCTATACATCTTTCCCTGCTCTGTCTCTCTGCCTGGCCAATCTGTACAACTCCTTTTCACCTTCTTTTGTTTTTAATCTTTCGTACAAATTGTCATACGCACGTCCCTTCGCCATCGCAACTTCTTTCTTTGCCATATTCTTCTTTTCTTTGTAGATCTTTTTAGTATTTTTATCTCTTATTTTGTCCTATGCTTTCTTTACCTGTTTCTTTTCTTTTATGCTCTCCTGAACTTCCTCATTCCACCACCATGTCTCCTTGTCTCCTTTTAGTTTCCCAAATATCACTCCCAGTACAGTTTCAACTTTTTTTCTTAGTATTTCTGCTGTTTTGTCCAACTCATCAGGTAACCTATTTTTGCCTCCCAGAATCCTGGTCACCTTTTGTTTAAACGCTTCTTGACGGCTTGTCGCTTTCAGTTTCCACCATCGTATCTTTGGCTTTACTTTTTCTGCTTTTTTTTTTCTCACCATGAAAGCCATTTTGCATACAACCATACGGTGCTGTTTGCAACACACTCATTTACTATTACCTTACAATCGCACATTTCCTTCAAGTTCCTCCTTCTGTACATCACATAATCTACTTGGGTACTTTTTCCTCCACTTTTATACATCACCCTGTGTTCATCTTTCTTCTTGAAATAAATATTAACAATCGCCAAATCCATCCTTTTCTCAAAATCCACAACCATTGATCCTTATTTCTTGTTCCACCACCGTACCTCCCCATTATTTCTTCATCCCCTATGTTTCTTTCGTCCACATGTCCATTTGGGTCTGCACCAAGAATTATCCTTTCTTCTTTTGATACACTTTCTATCAACCCATCTAGGTCTTCCCAAAAATCACTTTTCTCCTCCGTGCTGTTGTTAACCTGTGGAGCGTACGCACTTACTATATTTAAGATGGACCCTTTTGCTTCCAGCTTCATGGCCATTAGTCTGTCTGATACCCTCTTCACTTCCAGGACACCAGTGGCGTGCGTTGACCTCTGAGACTACTTATGCAATTGCCATGGGTCATAAAATTCTGTATATTCAAGACCAATTTTCGTCCTAGACTCAAGGTAATCTCTAAAAAAAAAGGTTATTACCTGGAATCATTCTAGGTAATGCACTTTTTGTCTCTTCTTACTTTTCGTCCTAAATTCACAATATTCTTTAAAATAACACCAAAAAATAGGTCTTTGTCTCGCATCGGCCTTAGATTTTATCCGAACACAAGTAAAATTTTACACCGAATTCAATAATATCTACCTCATCGCGTGAAAGTTCGTCATGCAATTCCTAAAATTTGGTTATGCAACGCATGACTTGCATGCCCTGACCGCACGCCACTGGTGTGAGTGTGTGTGGGTATTCAGGGTCAGCGACCATGCATTTTTAAATAATTACTCTTGTAATCGTATGTTTCAACGTTTTGTCGCTGATTCCTTTTTTTTTTTACCATATGTATGCTTTTCAATATGATTATCTGCTGTGTGATCGACGAAAAAGCAAAACCTTGATTGATTGATTGATTGAGACAGCTGAGACAAAAAGTGATCATAATTCAGAGCGTGGTCATATTGGTTTCCATGATAAAAGAAACAAAATGTGTGTTATCTTCAACATCCGGATTTGCTACTTTTTTCGGATTTTGTTCTGAGTTTTAAGTTCAGCTTTTAAGGACACCCATTCTCAAAACCAAGTCCACATCCCCGGTAAGCACAGAAAAAAGGCAACATGTTCAGATTATTTGCAATAAATTTAAGTCGCTGATTCCATTTCTAATGTGCTTCGCGACCGTAAATTTGTTTTAGATTTTATTTTGAATTGCGACTTGCGACCCACAGTTTAAGACACACTAAGTGCGTATTGGTCATGAAAATAGAAAAACTATCATAAGAAATCTTGTTTTTTTGGCTGTTGTTGATCAAGTCGAATTACAATGAATATAGTAATTTTATTGCAGCCGAATAAATCCGTGCAACCGTGAAACTTCTAACATTCATCATTCATGCATAACATTTTTGGTTCAAAAAGTTTACATCCTAACTTTACGAGCATCAATTTTGTTTCAAAAAATTTATATCTTGCAATATTCATACTTATATACTTACCAAAACCAATATAAGTAAAGTTTTTTATTTTATTCAAGCGTAAACAAATTAATGTTATACTGTTAAGAAATCTCGCAAGAAAAGCAATTTAATATTGAGTAAGTGTAAAAATCCACTTTGAAGGTTTAGAGCAGAGTTGCCAGATTCGGCGAAAAGTAGCAAATTGGGCTACTTTTTTGATGCTCTTGCGAACGAAATTTGTGACTTGCGACCTGGCTACTTTTTGGGCTACTTTTAAAATTGAGAGGGTTATTTTTTGTTGCGTTGTGCTATTTTTTTCACTCAAAAATTTAACAAAACAACTTTTGCATCCATGCATTAAAAGGTGATAATTTGACAATTAGTCAGCAATTAGTCCTGCATTACCCTTTCCTACTTAAAATAACTACTGACTTCTTTGTGACATCATAATTATTTTATGAATAAATATAAACGTATCAGTAGATTTGTCTTGCTTTAGTCAAAAAGACAGCAATTTCTAGAGTATAATGAATTGCACAATTAAAGTCGCTATAAACTTTATAAGAAATTTAGTTCAGATCTGAAAACAGGAAATGTTTTGTAGGCCTTTTTATGGACCCCATTAACTAGTAAAATGCAGCCTAGATTTTTTGGGTTATTATTTTTAGTGCATGCTTGAATAAATTAATGTGTGGTTTAAATTATTGCAAATATTTTGTATGAACAAAACTGAAAAGTATGAATCAGGAAATACTCATTTTGTGTAAGTTTAGTAGTATCTATGTGAAAGAGGTCCCATCTAAAAATAAATCTTGAATTAAATTTACACATTAGGTTATTCAGCTATGTCTTAAATAACTGAATGCCTCACCCTTATCTACTTTTAACAAAATAGAATTTTAAACAAAGCATTTAAAAAGTAATTTTTTTTATTAAACTTTGCTATTTAAAAAAATTGTAGATTTTCAAAAAGTAGATGAAAGCAGTAATTTTAAGAAAGCATGTAGCCATTATTGTTTTCTTAACAGATATTAATAAAAAAATTATTGATTATCAAGAAATTTCGGGTCTGGTGAGATAAAAAGGCGATTATGGCCAATTCTGCCCCAGATCCGAAATTCCCAGAGTAGTATAGCAATAACTTACCAGTGTCTTTTTTTATAACTATAGTTAAATAAAAAAATGTTTAAGTAAATAATTGTAAATAATAGCTTAATCTATTTTATATTTTAGTTAGATAATGGGTAAATGCCCATAATATACCAAATGATTTCAGAAATTGTGGATGACTGAACCATTTCAAAATTGGATACAAGCAGTTATTTATGATCACACAAAAGCTTATTGTAGAATATGTCATTTACAATTAAGAGCACTTTAATAAAAGTAGATTTTGAAATAGATAAATAAAAAGAACTTCCTCTTGCAAGAATTGAGAAATTATTGTCAATATAACAATATAAGTATTGTGGGTTTTCTTCAAGGTACAAGGGACATTCAAAAAATACACGGAATTTTATAATTTGAAGATTGCTTGAAGTAAAAGATTTTTCTTCCCAAAGCTTTTCATCTGACACTCTTCAGGGGAAATCGTCAGAATGAAGTAGAATTGAAACCGAACTAATTTATAAAGGAAGAAAGTAGAGTTCTCATTGGCTGAAAGAGTCAACCAATGAGAGAAAAGATTAAGAAATAGACGTGCTACCTTCCCATCATCACAGCAATGTTATTTACCAGTTTTTGTGCCACTGCGATAGTCGGTACGTTGGTCGCACGTCTCAACGGCTAGAAGAGCGAATTAAACAACACGTTCCTAAATCCATCACCAATCCTCGTACCTCGGCCAACCGCCAAAGTCTTTCCCGCTCTTGCAAAAACAACATACGCCCACAACAATTTCACGAATCCGCTATTGGTCAACATCTTCTTGACAACGCCCAATGTGCCCTCCATTACAGCAACGAAAAATTTTCTATTCTCGCTCGAGGTCGCTCTTCCTTTCACCTTTCTGCTCTTGAAGCGACTTTCATTAAATCTCTCAATCCCTTTCTGTGTAAGCAAAATAAAATTTGTATACTCTTTAAATTTCTTAATCTTTTTTCTCATTGGTTGACTCTTTCAGCCAATGAGAACTCTACTTTCTTCCTTTATAAATTAGTTCGGTTTCAATTCTACTTCATTCTGACGATTTCCCCTGAAGAGTGTCAGATGAAAAGCTTTGGGAAGAAAAATCTTTTACTTCAAGCAATCTTCAAATTCTGTACCACCAAATGTTTATTCAAATTTTATAATTTTTTATAATTTATTGATACAATCAATCTACTTTTCAACAATCTACTTTTAGTCTCCATCAAGGTTGATGCACTTCTCTGGCCGATGTTTCCATCTTTTTATCCCATTTTTGAAGTAATCTGCTGACTATTTTGTAAGCCATGTTTTTGCTGCTTGCTTTGCCTCATTAGTGTCATTAAAATAAATATTTTTGAAGTAATCTGCTGACTATTTTGTAAGCCATGTTTTTGCTGCTTGCTTTGCCTCATTAGTGTCATTAAAATAAACACCTTTCAAGTGTTCTTTGAGTTTTGGGAATGAAAAAAAAGTCAGATGGGGCAAGGTCTGGGCTATAAGGTGGATGTGGCAGCAATTCCTACCAAAATTCTCTCAAAACATCTTTTATGATTCGAGAAGAATGCACTGGGGCGTTGTCATGATGGAAAAGAATTCCACAATGGAGTTTTCCTGGACGCTTTTCAGCTAATTTTGCTCTCAATTTCTTTAAAACTTCTACATAATAGGCACCTGTAACAGTTTTTTTACCTTCTATAAAGTCTACTAGCACAACTCCTTTAGAGTCCCAGAAAACAGTTGCCATTACCTTCTTGACAGACCTCTCAAACTTAAATTTGATTGGGCCAGATGATCCACGTAAGAGCCACTGTTTGGATTGCTGTTTTGTTTCAGGATCATGCTGATAGACCCATGTTTCATCTCCTGTGATAATTCGATCAAAAAAGTGATCTTCATCTTCAATTTTGAGCAAAATCGTTGTTGACAATTCACTTCTGAGATTGAGCTGATTTGGGCGCAATGCTTTTGGCACCCATCGCGCTGAAAGCTTGCTGAGGCATAAATCGTCATGCAGAATTGAATGAGCTGAACCAATCGATATGCCCACAGTCTCAGCTATCTGATAAACCATCAATCATCCATCTTCTTAGATTAGGTTTCTAACAAAATCAATTTTTTCATTGTTTTTTGAGGTTGTTGGTCTTTCATGACCCTCACATCTTCAACAGCTTCTCTCCCATCTCAAAATCTTTCAATCCACTTGTAAACATAAGTTTTCTTTGGAGCATCATCTTTATAAACAGTCTGCAGAGCTTGAATGATCTCTGTTCCTTTGCAACCAAGCTTTACCAAAAATTTGATGTTGGTTTTTACCTCAAAATCCTTACGCTCCATGGGTTAAAAACTACCTTAAATAAACTAGCTTTTGACAACTTCGTTTACAAGTGCAAAATGAGTGATAGCAATTATTTGATCATAAAGAATATGCTTTTTATGGCTAGCATGCTAAAATACGTTTTTTCTTGCTGGCACTCTTGTCACAGGAGAATTCTGTGTATTTTTTGAATGCCCCTCGTATTGCCCAATGGTGAAAGCATGTTAAGAGTAGATTTAATTTTGATGTTGACTTTGCTAAAATGGGTAGACCCAAAATTTGCTTATTTGAGCAAAAGGCTGATAGAAAATATATTTGAGGATGTGTTCTTTATTATGCTTTTCTATTCATATCAAATAACATATCCCCAAATCTGTTTTCAATCAAACTTCTGCTCAACTCTGCAAAATTCAGATCTCTTTAATAAGTCACTGTAAACAAATTTTGTGGTGAAACTAACCCTGAATCTTCTTTACAACACTAGGATGGAATAAAAAAAAGAAACCAAGAGAAAAAGATCTCTTCAAAAAGTGATACTCACCCCAGGGAAAATCCAGGTTAGTTTCACAAATACAAGTCACTTAGGGTGACTTCTTGAAGAGACCCTGAAATTCTACCTGGTTTTAGCAAACCAAAAAAATATTCAAATCTTGTACTATGTCTTTGTCATTGACAAACACCTCTCAGAAAACCCAACCTGTGCAGGGAATTTCTATTATCAATCAACAAGTTTTCTTTAAAAAGACTACTTTCTTTATATTTGTCTGCTCTATTACCTTCTCAAAGGTTTTCAATCAAATTTATACAAGCAAATAAAATTCAGTTATGGCATAAGATTATTTTGCTCTTGAATAATTTTTTTGGACAAATAAGATCCTATCTTTCTTTTATCTCACTGTATTACACAATTGAATTTGTTTCACTGTGATAACTTTCTTTTAATAAAATGTTACAGGGTGTCAAGAAAGTTCCCGATCCTAAACAAAATTATATAGGGCTAATGACAGAAGGTTAAATCAACAAAAGGTTTATTGTGGTGATAGAACAAAGCTCCATGAACATAAAAAAATCTGGTTTATTCAAAATGACCCCCATCTGTATCAATAACACATTGGAGCCTCTGTCGGAAATTCTGACAAGCAGCACGAAGGGCATCTTGAGGAATTTTCTCCCATGCTTGTTTCAGGGAAGCTCGAAGATCCTCCAGATTGTTATGGGGTGAAGAACAGGTTTCTTTTTCCAGAATACCCCACACACAGAAATCCATAAGATTGAGATCGGGCAAAGATGGTGGCCACAAATCTTTGGTCCAGAATGAAGGAAAGTGCTCTTCGCACCACTTCTGCATCTTCTTTGATGTGTGAGAAGGCGCGCCGTCTTGTTGGAAGGTGAAGGACTTATTTTTGAACTTTTCCTTCATCGATGCGAGGGCAGGGGTTAAAATATCATTGACATACGAATCTGTATTCACTTTGACCCCCTCTTTAACAAAAATGAGGGGAGATTTCCAAGATTTGGAGATCGCACCCCATACCATCACAGACGAGGGTTTCTGTCGGTGTGAAACAAATTGAAGATGATCAGGGAGGTCCTTGGGCGACTTTCCGAGAATCCTGTCATTCTGGGTGTTGAACTTTGCCTCCACCGAGAAGAATTTTTTGTCTGAAAAAATGATTTTGCCTTTCTCCGTGCCTCCCTTCAGACGGTTCAGCAGAATTTTGGCCCTCTCCTTTCTTTTTCGCTTCTGGAGGTCAGTTAGGAGTTGTCTTGTCCTGATTTTGTACGGGGACATTTTGAGATCCTGTTCAACAATTGTTCTGACAGACTCATGGCTGATATTCATGTCTTTAGCCGTTTTCCTCAAGGATCGTTTGGGATTCCTCCGAATTCTCTCCCTGAGGGCCTTGATCTTTGCTGGAGTGCGAGCAGATCGAGGTCGTCCACTCCTATCTCGATCCTCCATGGTTCCAAGTTCTTGGAAGTGCAAGATTGTATCGCAAACAGTCGATTTTGGTGCTTTTAGCAACTTCATAATTTTAGAATTTGAATGTCCCGCACGATGAAGTTGAATGATTGCAGCTCTTTTACTCATTTTATTATTATTTTAGCCAAAAAAATTTGAAAAGTGTATCTGAAACATTGAAAAGGAGGATTAAGTGGAAAAATGACGTACAGAACTTATCATAATTCATTGAAGTTTTTGAATTACATTAAATTTAAAAATTGATCGGGAACTTTCTTGACACCCTGTAATTTAAAAGCTTGGTAAATGGCTTCCTTTCAAGCAATCATTTTTTCTATGTAATTTTGTTAGTGGGACCTGTAATGAGTAGTGGTTGAATAATTAGCAAGGAGCTTTATGGCAATGTGGCCAAGTAGTTAAGAGATTGTTTTATTGGCAACTGCACTCAACATGATATTGGCTTAAATCTAACTCTTGTTTTGTCTGTATGAAAAGACACTTTGTGACAGTTACAGTATAATGTTAGTGAATTTAAGCAAGTGAAATATTTTTATAAGTTGGTGATTTTAGTTGTTAACATTATTTTGTTATTCTATCAGATTAATATAGTAAGCGCATTATGTGTAAAAACACTTCTAAATGTAATATTGTAATGAAGTGCATTGATTCTGTATGGCTACTGAAAGTCATTTCCAGCTTTGCAGTTGCAGATGCATTTTTACAATATTAATTGTAAACTTATAAAATTTTAGTAAACCCACCATTTAACAGAAATTATAGTTGAAGTCATATTATTATAATTTAAGAAATTTAAATGTGTATGTGTATTTAAGAAATTTTATGCTATCTTTAAATATATAAAATAATTGTAACTGTGAAATATTTTTAACTACAGGTTCTTTCAGATAAATCTATACAACTTTAAAATTTTGGCTTAAGAGTCAGTATCTTGCAAATTAAATGAAAAACATTGATGAAATATTATTAGTTTATTAAATGCAAACAAAAGACAAAGAATTTACTAAATATGACCATCTTCAGCTTGGATAACAGCCTCCAAGCATTGGTGGAATTTGGACACAGTTCAGATGATCTCTCTCTCTAGTGAAGCAACTGATTTCATGATGTCCTTCTTGAAGGTTATAATGCTGTTGTGAGGCATTGCACAAGCTTTAGCTTTCATTTGTGCCCAAAAATAATAGTCAAAAGAGTTGAGATCAGGTGAATTTGAGGGCCACAAGTCCTACTGCTAGAATCTCACATTGGACCTCTTAAACAATTTGATGGTTCTTTTGGCCATGTGAGCTGGAGCTGAGTCTTGTTGGAAGACATAGTTCTTGCCAGTAGCTTTATCGTTCATCCAGGACAAGATTTTATCCTCCAAAACTCTGGAATATACCTCAGCATTTACTTTTTCTTGAGATGCGAAGAAATGGGTAAACACATCACCCTCACTTGAAACAATGCAGATGGTCATGACACTTGCAGGATGGTTTGTTGTCATTGGTGGTTAAACTGCATAGCTGGAAGAGGCAATATAGTAATCATTTCGTTTGTTAAAAGACCTATCAACTGTAAAAATCTTTTTATGAACTTGACAGTCAAACCATTTTCCTTTAGCCGATTCAGCAACTTTTTGCACCTCACCAAGCAAAGTTCTTTTATTTTAGTGGTAAATAGATGTCTCTTACCTTGAGCATAAGATTTTAGACCCAGTTGCTTTACATGTAGTGTTGATATTAGTTTGTTTTGTTCCAAAGGACTTAAATATTTTGGAGAACCTTTAGGTAGTTGTAAAAGTTTGTCTGTATACAGATGCCTTTGTGGATAATGGTCTCACTGACTGCCTTTTTCTTTTTTTGGCCAATGTTGAGAATGACGTGTAGGATTGGATTTGATGCTTTTCTTAAGACCTGCTAAGAAGCGAGACATAAAAATTTTATCCCTTCTTGGCTTGTGGGGTGATTTCTGATCATGACCAGAACTGTCAAAATGTTTGCAAACATCATACACAGTCTGCCTGGGATACTGGAGGCTCTTTGTTATGTAAGCAGGACTGTGACCCACATGACGAAGTTCACATATAGCTGAATGTTTGCTTTGTTCTTTTGCGTAATTGCAATTTCAAAGAGCCTAAATTTTAACAACTGCACTGTCACACATTTATTTATAACTGAGTACATTAAATGTTTCCGAATTACACTAAATAAGGTTGCCAATAAGATTTTTAAAATGTACAGATTTATGTTAATGACCCTGTACTAATAACAGAGTTGTGTTTTTAAGCTTTAGAATATTCGAGTAGTTACTATTCTTATTGTTTCTCATTGTTTCTAAGTTATTGTTCAAAATTATGTTTTGGCTACTTTTTGTGAAAATTTATTACTTTTTTTTATTGATTTGGATTACAAACTATCAAAATTTTCTGGCAATCCTGGTTTAAAGATGAAATTGTGGGATAGAGTAGTGTTTTTCAAGCCCACATATAGGTTTGAGGGTAGAAAATACAAATTCTGTAAAAGTTTTAGTTATTTATTAGTTAATTTGGTTGGGATTCATATTGATCTACAGAAGTGTAATGTTTTCATATAAATTTTCTGTAGCATGGCTTACTCATCTTGTCAATGGTGTGGTTGAGTGGTTAAGAGCACCATGATTGTGATACACATGGTCATGGTTTGGACAGACAGGCACACACAATTTATTTTTTGCCCAAAACTATATAAAACAATAAAATAAATACAATGCAAAAAAAGGGCAGAAAGCATTGAACAATCCTAAGGTTTATTAGTCAAGATGCTTCCTGATTAAATTACAATTATCAAGAACAATTGTGTTTTTGCAAGTACAAATAAAACAAACCTACTCACACTATTTTTTTGTGTTCTTGGTAAGGCACTTTACAGCACTTTACCCTGTTTGGTGGTCTTGGCAAGCAGTTCTAAATTTCAGTCATATCTCTAAAAAAACTTAAAAAATAAAAATAAAAATTGCAATGGGACAGCAATATCTCGGCATCTCTGGAAGCAGGTCAGAATAATTGCTTGACAATTAGTTGCTTTATGTATAGTGACTCTGATACTTTTTTGCAAGTCAGGAGGATAAATACAGAGATGAAAAAAAATTGATAGTAAATCATTATTCTTTTTATCATTAACATTTTTCAATTCAACAAAAGATTTTATTAGTACTTTTTCAATTACTTTAGCTTCAAATTGTCAGTTTTAAATTGATCATACATGGAACAGTGGAATCGTAAGAGTGTCATTAATTGTTAAATTATTTGAAATTTTTAAATATACAATTATATAAAAGAAAAGATCAAGAAATACTGGTATAACGTAAATGTAAAAAATGTAATTTTGGTGTAAAACCAAAATAAGATGCATAGAAAGAACTTTTTTTAATCTTAATTAATACCAGTATAATATCAGATTGATATTAAGTTTGTTATTACTAGAAGTAATTTATAAAATTTATTTTATGTAACCTTTTTTCAGTAAACTTAATCCTAAGTAGTATTCATTAATTGTTTTAAGCTATCAATGTACAATGAGTACTCAATACAGTGTTTTATTCAAACAAGAAAAAGCTCATGATGAGGACATATGGTCTTGTGCCTGGGGAAAAAATGAAAAAGATGGTATTGAACACATAGTGACTGGTGCGTTAGATGATAAAGTAAAGTGTTGGAAATGGGTGGATGAACAACTAGAATTAAAATGGGTGTTAGAAGGTCATCAGCTTGGAATTGTATCAGTTGATATTAACAAAGCTGGAACCATGGCTGCTTCTAGCTCTCTTGATGCTCATATAAGATTGTGGGATCTAGAATCAGGAAAGCAACTTCGTGCTATTGACGGTGGAACTGTTGAAACATGGACTGTAGCTTTTTCACCTACAGGAAATCAAATAGCTACAGGTGGACAAAGTGGTAAAATTATTATTATAAATGTTGATGATGGTCATAATGAAGCAGAACTTGATACAAGAGGAAAATTTACATTAAGTATTGCTTACAGTCCTGATGGTAAGTATGTTGCATGTGGGGCCATGGATGGAATCATAAAAGTATTTGATGTTCCTAGTCAAAGATTATTACATACACTAGAAGGACATGCTATGCCTATTCGATCATTAGCTTTTTCTCCTGACTCTCATCGGCTTGCTACTGCATCTGATGATGGGCAAATAAAGGTATATGATGTTAAAAATGCTACTTTTATTCATACATTAAGTGGACATTCTTCCTGGGTGCTGGATATTGCATTTTGTCCTGATAATATTCATTTTGCATCTTGTTCTGCTGATAAAACTGTAAAAATCTGGGATGGAAGCTCAAGGCAATGTGTCAATACATTTTATGAGCATCGAGATCAAGTGTGGTCATGTAGTTACAATAGCAATGGTTCAAAAATAGTTTCTGTGTCTGATGATAAAGCTATTCATATTTACGATTGCCCAATTTAAGTCAAATTAACTTGCTATTTGATTTTTTTTTAATTTTTAATTGTCATATAAGATTAAGACTTCAGAAATCCATGCAAGTATTGCTACCAATTCATTTCAAAAAATTGCTCTTAGCATACCAATTTTATATGAGTAATCCTGAAATATATTAGGAATTGACAAAGCTTATGACAACATTTTACTTAAATTTTATCCAATTTTGCATCAATTTTCTAATCTTAAACATAGTTGTTTGCTACTAAATCTTTGAATAGGATTAAATTTATATTTCTATTAAGTCATAAATCAATAAATTTTCAAATTTACTTGGTTTTAAATATTTTTGCATATAAAATGAATGATACATTTTATTTTTTTACTGTTTTGATTTAAGACATTGAAATGGGGAAAGTAGAAAATTACAATGCAAAATTTTAATCAGTTTAAAATTTCTTAAAAGTTTAATTGATTTCAATTTGTATGTTAAATTTTTTAATTTCTGTTTGATTTTTTACTTCAGTTTTAACACTGCTTGCTTAATTGAATTTATATCCAACATATATATGCATCTTTTTTTTTAGATATGGTAAGCTACAAAGCTTGAATTAAAAGTTATAATCAAGTGTTTTTTTTAAAGAATATAGAAGCAATTTTTGGTTAAAAAAAATTGTGTTAATGTTTATTAGAAAAGAATTTTAAGTTTTAATTGGTGAACAAAAGTTTGTAAACTTAGCAAAAATGATGTAGTATTACTTATGTTTTTGTTGTTTTATTTCTATCTGCTGAAGCTTCAAGTATAAATTAAATACTTAATACTTCTGCAAAAATTTTGTTATTTTACTGATTATATTAACTTGCTGTGAATTAAATTTTGAATAACAAAATTTGTCATGAAGTTGATTCTTAGCTATATTTCATTAATAGTCATAGTCAATTTTTAAGGAAAAAATAATTTTAACTCATGGTTTAAAGAAATATTTATTGCCTAAAATTTGTAGTAGGACTCCAATATAAAAAAATGAAAAAAATTGTTTGGCACAAGTTAGTCTTATCTAAAATTGCTTTTGTGCATATGTACCATTTACTTAATATATATATATTTATATTTCTTTTTTAGCCTATTTTTATTCATCTAAATTTAAGACCATTTTAGGTAACTTTTGCTTGTTTTGGTTCTGATTAAATGTAAAAAAATGGTGTTTTACTTGCTTGATAAAAGTTGTTTTGTAAGTGTTTACTTGTTATTTGTATTGTAAATAATTTGCAAAAAATACTAATTACTGGATTTTAGTTGTTAAGAGTTTTAAGTGATTTACATTATGGTTATCAAATTATTTTTGAAAGATATAACTCTTGTGTTTATTTTTTTGGTTTATGTACCACACATTATTTTACAGTTTAATCTTATAAGCATAAAAATAATTCTAGGCAAAAATTAGTATAGTTTGTATATCGTACTATATGTATTTGCTGTTATTAATCTTTTTGATTGTTGCTCATCAGCATAGTGCTCTGACATTTAATGCAGTTGTACTGTACAACTCTGTGAACTATTGTACAACTCTTATAGCTCAAAAAATTTAAACAATAATTTTTTTATTCTTAACAGCTACAAAAATGCCATTTTGGACTTTTTGGTGGCAAATAAATATTGTTTTCTATCAGAGAAACTAAAAAATAGCTTAGCCCACCCCAAAGCAATTTTAAGTAAATGCTTGGAATTAAATTTCTATGTTCTAACACTGAAAAAATTATGAATTTTAAATTTCAACCATTCCTGCTTTATCTTAAAACTTTGCCTTCTTTTTTCCCTAATTATCTAATAGCACACCTCATTTTCACACTGTGCAACGACTTAGTGATTATAAACTTTAAGTTACACCCTATAATTACTAAATTTACGATTCTCTTTTAAATTTTTGATGCAGTTTTTTAATCAGCTAAATTTTTTAAAATTTTGAACAATAGTACAAGGAATACAAATAAACTCACTTTTAACCATTAAAGTTAAATAATTTAATTAAACAAGCTTTTTAACCAAACATATTTTATCACATCCTGTGTTTTCTATACTTGTACCACAGTCTTCCACAGACTGGTGATGGCTGTCTTTGAACTTTGCTTTTATTGTTTTTGTTTATGAAATTTTCTATTGTCTCTTGATAAATCTAATTTGCAAACAGACGGTTTGGGGCAAATAAATTGGTGTTAAAATAACTTCTGTGGTGTGACAGTGAAGTTTTTTTTTAAATTTAGTTAGTTTAAGACTTAACAATTGTGAAGTATATATACTTTTATGAGCATTTTCAATTTCAGCTGTTAAATTTATTTTTTTTAACAAATATTAGTACATTCAATTAACAACATTTGAACAGCTTTCTGTGCCATTGTAAAACTGTTAAATTGTCTTTTTTAGAACTTTTTTTACTGTTAACTTAAATATTTTTTGGTTTCTTGTCAATATGAATGATGATTTTCATTTAATGGAGTTAATATTAGATGAAAAAAACTCTTTTTCTATCACTTGTGAAGAGTTTTCTCTTTTTTTTTCTTTGAAATGGAGGTACAACTTTTACCACTAACTTGAAGTCATTTAAGTGTTTTCTAATCATAAAAAACGACATTTTTTTTACAGCTATATGGGTCATTCCATGTCAAATGTCCTGAAGTTCAGAAATGTTTCAGCTTGACCCCCTCCAAATTTGCTCAAAATTTGTCAAAATGTTGTATATCATAATTAACCAGGAAACTGAAAATTTTAGCTAAATATCTGTTGTATTTTATGAAATATGACTTATGGAAATTTGGTACCCCATTCCAGCGATTAGTGTTCGGTCATTTTCAGCCATTTTCAAACAAGCATTTCTCCAATTATAAAAATTGTGGAAAGTTGATTTTCAGTATATAATGCTTAACTTTCTGGTATACGAGGGCTGTTTGAAAAGTAACAGGACTGTGTAAATAATTATTTTATTTGAAATGCCACGTAAAAATTACAACTTGTCCCCTTCAAAGTAATCTCCTTGTGCTCGAATGCACTTTTCTAATCTCTGCTGCCATGCTTCTATGCACTTCTGGAAAGATTTCATTGGGATCGCTCGTAGTTCCTTCATTACGGTTGTTGTTATGGCTTTTGAGTCTTGAAAACGGGTTCCTTTAATGACTCCCTTGAGCTTAGGAAACAAGAAAAAATCACAGGGAGCCAGATCTGGCAAGTAGGGCGGTTGCTCCAGCACGGCAATGTTATTTTCTGCAAGAAATTGTTGTATGCTTAAGGTATTGTGAGCAGGAGCATTGTCATGATGAAGCAGCCATGACTTTGTTTCCCACAATTCTCTTCTTTTCTCCCTTACCGAACGCATCAAATGTCGCAAGATGTCTTTGTAAACATTCTGGTTAATGGTTTGGCCCTGTGGCAAGAATTCTAGATGAACAATTCCATGAACATCAAAGAAAACAATCAGCATCACCTTAATTTTGGACTTGAACAGCCTTGCTTTCTTGGGTCTTGGTGAGGATGCACTCTTCCATTCAAGGCTCTGCCGTTTGGTGAGTGGATCGTACTCGAAGATCCACGACTCATCACTGGTAACAACTCTACTCAGCAGATCTGGTGTAATTTCAAGTTGTTTCAGGATGTCTTGACACACTTGCACACAATTTTCCTTTTGCCCATCATTCAGCAACCTTGGTACCATTTTCGCACAAACCTTCCTCATCCCCAGATCTTCTGTAATGATCCTCCACACCCTCTCACTATTCATGCTCAACTCATCTGCTATCATTCTAACAGTAAGGCAGCGGTCACTGCGCACTTTTTCTCTCACGCTCAACATTTTCGTTTGTTCTGCTTGTTGTTGGCCTTCCACTCTTAGGATCATCTTCCACATCCTCTCTTCCCTCTCTGAACCTCTTGTGCCAATCAAAAATCCGAGTTCTCGACATCGTAGCATCTCCGTAAACTTCTTGGAGCAAATTGAATGTTTCAGTTGGAGTTTTTCCAAGTCAAACGAGAAACTTCAAGTTGATTCTTTGTTCAATGCTCATTATTTGTTAACAAAAGAAGAAAAAAAAGAAAAAAATATTTACTAAATAAATTATCCCAAAACGAACTACAGTAAAGCACCTTTCAAGAAAAGCCTGTAAAAAAGCATATGGTTGTCACAGAATGCTGAAACTACATTTTTACAACCTCAAGACATTGCGCCATCTTAAAAAACAAAGCCTTTATCACTGTTGCAAGTGTTGTTTGTGCAAAGCACACAGTCCCGATACTTTTCAAACACACCTCGTATTAAATGGATCAAGTGTCAAAATGATATTAGTTTATAACATAATGAAAATATTGAGTCCCAAAATGCACTGCTCCAATTTTTAACATGGGTACTCCTTACTAACTGGACTATAACTTCACCAAATATAAAGAAAAACAACAGCTTAAAAAAAAGTTACATCACTTCAAAGTATGGACCAGCCGTAAAATTGCTAAAAATGCACCATCTTGTAAAAAAAAGCCCTGTAAAACACTGTTTCTAAAAACAGTTTTTTAATATGTTAAAGAGCTTTTTTTAAGGAACTTACACATCAAATTTTAACTTTGTTCCGAAACTGTAAGGGGCTGAGATATTAGTCATTATGTAGGTGAGAAATTTAACTTTTACCATATCCAAAAAAGTGCAAAATTTCACCTTCTATTTATAATTTTGTATATTAATCAAAAAGTTAAAATTGAATTGATAAAAGAAAATTTCAACTCTTTACCTGCTTCAGCTTGGCTTTAAATCTTATTGAAAACTGCCACTAGGTGGCACATTTTTGTTTATGCATATATATGTTTTTGGCTGGCAAAACCATTTCCAGCCACATTGAAATAGAACAAATTTCTATCTGGGAGTATATGATGATGCTAAATCCATTTTTGCTATTTGAAGAGCTATATTTTAACAACAAAAACAAGAAAAAGAAATACCGTAAGTTTGGACCACAGCATGTCAAAAAATATTTTGCAAACTGAAAAAATTCGATATTTTACCAGCTGCTATAAAATTTTTAACATTTGCTTAAACCAAAGATTTAAGCATTTTGTCTGGCAGCAAGCACTGCTTGAATTTGATCATAGTCTGTGATTGCTAATTTGTAGTGTTGTCCACTCTGTCATTGCAGTTTAGGTGGATTAATTATACATATTACATCATTTAATGGGATTCAACACTCATTTTTTAGGCTCAGTGGCCATGTTACAACCAAATTATTTCGTTTCATAAATATGATATAGACATCTTTGTTTTCATTTGAACGTTCAGTTATTACACCAATGTACTAATCTTGGTCATAAATGCAAGCAACATATTTTCTAGGATATAAATCATTTTCAATGAGCTGCAAGTGTGGTAAAACTGATTTGGTGGTATCATCATAAAGCTTTACTAGAACTCCTTCATCATCTAATGATAGCCTTTTTATTACCAATTTTGATTTAGATAGTGCAGAAGTCTCCAAAAGTACGACCCATGGACCAAATCTGGCCCGTGGAGCTGTTTTCAAAAAACACTTACAGTCACTTTGAACCACAGTTGGATAGAATCATTTTCGAAATATGCCCCAGTTTTTTGTTCCTCTAAAAAAATTAAATCATGGTGATCTCTAAAAAAAAGGTCTTCATTTCATAAACTATGTTTTTGGCTTTGGCCCAAGGAGGTCAAAAAAATCTATACACGGCTCACTGCTCGAAATGTTTGGAGACCCCTGAGATAGTGAAATGAAGCAGTGATAAGATCTTGTGCCAGAAATTGTTGTACAGTTCGAATATTTTTGTTCCAGTTGATAAATTTTGGCATTTTTTGAAACTTCTTGATCAGTCACATAAAAAAATTATCCCAGCCATATTTTGCTTAGCCCACTGAAACATTTGAGAAGGACTTAAAATTTGATAGTTTTCAGTAGCTTGAAGGCTTTCTCTTGCAACAAGTCGCTCTGTAGTTTCCTATATTCCATCGTATGGTGACTTTCCATGGCTTGTTGCAAAGAAATGCTATTGAGCTTGAATACTGTGGTCAATTTTATGATAGCACAAGTTCACAAAATTTTTGAAATTTTTATATTGGCTGGCTGTCCCATCACTAAAATACAAAACTTTGGTTATAGCATGTAAATTCTCCTTGATATAGCTTATCACTTTGCAAGTGAAAGCATGTACAGTTTTGGTGTCATGTCTCATGCAATCAGAGATGATGCAAAGACTGAAGCATTTAAGAATCTTTTTTCTTTGTAGTAGCAACAAAATGGGTGCAGTGTTGCCTGGCTGTTTTCCCAGTGATAAATTTGGACTGCATCTTGGACCAAAAAACTGTAGTTTTCAGTAAAATCCAAGAGAATTATGACAGTATCACTAGGAAGTGTTTCCTTGGTTGATTGAAAAAATACTGATTGAGCCTTGGCAATAAATGGTGTCTATGCAGTAAATCAAACTTTTCGAAAAACATATCTATAAACTCACTTACCAAAAGCTGCATGTCAATAAGTTTAGTTCCATCTGTATGAATCCATTGCTTGCATTTAATGCTATCATCTACATCAAAATCATTATCATCAAGAATTTTCTCCAATGCTTTTTGTAGTTGAGGCCCTCCTGGACACCGACTGCAGGAATGTAACATGCAATTCTTTTCATTTAAATTGCAAACTAATTCAGACAAGAGATTTTTATAATCCAATTACTCAGGAACAGCAGCCACAAGCAGCTTTGCATTTTGGTGCTGTTCACAAAAACAAACCATCTGCATACCCTTGCTGATGTGATAATTCAGAGTATGATGCTCAAGGAAGTTTTACAACACATTTTAGTTATGAAAAATTACAGCTTAACATGCTGTGCTACAACTACATTGAAAGGCATTTTTGATTAAAATATAAAACTGACTATGAGAAAATGCTAAATATACATCTAACTGCATGCATGTAAAAACTTTTTTTAAAAATATTTACAAATAAAATATGTTAATTTAACACTTGTAGCAGATTGTCAAACCTATGACTAACTTGCTTATTGTGATTTGCATGTGAATAAGTTCATTTGAATATCTAACAATAAGTTTTATAATTAAAACAAAAAATTAGCATTTAATAATCCAAGTATTTGAAACTTTATCAGTACATTTAAGTAAATGAAACATACTAAAAAATTTACGAATATTTTGCACTTGTCATTAAATGCTGGGCATGCAAAATTGTATATGCTTCTTGGTTAATAACGATATCTTTTATTATGAACAAATAATTGATTTGACTATAGCTTTTCAAATAGCAAAAATGGATTTAACATCATCATATACTCCCAGATAGAAATTTGTTCTATTTCAATGTGGCTGGAAATGGTTTTGCCAGCCAAAAACATATATATGCATAAACAAAAATGTGCCACCTAGTGGCAGTTTTCAATAAGATTTAAAGCCAAGCTGAAGCAGGTAAAGAGTTGAAATTTTCTTTTATCAATTCAATTTTAACTTTTTGATTAATATACAAAATTATAAATAGAAGGTGAAATTTTGCACTTTTTTGGATATGGTAAAAGTTAAATTTCTCGCCTACATAATGACTAATATCTCAGCCCCTTACAGTTTCGGAACAAAGTTAAAATTTGATGTGTAAGTTCCTTAAAAAAAGCTCTTTAACATATTAAAAAACTGTTTTTAGAAACAGTGTTTTACAGGGCTTTTTTTTACCACAAGATGGTGCATTTTTAGCAATTTTACGGCTGGTCCATACTTTGAAGTGATGTAACTTTTTTTTTAAGCTGTTGTTTTTCTTTATATTTGGTGAAGTTATAGTCCAGTTAGTAAGGAGTACCCGTGTTAAAAATTGAAGCAGTGCTATGCTTTGTATGCAGCTACAGCTTTTTAAAAATGGCTGAAAATTTATTTTTGGGTCAAAATGTAGACATTTTGGGACTCAATATTTTCATTATGTTATAAGCTAATATCATTTTGACACTTGATCCATTTAATATACCAGAAAGTTAAGCATTATATACCGAAAATCAACTTTCCACAATTTTTATTATTGGAGAAATGCTTGTTTGAAAATGGCTGAAAATGACCGAACACTAATCGCTGGAATGGGGTACCAAATGTCCATAAGTCATATTTCATAAAATACAACAGATATTGAGCTAAAATTTTCAGTTTCCTGGTTAATTATGATATACAACATTTTGACAAATTTTGAGCAAATTTGAAGGGGGTCAAGCTGGAGGGTCCAGGACATTTGACACGGAATGACCCATATCTATTTTTGGCCAGTGATTTTAATTGTTATTAATATCTTAAACCAATTATATATTTTATATTTTTATTTTGCAATAATATTCTATTAAGAAAAATAGTTTTTTTTAATCATTTTGTTGTACATTGTTTACTATTTATATACATAATGTATTCATTTGGCATGCAAGGCACCAAAAACTTTTTCAATTTCCTATAATTGATCCAATTTATGTTTATTGTATTGTAGCTGTATGCTGCATTAATTTTTTTTATTTTAAAGCCGATTTGGATCATGTTAGAAATACTTTAAATTACTGAATGTGTATTTTTTAGTTGTTTAGTTTTGGAGGCACAGTTTTAACATGATCCGCTGATTTTTTTTTAGGAAATGTGAAGAAGTCAAGTTTTTGTATGAACTAATTTGCGAAAGACACGCTCAAAATAAACAACGTGTTAAAGAAAATATTGAAGAATATCTGGAGGTACATCTGTTTTGTGTTTTTTTTGTTTTGTTTTTTGAGTAATTACTCATAATGTTTATAATCAATCACATGAATGTAGCTTTACTGTAAATTATAAAAATGTTTTATATTGCATTGTTATGGAATTGTAATCATAAATTTTAAAACTAGATGATCATTCTCTATATGACTATGAACAATTTTTAATTCCAATTCTATTTCTTTTTTTATATTTATTCATCATCCAGGGCCAGTGAATCAAACACGTGAGCTTATATGGGCCACGTGGGTAAAATTTTAGCATAAAAATTCTTGGGCCGCAATGCATTTATAGCAAATAAAAGTCATGACCTTTTTTTAGTCTTCACTGTGATCTTAACATTTAGTTTTAAGTTTACCTAGATGGCCATTAAAATTCCTACCGTGCATCTGCTTAAAGACCAAAAAAAGTTTTTAGTTCCACTTATCTGCTATTCTCTTTACTGTCTTCTCCATTAGCAAGCAAATTATACTGATTACAAAAAAAAAAAAATTAATGAACTTTACCTTGTCACTGACTCCTTATTTGCAGCATATGTTTTCAGCTTGGCCATGAAGTGTGGTAAAAAGTTTTTGACTTGTGTTCAACTCGATCACAATTGGGAATTTCACCTTCAAAAAATTGTGGCAATACCGATCTGCTTATTTAATTATGATTATTCAAATTTAGCATTAAATCTTATGTACTAAAAGTAATTTTATTAATACTAAATTTGTTGAATGAACAAATTGATTAGTAGGTGGTGGTCGTTTTATGTTTTGATTATGACTCTACACATAAATTTTGTAGCTGATTCTGCTACATATTAAACCAGTGGTTCCCAACGTATGCATCGCGACCCAAAGTTGGGTCCCTTTAAAATTTTTCTGGGTTGCTTGTTTTTCTTTTAGTTTCGCAAAAAATGTTCAAAAAATTAAATTCAACTTTTACAGTAGTTTATTGATATATACAGCAAATCAAACATATCATAAAAAAGTTCATGATGTAAACAAGTCAAGAATTGTCAGTTGATGCATATTTCAATCTCGAACACTAGCACTAATGATGGTAGTCTTCATTTTAGCTGATAATTGTACAAGCCTTAAGTTACGTAATAATGGCTTAGGAAGGTGCTATGTTCGCACTTAAAAGGTATGTTCGCATTTGCTGTTCAGATTTAAGTTGCGAACCGGGAGATTACTGTAACGAGAGTGTAAATGTTTTATATTGATGCCATACAAAACACTTGTAGCATGCAGCAATTGCACTAGCATGTTTCTTGGTCTTGCATGGTCTTGCTTGAGTCAATACGATATGGTCAAGTGTAAAGGCCCGTTTCCACTACGAGCGTGGAAAGGAGCGTTCTTTGTTTCTTTTATTCATCTTTAATTGAAGCGAGCGCAAAAAAAATCAATAAAACAAACAAAGAATGCTCTTTTGCACGCTCGTAGTGGAAACGGGCCTTAACAAAGTTCAAAAGCAAATAAAATCCTCAGTGGAAAATGTGCGTTTGCAAGTTTTATCATAGTGGTTTTATTAGCAACGAAGCTGCAATGCTTTTTCGCGCCAAAAGCAATCATCTATTGGCCAAATGAACGCTGTCATCTTTCGCTCAACCTTTGCTTTTTCGTTCGACTAAAAACTCCCGCAGTGAAAAGTTTAAAAGTGCGTGACTGTTGAGACGAAAGAGCAATTTCATACTACGTGAATAAGATAGCCAAGCAACAGTTATACAAGTAATGAAATTTAAGTTGAGCGCATTTCTTGCTTGAGGTTTCAGCATAAAAAACTTTCGTCGTGCAAGTGTGTTCGATTTTACGGGATTAAATTAGGGAAAACGTTTTTAATTTAAGCTAGACTAAATTAGAATTACTTTTTATTTTACAGTTTTAGACTAAGGTTAAAATAGCAAAACGATCATATAGTGAAGCATTTTTGAAACTCGGTTTTACTGAATTGAGTGGTAAGCCAAAATGTGTAGTATATCTAAAAGTTCTCTCAGCAGAATCAATGAAGAAAAACCAACTTCAACGCCAGTTAAAGATGAATCATTCAAATTGTATCAACAAGCCTGTCGAATTTTTTTGAAGACAAGTTGAAATCAATTCAAGGACAGAGGAATATTATGACGTCGTTTACAGCTGAAAATAAATTAGCGGTCTACTCTTCGTATGCTGCTTCCTACCAGATAGCAAAGCAGAAAAAAGTGCATTCAATTGGTGAGGATTTGTTAATGCCAGTTATGAAAAAAGTTGTTAAAATAATGATTGGTGAGAAAGAATGTAAAAAATTTGACGCAGTATCATTGTCAAACTACATAGTGAAAAGACGCATCGCGGACATGTCTAATGATATTCTCCAACAGATTGTACATCAAGTAAAGAAATCTCTTTATTCGATTTAATTGGACGAGTCCACAGATATAGCAGGCCTTCCACGGCTTTCTGTGTTCATTCGCTACATCAACAATGCAACTATATCAGAGGATTTCTTATTTTGCAAAGCGTTGAAATTGCATACAAAGGGTGAAGATATTTTTCAATGCCTCAACAGTGTCTTTTCGGAGTATTCAATTCCATGAGATAATTGTGCTGGAATTTGCACCGATGGCGCAGCGACATGTACTGGCTTCAGATCGGGGGCAGTGAAACGAATCCAAGAAAAGGCACCAAATGCTAAATGGACCCATTTTTTTTTCTCCACAAAGAGGCCCTTGCAGCAAAAAAATTATTTTCAGAACTGCACGAAATATTAAATTTTGTTGTAATATGCGTGAATTTGATTAAGGCAAGGCCACTAAATCAAAGTTTATTTTCGTCTCTCTGCGCCGACATGGAAGCTGATCATAAGGCATTGCTGCTGCACACGAAAGTGAGATGGCTCTCACGGGGTCGTGTTCTGATTCGGGTTTTTAAAATGCGAGAACAAATCGCTTTCTTAGGCAACAGAATTTTGGAGTATTAGCTGAAAAGTTTAGTTAAGAAGAATTCATTGCAAAACTTGCTTATCTTTTCGACATATTTGACTCCTTTAACAGTTTAAATCTGTCGATACAAGGTGCTGGTTTTTACAGTTATTGAACAAGCCGCCTAAGTTGCTGCTTACCACAAAAAGCTCGCTTTGTGGAAAAGCTATGCGATTCGAGGTGAATGCAATATGTTTCCTGAACTAAAACACTATTTATGTGACAAAGAAGTAATATTAAGCAAACCGTAATCAGACCCCTGGAAATGCTTGCCCAAAAGTTTGAGGATTATTACGGTGAAGCTCTAACGCCAAGTGATGAAAATGATTGGATACTTGATCCATTCGCAGGCACAGATTTGCCTCATCTACCTTTCCATGTTACAGAAGAGTTTATGGACATGACAACAGAAGCAACAAATCGTATTTCTTTTGCGTCTTTTAAAGAACAATACCCAAAAGATTCTGCAAATATCCACCTTTGGGCTTCAATGAATCCATTGTATCCAACAGTTTCGAAATTTGTGATAAGAAAATTGATTCCGTTTGCGACAACTTGGCTTTGCGAAACTGCATTTAGCGCACTGTGTCCATTGAAAACAAAACATCGAAATCGGTTGGACATTGAAGCTGCCCTGCGGCTGTGCTTAAGTAGAGTGAAACCCCGATTTCAAAAACTCGCAGACGCCAAGCAGGCGCAACTTTTTCATTAGGCCAGTGAAAATTGTTGCATTAAATTAGCGATGTAATTTTGTCATCTTCACTGCATTATTTTTGGGTCGCAAGATTCCTGAAGTTATTTTGTTTCTAAAACTTGAGTCGCTATAGGAAAAGGTTAGAAACCACTGTATGAAACGACTGCTACTTCGATTTTATTTTGAGACTGACGACTCCGTCACTCCGGCTTTATAACCTTGATTTTTTATTTATTTATTTCTATCTATAGCAATTACTCCGACCTGCTATCGGAGATGTCAAGATATTGCTGAATTGAGATGAGACTGAAATTCAAAGCTGCTTGCCAAGACCGCCAAGCAGGAAAAAGCGCCGTAAAGTGTTTTCCCAAGGACACAACAGAATGGCGCTAGTAGGTCTTAAACTAAGACCGTGTTGATCACAATCATGGCGCTCTTAACCACTCGACCATGCTGCCGACAAGTGTGCATTGCCAATTAGATAAAATTTTAATTGTCTTTCATTATTAAATTTTTTTTACTTGGATTTTATGCAATTTTCGTTTTCCTATCGGGCTTTTCTGACTATATTTTCGAAACTAAATTCATTTTTTTCTCCAAAACTTTCTTCATTAAACCGTGCTTTTTTGCTACACCTAGCATACTTTTTTCGCTTTCATTGCCATATGATTGTCAATTTTCATGCTTTTAATTTTACCGATGTATAGTATTGTTTTCAAATTTATTGATGTTTAGTCAATTAACAAAAATGAAGATAATGCTTGTCTCGACGATGCTTTACAAGCAATTGATGAACTGAAAAGTCATCTTGTTGAGGTCAGTTTTGTAGTTCAGTTTTATACATGTTTCTGACAATTTTACTCAAGTTTTTATTTTAGTTGTCGAAGATATGTTTTAGTTGTTTGTTATATGTGACGTGTCAGTAGAAATTATGTACAGACATAAGCGTACCAGTCCAAAAAATTTGGGGGGCAATAAAGTTTTGCTCAAATCATGATTTTCTAGTACATTACGGATAGGACAAAAAAAATGTCTGAGATTCTCGGACGAAGAAATTTCGTCCTGAAATCATTGTGATCTCTAAAAAAAAAGTCTTCACTTAGATTCAGTCACATATTTTTCAATTTTCGTCCCAAAATCAAGGTGTTCTCTAAAAAAAAATAAGTTGTTCAATGTCAATGCCCTAAAACTCCTAACTTTGCCCAAATTTTTCATATCGCTACCCGAAAAATTTGAATTTTGCCCAAATCTTGGAAACTTGCCCCCTGCCCCCCCCGGCAGGTATGGCTATGTGTACAGATATAGTTAAATTTCCATTTTTTTGTTTTTGCCTCCGTTGCCATTTTGATACCAGGCAATGACGTCTCTCTTGGAAGCTTCGCACATGCAGCGACTTCCATCTTATAATCTGATAATATTAAAATTTAATTTCATAGTTTTAGCTTACGTTAAAAAATTTAATTGTATTTAAACTAAGGGTAAATCAATTTTTTTTAGAAACGTTTTACCAATTGAAAAGAACGGCCTAATTTAAATAATAATAGTTCTTATTTTAAAATTCATTTGTTCTTCTGGTAGAATCAGAGGCAAGTAAAACTTCAACAAATACAAAAGGCGTAATATATTTATTAAAGAAGAACTTAACGACGTTTCGTCCGTTACATCGGGCGGACTTCATCAGGTAAAAGCAGAACACAACGCGCACCGTATTTAAAAACCAAGAAGTTAAAAACACAAACCAACAAATTCGCTTCTCACCTTGTGTTTGTTGGTTTGTGTTTTTAACTTCTTGGTTTTTAAATACGGTGCGCGTTGTGTTCTGCTTTTACCTGATGAAGTCCGCCCGATGTAACGGACGAAACGTCGTTGAGTTCTTTAATAAATATATTACGCCTTTTGTATTTGTTGAAGTTTTACTTGCCTCTGATTCTACCAGAAGAACAAATGAATTTTAAAATAAGTAATATCCCTGGTAACAGTGTTTATATTAATAATAGTTCTTGTTATTATAATTTATTTTAAAAGATAGCTAAGTTTGTAAAGAATTGAAAACAAATTCTCTTAATGTTATTTTCAGGACCTTGAAGTCCTCGACAAAGATATCGTTTCATTGCATGATCTTGCGTTGCAGTAAGTATCTTATAACTTGACTTTATAATATGAATTATGTACATAGTACTTTTAATCTTGGTGTCGATTTTACGGCGCAATATCAGCTGATACTTTGACTCAGGTACATTTCTTATACTGAAGAAAGCGCGAATGAACATCTGAGAGAAGTAGCCAGTTGCTCCAAAATCACGAATGAAGACGCTGTGAGTGGTTAAAGAGTTTAGTAATTCAAAAATGTATTGTTTGATTAATTAATTAGTTAAATGTACGAGGGGTGTTCGGAAAGTAGTGCAACCAGGTTTCTTTTCATGACGTTAAGTTTTAAAGGTACACAAATCGTGCATCACAAGAAAGTATATAGCATGAGCATTTCATAGTTCTCGATGTAATCTCCCGCTTTCCGAACCGCTTTTTCCCACCTTGTAACGAGTGCACATATTCCTTCATTATAAAATTCTACAGGCTGCATTTTTAACCACTTCCTAACAGCAGTTTTGACCTCTTCATCACTGGGGAAATGTCGACCCTTTAAACTTTCTTTGAGGGGTCCAAACAAATGGAAGTCAGACGGTGCCAGGTCTGGCGAATATGGGGGATGTGAAATTGTCGTCAAGCCAAAGGAGCTGATGAACTCACAGGGTTTTGAGGCTGTTGTGAAGCCTAGCGTTGTCAGTTTGCAATAAAAACTTTGACATTTCCAAAGCAGGTCGAACTCTTCGTATTCTTGCTTTCAACTTTTTTAATGTATCGATGTAAATATCTGAATTGATTGTTGCTCCTTTGGATATAAAGTCTACCAGTATCACACCAACACTATCCCAGAACACATTCACCATCACTTTTCCTGCAGATTGCTGAGATTTGAACTTTTTTGAGCGTGGTGAGGTGGGATGGTGCCGCTCCATTGATGCTCTCTTTGACTCTGGTTCAAAGTGGTAAACCCAAGTCTCATCTCCGGTCACTATTCGCTGCAAAAAGGTTTTGTCACTGTGGCAATACTACAGAAGTTTAAAACAAGCTTCTAGGCAGGATTGTTTATGAGCCTCTGTGAGCTGCCTTGTGACCCACCTTGCACACACTTTTGAATACCCCAGGGTATTCACGATCTTTACAGCACTCCCTGCACTTACTCCTAATGACTCAGCAAGCTCATTAATAGTGATGCGTCTGTTTTCCTTAATTAATGCATTTGCCCGATCAATGTTAGCAGAACTGTGAGCAGAAGATGGCCTACCACTTCTTGGCCTATCGCAAAGATCGCTTTCAGCAGGTTCTTCCTGTCCATCATTGATTCGCTTCATCCACCTCATCACTGTGCTGTAGTCTATCACACCATCACCATACATTTGCTTTAGCCTTCTGTTTATGTTCTGAGCTGTTTCTCCCTCCAATTGTAGAAATTCAATAACAACTCTTTGTTTCTGCTGAGATTGCTTTGGGGCAGTCATGACAGTTTTACCTTCTAACGAAGAAGACATAGAGGAATTGGCTAAAATATGAATTGCAGATTGCAATAATTTAAACCCTTATTTTTTTACAAAATCTGTAAACCTTAGTTACCAATCTATAATCTGTAAAAGAGTCAGATGTTAGTTAAATGAATGCTACAAGAAATTAAATCAGTTGCATTGCTTTCTGAACGCCCCTCGTAATTTGTTACAAAAAACCTATGAGATTTTTGTGAGAACTTGTAGAAATTAAGTAGTTTTAGGTCTTTTATCGCAATGTTTGAAGAATTATAAAGTGACTATAGTTGAAAATGTCCTTGTTATGATTTTCCATTGAATTGCTTATCAAGTATGTTATGAAAATTGTTACAAAACTCTATTTAAATAAAAACCCTATTTATTTCTGAAACAGACTGTCGGGTGTGTTTATTAAAATAAATGAAAAGTATTTGTTTTATTTAGAGCAGTAACTATTTTAAAAACATACTTTATAAGGAATCCCCAAGCAATCTTAAGCATATTTTCGGTATTATAAAATAATATTATTTTAACGTAAGGTTGGACGTCCCTGCCTTATAAGAAAGCTGTTGGAGGGCCGTTTTGTTTGCTTCATAATTTAAATGTCTTGTGTGTATTTTGTATCTACGCAAACAATAAAAATACCCTGCGTTGAACTTGTTGTTATATATATAATGTATATATTTCTAGATCGGATTTAAAAGTTTTAACTAAAATGGTCGCTGTTTTTAGGAATTTCGCTCACATTTAAATGATCTGGATCTTGGTTGATAATCTGCTTTAAATAGATCGATGAAGAAATAAAAATTGGATAAAGATGTTCGGACAGCAAAGAGACTTCTTAGCGGATTTTGCAATGTCAATCGCAAACTATTTGTGCTATTGCTTTTGTGTGTTCGGGGTTACTAGAGCGTTAAAGTATTTAGCAGATAAGCGAAAAAACTGATGGTTTTTAAACGTAATGGCCTTTTATAAGAAAGTCTGGTGGACCATTAAATATTGCTGAACAATCGAGCAAAAGGTCATTAACACTTCACACATTTGCAGTTTTACACAAATTACGGGTTGGATTTAGGCTAAGCAGAGAAAAGGAACAACAGAATAATTTATACCCGATTTTTTTTCATTTTAAGTTGGCAGCGAACTGGATAACATGGTCTCATCGTCTCTCTGTGCCCAGCGTAAAATAGCTTTTATATTTTATTTTAAGTTGTTTAATCGCTTTGCGAATAAGGAAATCTGAATCAAAACAGAGGTAAGAATTAAACCAAGACCATTTCAATTGTGGTCGCCGTTAGGCTAATTTTCACCCACTCGATCAGTTCCCGACATAGAAGTAAAATTCCACCCATGTAATTGTCCAAGTTGTTGAACAAGAAGTTATATTTAGGGTTTTGCTCGTATCGTAATAATATAAAAATTTTTGGATTTTTTTACAGTCACTAAACATAAATAAAAAATTTTTCCAAAAAGTCGGTGATGAGTATTTTTTCGTGCAAGATAAAGCAAGAGCTCCACACAATGGAAATCAGACAAGAAGCAGAAACAACTTAATTGTTAATGATTGAAAATAAACTAGCAGTACGAGTGTCTTAACCTCGACGAGGCTGACTCATTTGAGGAAGTATGTTTCAAACAGATATCTTTGCCAAGTACTTGAACGACAACGTGGACCTTTTTAATCTGCTCGACGCCCGAAGCAGCATATAAAACGTTCTAAACAACATGTCATTTATTTTATCTCGATATTTATCCTCCTGACTCGCAGGAAAGCGACGGAGGCGCTAATAGATAGGATAGGCAATTACCCCTTGCTTCCGGAGATGCCAAGATATTGCTGTCCGCTTGTAATTGTTAAAATCATTAAAAAAAATAGAACTCGCACTGTAATTGAAAAAGTTAATTAACTGCATAGAAGTCTTTTTTGAAACCTCTTAATTATTTCTATTGTTTACGTTCACTGCTTTATAGGCAGATCACGTGCAGCGATCTTAATGAAATCTGATTGGCTCACTTACACGTGGTGAGCACACTATAAATTGAGATGTTGGTAAATTTAATTCCTTTCAGTCGTTGGTGTTTAAGTGGTTCGGTGATTTGGTTTGGTTTGAAGAGTGAGTTTGTACATCGCAAGCGAAACTTGGGAAAATTTCGTTTTGCGATTGCATCGTTGGCTGAACGTTGGTTGCACCGTTTGAGCTGTAGTGTTTAGTAAATAATTGGTCGTTGGCTTGTGGAAGCCTGTTGTTGTACTGTCATATAGAATTTCAACGTTAATATATATTATAAACTATAAGACGTGTGTGAAAGCCAGCGGTGTGATTGGGGAAGGCTCAGATAGCTTCCCCATAGTCGAAGAAATTGAAGTTAAGAAGAGAGGGATTCGCTGTGCGGTCTACATTAAACTTTTGAAATTAACAGTAATTTAATAGAGATATGATTGTAATTTAGAACTACTTGCCAGAACCATCAAGCAGGGGAAAGTGTCTTTCCCAAGGACACAACAGAATGGTGCGAGTGGGTTTTGAACCGAGACCGTGTTGGTTACGAGTCCGGCGCTTTAACCACTCGACCACGCTGCCGACTATTGATCATGATTATGCAATATAACCTTGCTGCAAGGGAGTTTTCATATCAGAAATTTCTTTTAAGACTGCTTGCTTGCCACGCTAATGAGCATACCTGCCCCGGTTTAAGTTGCCATTTTGTAAACTACCTTTGGTCTGGTCTGTATCTGCAAACCTCTGGTCAGTACAGCATTACATTGAGACAGGCAGAAGTGGGATTCGAACACGCACCACTTATGGTGCTACACACTTTATAGCAATTGTAGTTGTAACCAAAGAACTTTAAGTTTTACAACTTAATGCAAATCATAATCGCAACAAAACATGAAAAACAACTACTCATTAAAAATACACATGCAGACGTCATGCAATACAGGAGACAAAACTCAACAATCTCACAAAACACCAAACATCTCTCACTTTACACCTATCAGAACAGATCGCACTCACAAACAAGGATAAGAACATTAAGTACAACATCAGTTTTTCTAATTTTTTCACAACTCAATATATCAAACACTTTTGCCATTGTACTACAAATTATCAAAATTCACTAACTAAATCTCAGCAATTACGTATCGCAAACATGTACGTTCCATCCAAACATACAAGGTGTAGTTGTGTCTCCAACATATTTAACATTTACACCTTTGACATTACAATCACAGCATCTCGCACCAAACACCGTAAGGCCCCACTGACTGATTCAACCATATCTTTACAAAATCTATGAATGGGCCACCACTTATAATATTTTACAAACTCAGACAAATCTAAAACAACACTTTTTACACCAGACCCAGCTAATTATGGCACAACACTATCTCTTAAATTAAACAATCAAATTTTTGGAATCACTTAACACATAAATGTAACCATTACTGAAACGAACGCTTTTATTTATTTTATTTATTTATTTATCTCAGACCCAAAAGCGTCCATATATGCACACACACGCAAAAAAAAAAAGAAATATCAACCTTAAAAGATGCACAATAGAAAAATACAAGTTTAAAACAAAGTTCGCACAAAATATTGGTAATAAAACGATTTATACCATAAGTCCGATGACATTAATGACATAATGAAAATATTTTGGGAGTTTATACAACGATTAATGAAAGAAAAAATATATTTTCTAATTAGAGCATCAAAGGTATCAATATTTGATTGTACTTGATGGTTACGAGCACTAACACATCGAGGTATGTGGTGCAAAATTCTATAAGAATCATTGTAAGCAACACGTAATCGACTGAAGTTATATTTACGATAATTACACCATAAGTGGCTTCCATAAAATGGCATGCAAAAATGTTTAAATAAGTAATTTTTTACTTCCAAGCTGCACTTACTAAATTGCTGTTTCAATTTATTTGCTGAGCAATAGAGTGATTTAACCTGCCTTTGAATGTCAATGTCATCAGTAAGATCACTGCTAATATGCAACCCAAGATATTTTACCGATTGAACAAAACTGATTTCTGAATTATCCATCAATAGCTTAGGAGAGGAAGATAGATTGAAATTTTTTGGTGCAAACAACATGCCAAATGATTTATTACAATTAAATAACATTTTATGTGACTGGGCGTAATTGTAGCATGCATTTAAAAGATCTTGAAGACCAACTAAACTAGGACTAAATAGACAAATGTCATCAGCAAACATTATATGATTTAGGCAGTAATTTCCAACATAACACCCAGATTTAATAGTGTTCAAATTAGAAGTCAGATCATCAATATACAGTGAATTTAAATTAGATATTTCTTATTTTAATTAGAATTTTTATTTTAATTAGTAAAAATTTAAATTAGAAGCTTTAACACGCTCAGTGCAAATTTCTACCAAATAAGGTAACAAAAAACGTTTCTACATTTAAAGTTATCACTCAACTCATTTTGAAGTATGCAAACACCATCATATCCAACACCAACACTAAGAAACTGCAAACCATTAAGAATACAGCTTTACGCATTGCGACTGGTCTCACACAAGACATAAACAGTCAAAACCTACACGACAAAACCAATGTCTTTCCAATGGTAACATTTCTCAAGCTTCATACAACTCAACTTAAACATCAGACTCGAACAAAAACACACCCTTTACATGATCCTTATGCACATTCACAATTAAGTACCAGAGAACTAAGCCACTAGTGGGTGGAAAAAGCTTTTGGACGAAGTACTATATTATAGCCAAGGTAGGCCTATTTATTTTGTATCATTATCTATTATCTAACTAAACCAGTACCATTGGTGCGTTTTAATAGTCTTCAGTTCTACTCGTATAGTAGGCCTACATGTTCAGTTATTTGGCTGACCCTCTTGTTATGTAGCTTTACTGATCACTATTAGTTGAATTCCAGGCTTTGGATTAGCAGGTTCGTTCTGTTAGTGTAGTCAATTTTTATGATATTTAAGTGGTAGTTTTTGTTTGTACATTATCTTATACATATGTAATTAATTTTAGTTGTCAGAATAACACTTATTTTAGTTTATTTTTATAAGTTGGACACAGCAGCAATATAATATAAATAGATCTATACTTCTATAATGTATACTGTATAGAGATTTGTACGTACTGGTAGATTTTTTTGTTCAATATCACATGTACGTTAGAACTGTAGATATACACACGTGGGTGTGTATTTTGTGATTTTAAGCATTCAAATATAAATACGAGGTCTGTTCAAAAAGTATCCGACTTTTTTGTATAAAGCACACAACACAATAAATTTTGCAAGTTTTATTCAATCTCCTTCAAAATATTCCCCTTGGTGGTTCACACACTTATCCCAGCGCTTCTGCCACTTCTCAAAACACTTCATAAACTCCTCCCCCGGAATGCTCTGAAGCTCCTCCGTCGCTTTTTTCATAATGTCTTCTCTTGACTGAAATCGCCTCCCTTTCAGAGTTGTTTTTAGCTTAGGGAACAGCCAGAAATCACACGGTGCTAAGTCGGGAGAGTAAGGAGCCTGTCTAATAAGTGGCATGCTGTTTTTGGCTAGAAAAGCTTGGACCACATGTGCAGAATGAGCGGGAGCATTGTCGTGGTGAAGCTGAAAAT